>JAGXJF010002834.1:0-80155 GCA_019208055.1 Stipa capillata | reverse complement strand
TGTACCCCCGACGCCGAGCACGATGCGCAGGACACGGAGCCGGGGGAGACTCGCTAGGAGCGTGATACGCAAGACACGCCGGCGAGTGCTTTTGGGAACCCGAAACCCCACACCCCCGGGAGGGACCCCGTCAGGGAGTGCGGCGGCTATGGGCTGCTCTGAGTCGGCTTGACCGCCCTCAGAGCTTCGAGGTTCGCTGTCGTTGAACACAAAGAACAGCAAAGAACGAAAAGCAAGATAACAAGGATGAAGAATAAAAAGATAGTAGATTGAATGCATCGATTGGGAGAGTTCCACCTCAATCGGCCATATACCCTTCATATTTATACGCCCGATCTTTGGGCTGGAATACAACTCTGTTTCGTGCATGATATAGCTTTCCATACAAATCGAGTCACTTCCTAAATCTATGATTACCCCGATTGCTACAATCAGGACTCTGCCTTGTGCACGAGATACTTTTCCAATTAAACCGAGTGACTTTCCATATCTTCTGATCATCTTGACTGCCGTGATCTAGACCCCATCTTGTATACGAGATATCTTTCCATATGATCCGGGAATCCTTTTGCCATAAGGCACATAGGAGCAGAGATGGATGACGACTAATCAGCCTTGGCGTTGATTTTGGAGCTGTGTGACTTGACTGTGTCACAGCTGGTGTCAGCGTTACGGGGCACAGGGTCCCCTAAACCGCTGGCGAAGGCCCAACTTGATGCCACGTCGCCAAAGACATGGAAGTTAGAGAAGAGGTGCCCGGGGGCTCACCCCGAGCACCGTTCCCCTTGGCTAAATCAAGGGGTGCCCCGAGTCATCCTTTGATGGCGTTTCCCAAAAGGCCCAAAGGCGAACTTGGTCCCCGCCCAGGACGACACAAAGCAGAAGTGCTCGGGGGCTCACCCCGAGCACCCAAGAAGAAAATGCTAGGGGGATCATCCCAAGCACCAAGGGCGACCCGGCCCCCGCCCGAGGCGCCGAGTCCCTCGCCCAGGACGAAACAAAAGTGCTCGGGAGCTCACCCCGAGCGCTCGAGCAGAAGTGCTCGGGGGCTCATCCCAAGCACCCGAGAAGTAGTGCTCAGGGAGCTCACCCCGAGCACCAACGGCGACCCGGCCCCCGTCCGGGGCGCCAGGCACCTCGCCCAGATGACGAAGCGGCCTAGGAGTGGTGCTCGGGGCCTCCGATCTCGGGAGCCCCGAGCACCCCTTGAGGGCCCCTCTTCAACCCGCGTGGCCCAGAAGGCGCATTTAATGCCTGCGTCAGGGGCATTTAATGCCTGTGCCAGGTGCATTAAATGCCCGTCTAATACAAGTCCTTGCGGACCAAGGGCGGTGTCCTGACCGGTTCCCATCCCCCCCAAGTGATAAGCCCTGTCAGCTATCAGTCTTGGAGAGAATGGCGAGGTCTGACACCCCTTCTTGACTTTAAGGACGCGCTTCCGTGCATCCACAGGCATGCCCTCTGCGTTTGGTCCATGGGACCCAGGTAGTTGCAGCATAGCCTCTGTCAGGAAACGTCAAATCTTCATCTCCTGACACGCCCTCATCATGAAAGATCCAGTTCCGCTACAGCAAATCTCAACCACCGACGTGGCTTGCCCATGCTGGGCTTCTTCCGCGACAAGCTTCAAGGGCAAGATATTTATCTTTCGGCCACCGTGGTAACACCCGGATATATAAGGGGAGAGCCGCGGCCATGCAAAGGGGGGACGGATCGGGAGATAGAAAAAAAGAGAGAGAGAGTTAAAGATTGGCTCCAGTAGAATTGAGAAAACCCTAGAAGAAGAAGAACAGTGGGGCTGACTGCTAGTCTCTTGTAATCTCCCCACTAAACATCAAATACACCCAAGGCAGGACGTAGGCTTTTATGCCTAGAAGGCGGCCTGAAACTGGGAAAATCATTGTGTTCTTCCTCATTTCCATATCCTGCCAAGCTCTAGCTCCGGCGTAGCTCCGTAGACCTCCGCCTCCCCGGCTGAATCCCAAAGGGGGTCCTTCCAGACCACCGATACCGGCGTTTGTACATCGACAGCTGGACACATCAGTCATGTTGATGGCAATCCCAGCAACTTCACCTTCATCTTCAGATTCTTTCTCTGATCCTAAATCATCAGACATTCAAGCTTGTCCAACATATGCTCTGGCAGTAGTTTTTTCTTGGCATAGGTTGGATGCTTGTTGTTGAAGGTCTTCTTCTTGCCATGGAAGTTTTTCTTCTTTTTGTACTTATTATTGTCCTTCTTTTTGGTTGGACAGTCAGCAGCAAAGTGACCTTCTTCTCCACACTCAACGCACTTCTTGTCCTTGAACAACTTCTTTCCCTTGAACTTGTCACTTGAACCGAATTGCTTCTTCTTTTTGTAGAACTTTCTGAAGTTCCTTGTAAGGAGGTTCAGTTCATTTTCTTCTCCACTGGTGATCTCCTCATCAAGATCTTCATTACTATCACTCTCTGGTTGTGAAGCTGAGGTAGTGGTCTTCAAAGCAATGTTCTTCTTGAGTGAGGAGGATGGGTTGTGCTTACTCTTCTGCTTGATCTCCATCTCATGTGTTAGAATTCTCCCTAACACTTCAGTGGGCTTCATCTAATCAAAACAATCCTTCTCCTTCAACATCAGGGGTTTTGGCAGCACAGACAAAAACTTCTTGATGACATCCTCATCATCTACTCTGTTTGATCCAAGATCCCTTAGCTGATTGGTGATGATGGTGAGTCTTGAGAACAAGGAGTTTATGTCTTCACCATGTTCATACTCAAATCTCTCAAGCTTTAATTCCAGCAAGCTTCTCTTGAACTTCTTCAGAGTGTTGCTGCCCTCATAGATTTGCTCCAAGATGTCCCAGATTTCCTTGGCAGAGTCCATGGTACTGACCATGTTGAAATCATGTTCTTGGGGACCTATGAATATAGCTGTGGCAGCCCTTACATTGTTCTGGATGTTTCTCTTGTCATTGATGGTTGGCATTATGGTGTCCTCTAACCTGTAACCTATATTGACAAATTCCCAAACATCTGGATCAATGGCGATAAGATGCATTTGCATCTTTCTTTTCCAGAAGGCATAGTTAGATCCATCAAAAATAGGAATTTTACCCTCATAGCCCGACATCTTTTAACTCTGGCTGTTAAGCCAATTCAAAGAGCAACCTGCTCTGATACCAATTGAAAGGATCTCAGGAGCTGACTAGAGGGGGTTGAATAGGAGGCTAGATAGAAGATTAAAAACTTTTTCACTTCAGATGCAAATGTTCTCAGACAGATAAGAGAAACTAGCACCTGTGTGACAGGTATACTACACAGGTAAGAAGATACACAGATATATAACGCAGCTGTCACACAGGTGATCTACACAGGTGGACTACCTAAGATAAACAGGCATGTGTGAAGAGACTGTGACATAGATAGCTACCACAGGTGTAGAATAAAGATCACAGTTAGATTATATATATCAGAGAATTACACAAGCATGCAAGGAAATAGGCAAGTAAGTGCAAAATGTAAACACACAGAGAGACAAGAGATTTTTCACCGAAGTTCCCACTCTTTTCAGAGAAGTACGTCTCCGTTGGAGAAGCTACTCCTAAGAGATAGCCAGCACTGAAACGTGCTTGTTCTCTGAGTACCTGAATCTTCAGGTCTCTTTCTTTTGCTTGTGGAAGTCCTTTTGCTTGGCAGTAGGTAGACTTTAGATCACCCTCACAAACGTCTGGGCTAACCCACACAAGCTTGGGTGATCACCAGCGACTCCTACACCTGTCTAGGAGTAGACATTTTAAGAGTAACAGAATCTGCAACAACAACACTTGGAGGAACCAATGCTCTTTGCTCAAAACTCTAACTCTCTTGAACTAACACTTGGGAAGTTAGGTTTCTGTTTAAGAGATGAGAGGCTTGCAACAGTTGAAAATGGCTGGCAAAGGTTGAAGTCCAAGACCTCCCCTGGTCCCCTATATATAGGGTCTGCAGACACCTGACCATTACACTCATGCCACGTAGGATGAGTCACCTAGCACAGAGGTGTACCTGAGTCATAGAGTGGTTGTTCACCTGTGACACAGCTGTGCCACACAGGTAACTATGGCTCTAGGGTTTAGAAAGCTAGCACAGCAGTGTACTAGCACAGCCCAGTTTCACACTTATGCAAAACTGTTGTTACAGGGCCATTGACCTCAAGGCATCAGTGCCACTGTCCAACACTCTGAGCATTGAGCATAATAATTTCCAAAAGTAATTGCAACTTCATCCCTCTTGTAGTACAGGTGTTTCCTAAGGACTCAAGAAAACTAGAAATCTAGACTTCAGCATCCACCAACTGTAGTCAAGGCTCTTTACGCATCAAGCAACCATCACCTTGCTTGCTACTCCTTGCACAACACCGGTTTCTTCACAGCTGTGGCACAGCTGCCTAGCACAGCTATCTCCTTGTCTTGGGAAAGCACCTTTGTACTTTTAGTGGTCATCATTTCATAGATGAAACCTCTTCCTGGAACCTAATATTCCTGTTTATACTCAATGTAAATATTAGATCCCAGTTTGGGTTGCCATTAGCCATCAAAACCATTTAGGGGCCTAGATGCTCTTTCACCAAGGCAAGACGCTTTCATCAACTTATAGTTTGAGCCCTCGTAATAGTATGACTGGCCCTAAACTCAATGTGATTCCATGAACTACTAAAATAGCTAGAAAATATCCTTAATCTTCATTTCTTTAGACAATCATTCTTCAGAACTTTTTAGAGGTCACCAACGCTGGTTAAGACATTTCTTTTCATTTGACTAACAATCTAATCACACTTGATGCACACATAGTCCCTTAATTATTTTGTTATTAATCATCAAAACTCACTTAGGGGCATCGAATAAGTTGGTTAATCTTCAAGTGAGCAACTGTGATCTATTACTTTTGGAGATTGTCGCCTCCAAGACAATGGCACTACTGCAGATAGGGACACCAGTGACGGGCCTAAAAAGCCCAGTAGTGACGAGCGGGCCGGCCCGTCACTGGTGACCAGCCACTGGTAACTAGTTATCAGTGGCGGGCCACCCGCTCGTCACTGGTAATTTAGTTACCAGTGACGGGCACACATGAGAGCCCGTCACTGCTAAGGTATACAGCAGTGACGAGCCATAGTTTAGGCCCGTCACTGGTAAGGTATACAGCAGTGACGAGCTCTCCAGTCCGCTCGTCACTGCTGTTATGAGGGTCCCAAGCACGTTGCTGCCGCGGCAGCAAAAACAGCCGTTTTGGCTGCCGCGGCAGCCATTATGTCTGCCGCGGTAGCCAAAAGGGCTGATTTTGCTGCCGCGGCAGCAACGTGCTTGGGTGCCGCAGCAGCCATTTTGGCTGCCGCGGCAGCAAAAAACAGCCAAAATGGCTGTTTTTGGCTGTTTTTGCTGCCGCGGCAGCCAAAATGGCTGCCGCGGCAGCATAAACAGCCATTTTGGCTGCCGCGGCAGCCATTTTCGCTGGCGCTCCTAGGGCGTCGGTCGCCGTTCTCCTAGGGCGCTCTCCAGCCCCTGTGTACTACAGGGGTCCTGGAGGGGGTGTACCCCTTCGGTCGCCGTTCTCCTAGGGCGTGCCGCTGTGGCCTAATAGCGCTTGCGACGATGCCTCGTTGCGTCGGCATGCTACGTGCCTGGTATGCTTCAAAGGCCACCTCACTCGCGCTCTCGGATGTCGCACACGATAAGTACATATGTAAAACCGAGTACGAAAGTAACAAGTGCCAATACGTAAATATGTGCAGAAACGTACAAAGTAGACCAGTTCGGGAATACACGACCACAAACACAATACATATGCAATGTTTTTCCGTCCTCTAGGGCCAAGCTACATGTGGGCGCACGAATGGGTCTTCGGTCGGGATTTGGCGAACTCGCTGCTCTGTGCGAGCGGCGTGTTCCTCCCTTGGGTCAGTGCCGGCGTAGAAAAGCCTCGTATCGGAGACGACGTCCTTGTTGATGATGTTCGCGAACGCATTCTGCAGGCGTGCAAACTCTTGCTTCCAGTCATATGGCTTGTGCTCGAGGTTATTACTCCACTTGCGTAGGTCGTCTTGTTTGCGAAACGTGTTCCGCGCCCGTACAAAGTCGTCCATGTGGCAGCAGACGTAGTAGCCGCACGTCACACTACCCTCCGGCTGCTGTCTGCACCACCAATCGGTCACGTGTTTAAAGCGTGGAGCGCCACTTCTTTTTACCATAGTTGCTCCTCCTCCCTTCTGTGCAAAATCGAAGAGAGCATCATCCAGAACTTTCTTGAGCAGGGTGTAGTCTTTCTTCACCCGCTTCATGGAATCAAAGTAAACAACCTTACTTTCCTTCGGCGTTAGCACTAAGAGGATCCAGTGGTCGCTGCGCAGACATGTGAACAAACCAATATTAACCCACGAAGTTGGCTAGGTGCACAAGCGAAAGAGAAATTTACGAAAGCACAAAGTAGAGAATGACTTACAAGGGATTGTAGGGCACGAGTAGGTAGTCCTTGCCCTTATGCGCTATCATCGCACTCACGAGGCATTCTTTCATAATCTCCCTACCTTCTTGGGAGCGAACGTTGTTCTCGTGCATGTGAAACAGATCTGCTATTGCAACATCGAGAATCTTCAGGCGTCTGATCTCTCTGGTTAGGTGAAGCGCCCATAGCCTGACGAACGAAGCTTCGAGCCGATAAAGGTTGAACATGCCGAAGATCTCCGCAAAGTCCAGATAGAACTTGTCCGCGGGATACTGCTCGACGAAATGGAAACCCTCTGGCACCTTCGCCGTGTAATACGAGACATTCGTTTCATCGGGTCCTAATTCAATGTCTCGAATGTTCTCGTGCAGAATCTTCATCTCGTTCGGGAGGACGTCGAACTCATCCTTCGGTACCATCGGGTGACCCGGGATGTGATAGGCCCGCCACTGACGACCCTTTGCTGTCTGTGCTGACTGGGAAGATGCTGCGTACGTTAAGGATTTCTTCAACCTGGCCTCACCCTGTCTATCGTAAGTTCCGGTGCTAGCATGTGCCTTCTTCGCCACCCCTTTTTTGCTCGTGCGCTTCGTATCCAGGGATACGGCCCTCTGACCGGCCATCGCTTCTTTGGCTGCGCCCACGAGTGTTTTAGGAGTCAACTTCGTGTGGTCTTGCCTGTCATGCTTGGGTGGCGGCGTATCTACAACTTCTCGTGCCTCTTCGTCACGAGGCATGCCATGCTCCGCGCCTTCCTCGGCATGCTCCATCTCCAGATCCTTGTAGGATAGAGGTGCGGAAATACCAAGAGGAGATGGTCTTGCTGATGGACTCTCGGTGTGGCTCGGCGAAGGTGCTGGACGATTGGAGGTCTCAATCAACTTAATCGCGTCCTTCGGCCACCTAAGGAAAAACCCCTTGCAGGCTCCTAGCTTCTCGTATCCCTCTTCAGGGGGGTCATTCAGAACCAGGTCCTCAAAGGTGCCGACCACCTTAGTCAACTCCACCCTCGCCATGTTTGGTGGTAAATCCACGCAGTGCATCCTGTTCTCCGGCGTTATTGGGTGGACTCGACCGTACGCGACCATCACCATCGAGCCGAGCACTTGGGTCTGGAGATGGCACGGAGTTATCACCTGCGGAACATACGTACGGGTCAGCGATGTTAGAGTCCAAACAACGAAATCTGTACGAGACCCTTATGATTTGTTGAGCCGACGATGCTTACCGTTAGGCCGTCGATTGTATTTGGCAACCCGGGGCCAACGCCCGATACGGAGGGGCTGCTACTCCTTGCAGCAGTGAAGGGCGGCGGCTGCGTATCCAGATTATAGGGCGGCGGCTGCGTATCAGGATGCGTGGGTGGGCGTCGTAGTTGATCGTATAGAGGCCCTAACAGACGTTTCACAGCCGCCTCCACTCGCGCATCGAATTCTTCATCGTGCTTGGCTTTCCTCCTCTCGCGGGCAGCCTCGTGGGTTTGGGGACCGTAATCAGCCCATCGAGCCCCATACCCGACGCCCATGACGCGGCCACGAGTCTCCGGCTTCCCGAGAGCCTTGTTGATAGGGTCTTGCCACCTCTCGGTACCGACAGAGTCCTGGGAGCTCTCAGGTTGCTGGCTCAGCTTTCTCTGCAAGCAACATGAACCGTTCAGAAACGTAATCTTTAGGAAATTAATCTACGTAGGACAAATAAAGTAAAATGGGTTCAGAGGTTACCAGTTCTTCGTGCACGTCCTTCATTTTCTCGTGCGTGAAGATCGGTTCCCCAGTCGCCGGGTCAAATTTTGCGCGGGCCCTCACAAAATCCTTTCCGCGCCCTTCCTGGATGTCCGAGAAAGGGGTTCTTTCCCGGCCGCAATCAACCTGGCGTCCTCCTTGTCCCATTTAGGCCTCTTCCCTTGGTAACCACGGCTGCCGAGTCTGTGGTCACCCACGATCTTCCCCCGCATGTCCTTCCCCCAATCACTCTTCCTCCTGAATTCATCACCGGAGCGAGTTTGAATGAACTCGGTCCAGTCCGCCTCATCTATCGTAGGCCATTTTTTCTTTATGACGGTCTCAAAATCTTTATCCTTCATTTATTGGCATGGTATCGCCAGGTATTCAATGATTTGGTCATCATGCTCAGGGCTTTCGTCGCGACTCTGTTTTTGTCGGCCTCGGGGACTGAGTACCTGCTGAATAGCCTGTCCATGAGGAGAGTTCGAAGATGCTCGGTTTCTCTCGTCCTTATGTCGGAGGTTGTGATCTTCACCGTTTCACGCAGGATGCAGCCTACGGCGTTTGAGTACCCCTGTGCGGCTCTTACAGGACTGGCAGGTTTGCCCAGATCGTCCACTCGAGTGATTACGAACGTCTCGGTACTCAACTTGTTAGGTCTCCTAGGCGCGAGCCGCCTTTTCCGCTTGGCTGGTGGAGCCCCGTCCGCCTGTTCTTCTTCAATAGCGGTCTCGTACTCACGGCCGGTCCCTTCGTCACGATCGGTCGCGTCTTCAGCACCGCCGGACTCTTCATGGGATGACTCGTACTCGTTGTTATCCCCGACGAACCCCTGAGATGTTTGTTCGACGATGGCGGTCCCCTGAGATGTATGTTCGAGGGCCAGGTCCCGGGGAGCTTCCGCATGCCCCTCCATATCTCGGGATGATGCCGGGACATCCGTTGGTGTCCGCGATGAAGAGGGGGTACTTCCAGACATTTCCGAACGTACTGGAAACTTATTGAAGACAAAAAATGGAAACTAGACTGATGAAAGCTTTCATGAGAGTAAAAACATTCATTATAGTATTTCTAATATCCATTCATTATAGTATTTCTAATATCCATTCATTATAGTATTTCTAATATCCATTCATTATAGTATTTCTAATATCCATTCATTATAGTATTTCTAATATCCATTCATTATAGTATTTCTAATATCCATTCATTATAGTGGTAGGTTATTGAAATCAATTAATAAAAATTCAAAATTTCGGCATGACCTTTGCTAAAATTAAACAAAATAGAGTATCGAACGTTGACAAAACGTTGACGACGCAACATTTTGCCAAAACGTTGAACTCAGTTTCCCTGAAAAGATAAACAGAGCAACGAACGTTGCCTCGGCTCGACGGCCAGTACCACAAGCATACATTCCATACATTTCACATGTCACTGACATCCAATCTTTGAACATTCTTTATAGTATTTCATCTCACAAATATAAAGTCAGTCATGCTAACTTCATTGAACATCTTGAAGGCCCTTAGGGCATGAAATAAAGAAGGCCTTGAAGGTTGGGAGAATGCACCACGAAAAGTGCACACCTAAGCAACATACCAAATCGCCATCACATGCCTCTTTAACCCCACTGTCTTTGCTTTCTTTAAGAGCTTATTTAAGAACTAAACAACACTAAGCAGCTTTTTAGATTAAGAGTGAATAAGTACATGACACTATTACATCAAAGATCACCCGATATTATAGAAACATATTGTTCAGAAAATGTTATTGAAGTGAACGTGGAAACAATGTTACCAACTGGTATAAGTAATACCCTATATCACAAATATACGGTAATTAGGTGTTGTATAACTAGACCGCAGTAAATGACATGAAGCAGATTTACACGGGGAGTTTACCTAGAGACGGAGGAGAGGGTGGGCAGAGGAAGAGCGGCAGCGGCGATGGCGAGGAAGAAGAATGCGGCGGGTGGACGGAGCTTCGACGGCGGCGGGCACTCGACGGAGCTTCCACAGCGGCGTCCGGTGAGGGAGGCGGCGCGCGGTGAGGGAGGCGGCGTCCGGCGAGGGAGGCGGCGTCCGGCGAGGGAGGCGGCGTGCGGCGAGGGAGGCGGCGTCCGGCGAGGGAGGCGGCGTGCGGTGAGGGAGGCGGCGTCCGGCGAGGAGCGGCGGCGGCCTCGCGGCGTCGGTCGCGCGAGGGCAGTTGGGTCGCTTTCGGGAATTAGGGCAGGCGCGGGACTTGGGGAAATATTCCCCAAGTCCCGCGCGCGAGGAGTTTATATGTATCACTTACCGGTGACGTGCCATATTCAGCGCTCGTCACTGGTATATTTACCAGTGACGTGCTACCCTATACGCTCGTCACTGATACTAACTATACCAGTGACGTGCTACCCTATACGCTCGTCACTGATACTAACTATACCAATGACGTGCTACCCTATACGCTCGTCACTGATACTAACTATACCAGTGACGCGCTACCCTGTCCGCTCGTCACTGATAACTTATCTAGGGTTAGTTAGGGTTAGTTAGTTAGGGTTAGTTAGTTACGGTTTGTTAGTTAGGGTTATTTACGGTTAGTACTTAGGGTTAGTTAGGGTTAGTAATTAGGGTTATTTAGGGTTTGTAGTGAGGGTTAGTTAGGGTTAGTTTGTTACGGTTTGTTAGTTAGGGTTAGTTAGGGTTAGTTAGTTAGGGTTCGTAGTTAGGGTTCGTAAGGGTTAGTTAGTTAGGGTTAGTTAGGGTTAGTACTTATGGCCCAATCTTTTTGAATCCAAACTTAGGCAATTTTCTTATCGATATAACTATGTTAAATAATTATTTACGATATAACTTTCTTAAAGAATTATTTACGAGACCGTTTGTTTATTATTTGCGCGCGCAATGATAACTTCGTGCGTATAAATAGAATTAACATAAATACCATTATTGTTATATACATAAATTTCACAAAAGTGAGCTATACATCATTAATTAACTTAATTAAATTACGACATTCTTCGGTAATCTTGTCACTCTTCGACAGTCTTCTCAACGGTAGTCTTGGTCTTCTTCCTGGTATAGGTTAACCCCTCGGAGTGACTTCGTCTTTTGAAGGGACGCACGGCGGGACATGTAGTATTTCTCCTTCTGCTGGGCCGTGGCTGATTGTCTTCCTCCATATCCGGGTCGTCAAATTGGTCATAGTCGTCTTCGTCAACGACACCATCGATTCCAACGATACTCCTTTTGCCCCTCCTCATGACATGACGGCTTGGCCTCGTCGGGTCGGCTATGTAGAAGCATTGGGCCACTTGTTTAGCTAATACCCACGGCTCATTTTTGGCACTGATCGCTTTCACATTTACTGTCTCAATAGGAACTGCTTTCGGTATGACCATGGTAGTGAAATAGTCTTCCGTTTCGACATTCTTCGCCCATCTTACCCGGAACATGGTGATCTTGGTTACGGTGTAGTCCAGTTCCCAAATCTCTTCCAGCCTACCGTAGTATTTGTCCTTTTTCTTACCGGTCAGGGCCTCCATCGTCACCCCAGAGTTCTGGTACACGCTCTTCTGGTCTTGTGTCTCTGTATAGAACGTGTATCCGTTGATGTCGTATGCTTGGTACGTCCCGACATTCATCAGGGGTCCCTGTGCCACGTGGAACACCGTCCGTGCTACGTCATCATCTTTTGAGAAGCTATGTTCGTGGAAGTAGTTCTTTAGCCACCTGGCGAACGTTGCGTTGTGCTCTTTCATGAGAGCCGCCTCGGTCTTTCTTGAGCCGTGCTTTGTTTTTAACATTGCCATGTGCTGAATAACGTAAGGACTGACCACTGACAGGTGCTGTAGCATTACTGTGTGCGCTCTGACGTAATCGTCTGATCGGTTCGGAGAGTCACTGTGCACATGTAAATTCTTCTTTCCGCGTCGGTGACCTACGCCATCGAGCCTGCCAATGTGCCGATTAACAGGCACGCCTATAGGTTTGTCAGCTTTCATGTAATCCGTGCAGAACTCGACGCTCTCCTCCGTGAGAAAGCCCTGGACGACGCTCCCGTCCGGATGAGACCTGTTGCGAACGTATCGCTTGACGACCCCGTTGAACCTCTCCAACGGGTACATGTTGTGTAGGAATACTGGACCTAGGTCGATGATCTCCGGGACGATATGGATCATGAGATGAACCATGACGTCGAAGAATGCGGGCGGAAAGTACATCTCGAGCTCGCAGAGTATGACAATGATCTCCGCCTGCAGTAGCCGGCAACGCTTCTTAGTGATGGACTTCTGAGAGATAGTGTCGAAAAAGTTACAGAGGTCAAGCAGTGTCCCGCGGATCCATGGCTCCATTAGCCCTCTAATTGCAACCGGAAGTATCTGCGTGATCATCACGTGACAGTCATGAGACTTCATACCGATTAGTTTGTGGTTCTGCGTGTCTAGAAATCTCTGTATGTTTGCCGAGTAGCCGGAAGTTACTTTGACACATCTGAGGCATTTGAAGATTTTATCCAGCTCGTCTGTACTTAGAGTGTAGCAAGCGGCGGGACAGTCCGTCTTGATTTTCGTAACATTCCTGCCCAATTTGGTCTTCTCCTCCTTGGCCCACAGCTCTCGTCTTATCCCCAGTTGCTCGTAGTCAGCTCGTGCCTTCGGCCCATCCTTTGTCTTGTCTGCCATGTGGAGCAAGAGACCGAGCACACTCTCACAGACATTTTTCTCAATATGCATGACATCTATGCAGTGGCGCGTCTCGAGAAAAGGCCAGTAAGGCAGATCCCAGAATACAGATTTCGTTTTCCACACGCCTCCCAGCGGCTTTACCTTCTTCTGCTTCTTTCCCGCCCTAGGGCACTCACCCCAAGAGTTCAACATCTCGTATATTTCTTCCCCACTCCTCTTACGTGGTGGTCCTCGGGTCTCAACCGTATTGTCGAACTTTTCTTTATCTTGTCTCCACGGGTCGTCCTGTTGAAGCCATCTTCGGTGGCCCATGTAGACGATTTTGTGAGAGCCCGGTAGGTGACGACTTGTTGTATCTTCCATGCACTTAACACATCCTTGGTATCCGTGGCAAACCTGGCCGGATTGATATCCATAAGCAGGATAGTCTTGCACCGTTGTGATCATCATAGCTCTCATATTGAAGTAGTCTCCTTCGTGAGCGTCCCAGACCCGGACCCCTGGTTCAGCCCACAGTGTATCTAGCTCCTCCTTCAGTAGTTGGTGATACACGTTCAGATCGTTCCCTGGTTGCTGTGGACCTTGAATTAGCATAGACAGGTGTAGGTACTTCCGCTTAAAACAGAGCCACGGAGGGAGGTTGTACATCCATACGACCACGGGCCAGGTGCTGTACCTGCTGCTCATCTTTCCAAAAGGATTGAGTCCGTCCGTACTCATTCCAATTCTGATATTCCTCGGCTCTCCTCCGAATTCGGGGTATTGGTCGTCGATTGCTTTCCACTGGCAACCGTCCGCAGGGTGTCTCAGCACGGCGTCATCTTTCCTTGGCCTCTCGTCGTGCCAACGCATCAGCTTTGCCTCCTTCTTGTTTGCGAATAGACGCTTCAAACGGGGAATGAGTGCAAGGTACCATACAACCTTCGCAGGAGCACCGCTCTTCACTCCGTTCTCACCATCTGGTTGGTAGTTCTTTCCCCGCTTGAACTGGGATGCTTTGCACTCGGGACACTTGCTTAGCTCCGCGTACTGCTTCCGATATATGATGCAGTCATTTGGACACGCGTGGTATCTCGTCACCTCCAATTCAAGAGGGCACACGACCTTCTTGGCCTCATCGCAACCACGAGGCAACACGTTCCCCTCCGGCAGAACTTTTGCGAGATACTCCAATGTCTCATCGAGGCTTGTGTCCGTGCTGTTGTGGAGTGCCTTCAGTCTTAGAAGTTCGAGCGTGACTGAGAGGCGGGTGTGCTCAGGATTGCATCCGGGATACAAGGGAGTCTCGGAGTCTTTCAGCAGTGTCTCCAACTTGGCAGCCTCTCTACGAGCCGCACTATCGTTATTCGTCTCCTTCACAACCTGCTCTTGCACATGACGGTCCTGGACCATTCCGGCCAAATTGTCCCCCGTGCTTCGCGTATCCGCTTCGGCCTCTTCATGTCCTCCGGCATCTTTATAATCCAACCGTTCTGCTTCCGGCTCCCCATGTCCTGCTTCTTCATCTAACCCTTCGTCGTCGGCAACAACCTCATCCTCCTCACCGTGACTTGTCCACCGTGTGTAACCTGCCATGAAACCCCATCGCACCAGGTGCATGTGCAGAAAACCAGATTTCCTTTCGTACATCTTCAGGTTTTTGCAATCACGACACGGACAGCATATCTTCGTGCCACCCTTTCGCACCATATCTTGCTCGGCGAAATCAAAGAACTCATTCAAAGATGTATAGAAACTCTGTGTGTTCCGATCGCCGTCATACATCCAACTTCGATCCATCGGTCGTTCGATCCCTAAGATATACGAAAATTAATTAGTACCAACCTTTCATGAGAGGCTAAAACAAAATTTTCTTTCCAATTGAGATAAAAGTTTTCTTTCCAATTGAGATTTTGAAATATTACATAAAACATTTCAAAATTTGGCAGGTTATTAAAATAAATTGTTCAAAATTGAAAATTTCGGCATGACCTTCGCTAAAATTATGCAAAATTGAGTATCGAACGTTGACAAAATGTTGACGAAGCAACATTTCACCAAAACGTTGAACTCAGTTTCCCTGAAAAAATAAACAAAGCAACGGATGTTGCCTCGGCTCGACGGCCGGTGCCACAAGCATATCTCCCATTCACATTTATGAAATACATTTCATGCACATCTCATATCACCACAGATCCACCGAATCAAAGTATCATTTGCTTGTCATATATAATTACATATATATATATGATTCTGCCTCAGTGCATAAGAAACATAATTACACATATATGAACCAATGTATACATAATTACACATATATGAACCAATGTATACATAATTTCATATAGCAAGGCATACGAGTAACAAATGATCACTGATCAATTTAGGGGAAAACAACAACAGTTCCTTTAACATCCTTTAACATATACATGTGCTCTTATAGATGTATATAAGATGCTCCTCAAACATATGATGGAAGCATCTATCCTTAAACATCCTTTAACATATCCATATGTTCCTCAAACATATGATGCAATTGAAGCATCCTTTAACATATACATCTATAACGATCCTTTAACTCTAGATGGCTCAACCAAAATTTAAGCAAATTTGGGGGAGATATCTGCTCTTATCAGTTTTAAAGCTAATTGGAGCAAATTTGGGGGAGAGCAAGTTAGCTAGCCTTGATGATCATGGATGGGAGAGAGCTAGGGGAGGTGGGGGATGATCATGGATGGATGGATGGATGAAGATCATGGATGGATGATCATAGATCGATTTGGAGGGAGAGAGAGATGGCAAGGGAGCTAGGGGAGGTGGGGGAAGCTTTTGGAGGGTTAGAAATTTACCAGGGGCGTCTACGGCGGTGGCGGACGTGCAGGCGATCGGCGAGCTCGCTGCTGGCCAGTGAGCTACGACTGGCCAGCAGCGAGCTCGCTGATGGTTTTTATAGGGCATCTTACCAGTGACGGGCACACATAAGAGCCCGCCACTGGTAAACAAGGTACCAGTGACGAGCACAACGTACACCCGCCACTGGTATGAAGGCAGGGAGCGATTTTGGCGGGAAATATTAGCGGTGACGGGTTCCATGGTGCGCACGTCACTGGTATACAATATATCAGTGACGAGCTCCCATTGGCGCCCGCCACTAGTAATTTGTACTTTACCAGTGACGGGCAGTAATAGATGCTCGTCACTGGTAATTATTTACCAGTGACACGTGGCAGTTCACGCCCGCCACTGGTAAATATTTGTTTTACCAGTGACGTGTTTTTTTGTTGCTCGTCACTGATAAGTTGGCTTCTATAGCTGTTTCTGCAGTTGTGTGTGTTAGAATTCTTGGTGTTTTCTTTGGCAAGCTTATGGAGAGGCCCAAACATGTATGAAGGTTCAGAGTCTACCTATCCAAACATGTATCAAGAAAAGGGTTTGTCAAGATAGCTATGCAGTCTGGCTGCCCTTTAATTCCCGTTTTCTGCTTCGGACAGGTAGCAAGATGTTGGTTCGTGGTATGTAGCATTTTATTTCTTTAACTGTAGAAGTCAAAAGCAAACTAGAAGGAAATTGAGTTTCCCAAACTTAAACATTTGCCACCTACACAAGGATGCATTGAAATAGTTTTACGGCCATTTCTCGCACGAAATCAACTATACTTCTTGGCTTTTATCGCTGAATGCATGCATGAGTAATTATTATTGCTGATTATCTGTTATTGCCATCTGGTTAGAGCTATGCTTACAGGTCGTGGAGGCCAGGAGGCAAATTGTTTGTGAACATTGCTAGAACACTTAAATTTACTCCTATTATCTTCTGGGGAAGATACGGGTAACTCGCTGCATTACAGTATCCTGTTTTCTTCAGACATGTTAATTAAATATGCACCGATGTGTTTATTTTCAACTTTTCTATCTTGGCTTAAATGATTTTACATGGCCTACTTGCACATTTGAATGCAGGACACCAATCGCTTTCCGGACACCTATGCATGTGGTTGTCGGTAAACCCATTGAGGTCGAGAAAAACCCTCAGCCTACCATTGATGAGGTGAAAACACCTACGATCTAACTGTTGTCAGAAACAATTTCGTAAATCTACTGAAAAGCAACTAGAAATAATAACTTGGCTACTTATAGGACTATATAATAATTCATCTCTGCACATGCTACCTCACCTCACATAGAAATCTGCAGTACTTCTACTGAAACTAAGCCCTTCATGAAATGGAAGCGCTTAAAGGAAATGCACAATAATACTAATTTGGTTATTGTCTTATATATTACTAAAAAGAGCAAGCTTGCAAACTGTTTTATTCGTTTTTTATTTTCTAGAAACATGTTTCCCCACTGTTGACAGATAAATGAAGTCCACAGACAGTTCGTCGGTGCCTTGCAAGAACTGTTTGAGAAATACAAGACGAGAACTGGATATCCTAGCCTCCATCTAAGAGTATTATGATATCGCAGTGGTAAGCTCAAGTTTAGGCTTCAGGAATAACATGGCTGTACACTATGCGGTCCCAGTAATTGAACTACACTTTGCGTTCAGGGTGCAGTGTGTTCGATTATTGTTCGTCCATCTTCAGAAGCTTGAGTGTGTTGAGTTGTTACACTGCCATAGTCGGAAGTTTCAAGCTTTA
Source organism: Stipa capillata (assembly GCA_019208055.1). Classification (NCBI taxonomy): domain Eukaryota; kingdom Viridiplantae; phylum Streptophyta; class Magnoliopsida; order Poales; family Poaceae; genus Stipa; species Stipa capillata. The sequence goes on along the minus strand of JAGXJF010002834.1, from coordinate 62,682 downwards.
TCTACGGCATAATGATGATCATATATTCGGCGTTTCTGCTATTAAAAGAAAATATTGCCACTGGTTGCTCATCTTTTTTTTCTGAAAAGGAGGGCGACCCGTCCTCTATGTCAATTGATACATACGGTCATATTTATTGAAAGAACATGTCATTACAAAGATAGCCGATACAATATCTTAAAAGAGCTTAGCAGAACAACTGATGAATTACAAAGCCTCAAATGGTCAGGCAATCCATATCGGATAGATAAGGTCTAAGCTGCTGTCTTCAAGCGGTTGTATCTAATTTTCATAGTATCTTGCACATCCGGCCTTTGCAGTAACAACCACATACAGATCCAATGGATAATTTGATGGACGACCTGCAAAAAAGGGAAGCTTTTTATTTTTAAAAATCACATTGTTGCGGCAACATCACATAGACCAACATAAGGCAGAAATGCCTACAAGTATTTGTGACTGTGTATGTAGATCCAAACCACCTAACCAATTCCCAAGCATACTTGGGATACTGTCTGGTGGTGTGATGTTGAAAGCTATGTAAATCACCTGTCAAGTTTGGCGGGCTAATCTACACTCAATAAAGAGGTGTTGGATAGTATCATCTTGATTACAATGACTATACTATTTACTGCCTTTCTATTTGCATTTGTATAGATTATTGTTTTTGAGATGTATCCCCGACAAAAATATCACACAAAGATCTTTATACAGAGGGGTAGTTTGAGCTTCCAAATGTGTTTATGCTGAAACCTACAGTGGGTGGCAATCAAGGTTGCATACATGGACCGGACCGAAAACTGTCCTGAGGCATGAAGCTTCCAACGGAACACATCCGAATCTTGATTGAGCATGACATTAGCGAGGCATTTGACAAGGTCATTTCAGGCTACTAATTTTGGACGGACAATAGCCTCACGAAAGCTAACATTAAGTGGTGTAGTATTCAAAACTTCCGATACAGTAGCATGTCGCCAGTTGGACACCTCTACAAAGAGGGGTATTGTGTGCTTAGAGGCCTATCCCCTAGCCAAATGTCATTCCAAAATCGAATGGACTGTTCATTGTTTGGAATAAAATAGCCTAGTTGAAAAAACTGGTCCTTAATACTCATTAGGCCAGACCAAAACTAGGAATACCCCGGTTTCCCATATCACTAAGTGAGGGTTTTGGAGTGTAAGTATTTATTATGGAGCAACTCTCGCCAAACCCCGTCCTCGTGTAGCAATTTAAAAAGCCACTTGCTTAATAAACATTGATTTTTTAGGTCAAGATCTTGTACACCAAGTTCACCTTGATCTTTGGGACGGTAGATCACATTCCATTTGGTCAATCTATATTTCTTTTTATGCTCATCACTTTGCCAAAAGAAACGTGCGCGATAGAAGTCCAACCTTCGCCACACCCCTTTTAGCATTTGCAAGAAGGAGAGCATGGACATAGGTAAGAGAGGACATAATTGGGAAGAACTAGACATCAGCCATAAGACAAGTTCTTTCCTTTCCATCCGCTCAAGTACTGCTCAAAACGATCTTCAACACCTTTCTAGTCCTTATTGCACAAACTGCGATAATGAATTGGGATACCGAGATATCTAAAAAGGAAAGTGGAAGATTCACACTCAAAAAGATATTTGTAATGAGCCTCATGTTCCTTTGCTTGATCAAAGCAAAAATAATTCACTTTTATGAAAGTTGATTTTGAGGCCCGATAGTTGTTCAAAAACACATAGAATCAGCTTCATCATTTTGGCCTCTTCAAAATCGCTATTCATAAAGATAATGGTGTCATCGGCATATTGCAATATCGAGACCCCACCCTCAACTAAGTGAGGGACGAGGCCTGTGATTATCCCCTCCTCCTTTGCTCTCTAGAGTAGGATGACAAGCATATCTGCCACAATGTTGAAAAGCATAGGAGACAGTGGGTCACCTTAACGAAGTCCTTTCTTCATCTGGAAATAATGTCCAATGGCGCCATTGACCCAAATGCCCACACTATCATTTGAGATAAAAGCTCTCCACCCATTTACACCACTGAGATGCAAAGCCTTTTATACAGATAGTTTGTTGAAGGAACTGCCAATTAAACTTGTCATATGTCTTTTCAAAATCAATCTTAAAGGTCACCCGGTCCATCTTTTTGCGGTGTAGCTCATGGATTGTCTCGTGAAGGATTACCACACTTCAAGAATAAATCGTCCAAGCATAAAAGTCGTGTGGTCGGATGGACCACCTTGTCCGCCACCACATTGGAACGATTAGTACCAACATTTGTAAAGATCTTAAAGCTGACATTCAGTAGACAGATCGGTTCAGTACTACTCCCTCCGTTCCACAATACTTGTCATCCTGATATTTTTTAGTTCCACCAAGAACCCCATAAAAAGACCAAACTATCCTCAATCTACTCATCACTTAGCCTAATCAGTACTACTGCGTTCCCTAAGATTTGGCTGTGCATCGGTCCATACGAGGCATGCATGCTGCATGCCGTGAGATGCATGCAAGTTGACAAATGCATTTGCTACATGCATATTATGCATTGATCAATGCATTTTCCCGTGAGGTGTTAAGGATTGAAATTACGTCAAGCCAAAATTTCGAAGCCAAAATTTTGGAGCCAAACTACTCTGTGAAAATTTTGGAATCAAATTTTTACGTGGAGCCAAAAAAATTTGCTTATGATGCCTACTTATAAAGACTTCTCACAACCATATGTAAACAGTTGTATACACACTCCTGGCTTCTATTGATGGCAATGGTTCTAGAGTACTAGTGCTTGATCTGAACATGGAGCCACCTGAAGATTTTGGGCATCCATTGCATGGCAATAACGAGGATGGTGGAGAGGATGTTGCGCCTACTAGTTCTGCTAAGACTACGGGCTTCCCTTTTTTGGGGAAATCATTATTTTGTTTCTTTAGTGATGTGTTCTTTGTCACTTCATAGTGACCATGTTTCTCATTCGTGCCTTATTCTTATCACTTTACAGAGAATAGTGTTCAAGAAGAACAGGGAGAAGGAAGTACTAATATATTCTTGCAGAATGACGTAAGGTGGGCAATTTACAGAGCTTTATTGGCAAAAAGTGTTAATGGGAAAACATTGAAGAAAACTGCAATGGCAGAGGTCTCATCAGAATTTGGCGTCCATAAGCGAAACGTTCAGCGGATGTGGCAGCAAGCAAAGTAACACTCTAGAGGGTGAAGATGTTAATGTGTCTCACAAGAAAACAAAAAATTGTGGCCGCAAGAGAATTGTAGTGAACCTTGCTCCAGTAAGTCAAGTTCCTTTGAAAGAAAAAACCAATTTGAGGTCGCTAGCTCAAAAATTGGGTGTGAGTACCACCACGCTACATAGAAAGTTGCATGCAGGCCTTCTTCGGTGACACACAAATGCTATTAAGCCGCAACTTACAGAAGAAAATAAAAGAGCCCGACTTCAATTTTGTATTTCTATGCTAGAGCAAGGTACTCATGATCCAAAGTTTGTCGGTATGTATAATGTGAGACACATTGACGAGAAATGGTTATATTTGACTAGAAGGTCTGAGAAATATTATTTGCTTCCTGAAGAAGAATATCCCCGACGCATATGTAAGAGTAAACATTTTATTTGCAAAGTGATGTTTCTTGTTGCCATGGCGCGTCCAAGGTTTGATGACCAGGGAGTGCAAATATTTTCTGGAAAAATTGGGGTCTTTCCATTTGTCACCAAAGATCCAACCTAAAGTTGGAGCAGAAATAGGGATGCTTGTACTTTAGTGATAAAAGCAACTAATGTCAATAGGCAAATAATGAGATCATATTTACTAGAGAAAGTGGTACCAAGAATCATAGAAGTGTGGCCAAGTGATGAATTAGCAAGCACTACAATATACATTCAGCAAGACAATGCCAAGACTCATGTTGATCCAGGTGATGAAGAATTCCGGATGGCTATCTTGCAGTATGGCTTGAATATTAAGTTGGTATGCCAGCCACCAAATTCACCCGACCTTAATGTTTTGGATCTTGGATTTTTTGCTGCCATCCAACCATTGCAGCACATAGAGTGCCCAGGAAACATAGATGAGCTCATTCAAGCAATCGTGAAGTCATTTGAAGGGTACTCTTCAACAAAGATCAATCGTATTTTCTTGACACAGCAGTTGTGCATGGTCGAGATTATGAAATGTAGAGGATGCAATAGCTACAAGATCCCACACATATACAAAGAAGGATTAGAAAGAGAAGGTCGGCTACCTAGGCAAATTTCCTGTGATGGTTCTCTTGTACAACATGTTTTAGGTGTTTCGCAGGCAGGAAATTAGGAGTAGGAAATTTTCTATTTTGTCACTGTTCTTTTGTTTCACCTGTACCATTTTGTCTCTCTTGGCATCAGTAATATGAACAATGGTACTCATATTTTGGCATTATTTTATTTTTCTGCATCAATACATTCGTACTCATTTTAGACTAAATGACCCAAAACACTGTGTGGGAGAGAAAGAGTAATCTCAAATCCATAAGATCTTTAAATCAAAATATTTCCAATCAACTTGCGCTCATGCCATACAAGTCGATACTCTAACAGAAGATAACATAGCAGAACACTAAAAGAACTTAGGATGATTAATTTTAAGCATGGTCACAATAGTACGCTGGATATCCTTGTTAGGATGAAGTTGCCCTTAATTAATGTGCTCCGTGAATGATTATGTTTAGGGACTAGCTGGGTTTGGGAAAAGTAACTCATAAATAGCATGGCATTATGAGTAGAAGGATATAGAGAGAAAAAATAGTGAAAAGTTATCTCAAAATCACAAGATGACAAGTATTGTGGAACAAAATTTGAAAGTCAGGATGACAGGTATTGTGAAATGGAGGGAGTATTAGATTTGGGTGTCATCTTCTTTTTTAGGCAGCAGGGTAATAACTTCAAAGTTCAAACAGAACAAAGGTAACAAACCCTCGTTGAAATCCATGAACAGAGTCATCAGATCATTCTTGATGACCTCCCAGAAATGCTGATAGAACTCTACCGGAGACCCATGTGATCCCGGTGCTTTGTCGTGTTCCATCTGAAAGATGGCCTCATAGACCTCTTTTTCAGAAACACATGATGTAAGGAGCACGTTCTCTTCGGGAGAGACCTTCGGAATATCATCTGAGGGGGTCTGATCTATAGAGAAGAAATTATTGACAGGTGGACCGAACAACTTTTTGTAGTAGTTAGTGATGTAGTAGTTTAGCTAAGCATCACTAACTATTGTACCTTCTTCTTGCTTGAGTTGGCAAATGTGCTTTTTTCAATGTTTCCGATTGGTTGCTCATGCCTTATACTTACACGTACTTACACGTAAACCTTCAGTGGGAAATTTTAATTATTTCATAGTTATAGCTTTGATGACTGCAAATCTGTAATGCATGTGCAAATATAGGTACTGTGAATACGAAACACATTGATCGATTGTTCAGACATATTACATACAAAGGATTATGTTCAGTATGCCCAACCTTAAGGGCTTAATTACATGGTTAAACAAAAAGACATGGAAAAAGACATGTACATGTATGAAGAGAGAAAAGAGGCTATGACACGAGTAAATCTATTTGCTCTCTTACGGCGTCTGCAATGATGGTGATTTAGCCGGTTCGAACGCACGCCTTTTCCAGGATTGGGTCCCTTCTGCGCAACACTCGGAGTAGCACTGGAACAACCCAATGGAATATGGACGAATTCTGCGAAAGCAGGGCGAAGACGCTTCACTTCGAAAATCAAATTTCGAAGTGGCTGTTGCACGTCAACTTCAAGCTAAACGTGTGGGACCATGAGACATGCTACCTCCCAACTCACCGCCTCAAATGGTCCAAGCACTAGTCATGTTGACTCATGACGATAGACGACCAGATGTCCTTTTTATTAAAGAAAGACTTTATTGATCTTTTGATTTCTGCATCAAAAGATTCAAATAGTTTAATTATTACAAAATTTAATGAAAAGATAAATAGTCCATAGGATCCTATCCGAATAAACTGAAAATAGAAATAAGAGTCGGTTCAGATTATGGAGTCGCCCAATCGTCGGAAGACCAGATGTAAATGCATCTTCCATTCACCACCCTGTGAACTCACCTTGGTCGCCACTGTTCTTGTTTAGCACTTGTATCGGGGAGGATACATCAGCTAGGCGAAAAGGAAGATGAGACAGAGGATGCTCTATGTAGAAGGGAGCTTTTTGGAGGCGTCCTTTCCAGATGGAGGACAAAGAACTTCCAAAAGAAAATTGAGGACAGCTATAATAAGGGGTACTTATGGGAATGCTCACAAGGAAAACATCCAAGAAAATTCGATGCCCTCAGAAGTGTAGTCACAATAACTACGCTCAAGATAAAACCGAGAGAGATAGGAAGCTAGAAGCCCTGTCTCCTTTGGTGTTCCTATCTCCCGCTTTGAAGGCGGGACACAAGGAGTTATCATCCATAGCACGTGTTAATAAGCCTTGCCATTGGGCCGGCCTACTTATTTTTTATTTTTTATTTTTATAAAATCTATATTCTAAAAAAAACTTCAAGAAAATGTTTTCGTGGAGTTTTTTTTTATAAAAGTTCCATTATGCAAGAAAAAGTCCGTATACATCGAATAAAATATTCACGCAACTCATTAAAATCATTCTAATAGATCAAAAAAATGTTCTATAATGCAAGAAAAATGTTCATATATATCAATAAAATATTCACGTAACCCATAAAAAAATTTCTGATAAATAAAAAAATCATATGGAATTTTTTGTTGAAACTGCCTTATATGAAACATGTTCATGCATTTCAAAAAAATGTTGACCGAATTCGTGAAAATTGTCCTACATTCCAAGTACAAACATGATAGATTTACTTGTGTCAATCTTTTCTTTTTATGTCGAAACAATAAGAAATCACTACTAGAACAAATCCTATCTACCAATGAACAAAAAAATATGTTGGCTGAACACTTTGAAATGTGACATTGAAGAAATATCTATTGATTTAACACGTGAAAAAGTAAAAAATAAATAAAACAAAAAATAAAAATAAAATAAGAACAAAAAGAAAAAATAAAAAGGAAAGAAAAATTCTAGCATAGCGCTAATGAGCCGGCTCATGGTGGTGGAGTGGGGTTTGTGCGGCAGTTTCTTATTTCTTGCAATGGGCGGGAAATAGGAAAACCCATCTCCTTGTTGCTAGCTTGTTACAGGGGAGCTTACTCAAACTTGTGGGCCGTGATCAGGCTAGGGTAACAGCCGGCTTGAGACCTATTTCCATGACTTGCTCGGCTATCTTTGAGCATAGAAACCTCACACACGGGCTTATCGTCACCTTCGTGTGCGGCCGTCGTTTGTGCAAGCTCACTAGATCGTAGCCCTCTGCCAAGAGGAACATCTCGCCAGCTAGTTCATGCTTTGAGGCCCTCACTATGCACCATCTGCACGCTACACGGTTGGCCCTTAGTAGGCCAAGAACAATCCGGGTGGGCCTAAATTAGTTAGGCCCATTTTCTTTTCTTTAAGTGCAACTTGAGCCGGTCCCAGTCCACTAGTGTTGTGTTTGAGATGGTAGCTCTACTTTTCTATTTAAACCAATGATTTTCTTTTTAGGTGAGTACTATTGTATTTAATGAATCTCGGGCAAAATATTTTGAAATTTTTTGAAATGTACAATGAAATAAAAATAATTAGTAAGCTAGAACAAAAATCATTGATTTCGGAACAAAAAATATGTGGACAGTACAAGGTGTTGCTCATATACTGGAAACATTTTTAAATGTACCGTGGAACAAAAAATAGTATGTTGGAACAGAAAATTATCTATTTTAGAAGAAAAATATGTTGACGGAACAAAATATGGCTCATATACTGGAACATTTTTAGATGTATAGTGGAACAAAAAATTTAGTAAGCCAGAAAAAACATCTACTTTGGAAAAAGAATATGTTGATGAACAAAATGTTGCTCGCAATGACACATTTTTCAATATTTGGTGGAATAAAAGTTTACTAAGCTAGAGGAAAAAATTCGAGGCTAGAACGAAAAAATCACAGCAGCGAAAGTACCTGTTATATATAGAGTTTGCTTCTCTCGTGTAATGCTACTCATGCTAGCTCACTCCGTGGAGTAGAAGTTGGTGTTCGAATCTCCCATTCTCCTGCTATTCTATTTATTGACGAGGTTCAGCAGAAATCTACATTTCTGGGTGTTGATGCATGATATTTTCGATAATTAACCCTAAAGATCCTCATAAAAGGCAAGATAGTGTGGTATGTTTATACAAATTAGTGTCTTCACTAACTTATTTTCATAAATTTTGGTGCGTCAACTTGTTTTGTAGGAAATAATAAATTTCTCCTGAAAATACCAAAAATATAATAAAGAAGATAATCATCGTCTGGAGACCTTTTTCGAATCCATCGATCACTGTCGAACATCAACCACGGAGCTTCATGGACCCATCGCCGAACGTTGGAAAAGGGGAGTCGCAAATCACTCTTCTGGGTAGGTTGGTCGGTCCTCCCCTTCGAGCCAAACCAGGCCAGGTCAGGATAGAGGGCTGGTTGGCCCAGCCCCCTAGGTCGGCGGCCCTGACCTCCAGGTTGGTCGACCTAGACAACTAGGTCAGCCGGCCCTACAAAATTACCTGTGGGACATCGTGTGCGCCAAGATACCCTGCGGAAGAGCCGATCAAGTCGCAATCCTTCGCGCCATTCGGGGATCGAGCTCTACCATTGATCAAGGATCGGCCGGCCCCAGGCTCGGACCACTGACTTTAACCTAGGTTGGCTGGCCCTGCCGTAGGAGCTGCTATGTGGAGGGGTTCGGCCACCCTATAAAAACCTTCGTCCAATCCTTCACAAATTACCACCACTTCTATTTCTTCTTCTCTTCAAAGTGCCACCTCACTTGTAGATCTAGGTAGAGTAGAGTAGGCAATGCTAGAGTTGAAAGCAGCTAGGAGGAAGAGTCAGCCTTCAAGCTAAAGTTTCAAGAAATTCCTTTTTGGTAACTCGGTACGTGTCCGGTCTCATGTATCTTTCTTACTGTTGTATAAATATCTAAATATCACTATAGTGATCATTAAGTATCTTTATTTATGAAATCTACTTTTCGAATTCATTTCTCTCTATTGGAACTAGTTGTTAAAGTTATGACCTATGAGTAGGGTAAAGCTTTTACCCTTTGATGTGCCATGGATTTAAGTTTAAACTATCTAGAACTAAAAAGTGTAGCTTACGGAGCTAGCTTACTATCATTCGGAATGAGAGGGATTACCTGTGTTGAGGGTCCCCCTTTACCTAGAGCCTACCACTACAGTAATCATCTTGAGACAATAGCTATAAGTGTAGCCATGCTTTGCCTCTTCATAGTCAAGGCTTGACTGTAGTAGGAGCATCTCTCGAGTCTTCTGAGACTTCATCCATGTACAACTCTAATTGTTAGGGTTAGTCGGTGACAACACCTAACCTTGATACCAGTTGTCCAGAGTGTTGAATCTTGAGCTAACTATTGGCTGATAACTAAAATACTGACGACCCCCTTCCATCTCTATAAAAAGGAACTAGTACTATTACCTACCTGTTATTATATTCTGGCTAGCTATCTACCCTCTTAGACGTTACTTATGTAGGTTGGTAACCTCTTACCTAGTGGTCATCTACCCTTATCTATCTGGAAAATATTCGTCCATCCTAAGTTACAGAGAGTTGGATACATATATACGATATATTGATAATCTGATATCCCTAGTCAAACCTATTTGCTTCCCACGGATTGATAACCGTGGAATACTTCTGAGGTGACATGCTACAACTGTTTTTCCGTGCACTTGCAGATATAAATATTTATAGGCCATAAGAATAACCAATAAGAATTTCTGGTGCCGTTGCCAGGGAGGCAACTTTGTGCTAGAGATATCAATTATCACTATATTTATATATTATCCAATTACCTTAACCCCCTTGCCCTGTTCATTTCTTTTCTCTTCTATTCTCTCTGCATAGAGCAGTACATGTCTGGTTTCTCCCTTCCTAAAATTTTGACCTGACCCTAAGACAATCTCTTGAGAATCCCGCTCTAAACCCAAGAAAACCCCGGACCAGCCTAAGAAGGTTCTTGCACGAAAACCACTTGGAGATCTGGCAACTTCTTCATCTCCTTCTTCAGCTCTGTAGAGTCCTCGTCCAACTCCACAACCCGAATCCCATGGTAATCCACCAACAAAAATGGCCGAGAAGACCCTCTAGTAGTACTCCGCACAAAGCAACAAAAATGTCCCCTTTGTGTCATTGCTGGCTGTTGGGGCCAAGAACTTCAAGCTCAAGCTAGCCTCATCCATATGGTTAATCCTTCTGTGGAAAGCCTTCGGAATACGCCAACATGCACCTCAAGATGTTCTTGGAGATCTGTAGCACGTTCAACCTGAAGATTGTCGCTATTGAAACCATCCATCCTAGGATTGTCCCATTCTCCCTTCTCGGAAAAGCCAAGCAGGGGTTTCACTCACTTCCTGCTTCTGAAGTTGAGACTTGGGAGAAGTGTTCTGATGCTTTCCTTGCCAAGTACTTCCTTCCTAGGAGAACCAACCAACTGAGGAACAAGATCGCTAACATCCAGCAGACTCATGAAGAATCCATCACAGAAGCATGTGAGAGGTTCCAGGAAAGTATTCTGTCATGTCCTCCTCACGGCATGGAAGAGTGGCTTTTGATCCAAATCTTCTACAATGGACTCGTGAGGAGCACTCACAAATATCTTGATGATGCCGCTGGATGAGCTTTTATGGGACTCGGCATCACTCGAGCCAAGTCTCTCATCAACAAGATGGTCAGAAACTAGGGATGGGAGACTGATCACTCGTAGTCTAGATGAACTAAGGAGTTCACTCACTCAAAGGCATTGATTTCCTCGCTGCAAAAGTAGAAGAACTATGCAAGAGGATCAAGGGTCTTCCTACATCTGCCAAGATCGTGAAGGTAGCCGACACAAGATGACTTGCGAAGAATGTGGAAATGTGGGTCACATGGGGATAGACTATCCGACAAGACAGGATGAGGATGTCAACTACATCTACAACTATCGTGCTTGTGAGAACCAAGGCTACCAGCCCGGCTGGAGGAACCAACTGAACCTCAACTTCGGCAACAAGGGTAAAAATGGTAACACCTTCTCAAAATTTGTCTTGTACTGTCACTCTTGATCATGCCCTTAAGGAATATATCGATGCTCCATCTGGAATTAATGAAAGCATTAGCAAGAAATTCTATGGCAATGATAAAATCCTAGAGGGTATAGAAGCAAAAATAGAGAATCTTGCTATTTCTGTTCAGCAGCAGTTGAGTCACAACAAAATTCTAGAGACCCAAATTGCACAGCTTGCCACTTCAGTTCCAAAAAGCAATGTAGGATGTCTACCAGGACAGCAGGAGGCCAATCCTTGTGAGCAAGTCAACGCTATCGCTACTAGGTCCAGCAAAATGCTCCAGACCCGAGACAGCCAGAAGGAACCAAGACTTAGGAAGAAGAAGTGAAGGACAAGGAGGATCGACTACAAGAAAACTCTGCACCTACTTCCAAGAGCAGCCTGCACGAGTATTTTGATAGGATCGTGCTGCCATTTCCTCCATGCACCCGCAAAAACTACTCGAAAGGACGGTACACTAAGTTTATTGAAGTAATTAAGAAACTTTATGTCAATATCCCATTACTAAATTTCATGCAGGTCCTAACCTACGCAAGGTACCTAAAAGACATATTGCTCAAGAAACATTCGATCCTCAATTCTGAGATGGTCAAGTTGACGAAGGAATGTAGCGCGGCAATCTTGAATGCTACCCCACCAAGAAGAGAGACCCAGGCCTTCCCATGATCACATGTTCCATTTGATCTGAATTCTTTGAGAGAGCACTCTACAATCTAGGAGCAACTGTCAGCGTCATGCCCAAATTGGTATTTGATAAACTCAACTTTACCGATATTTCTCCTATGTGAATGTGTTTGTAGCTTGTAGATCAGTCTTTCCGCTACCGAGTTGGTATCGCCAAAAATCTACTAGTGAAAATCCACCAACACCTCATCATCGTGGACTTTGTAGTTCAAGATATGGAGGTGGATGCAAGGACTCCACGGATCCAGGAAGACCCTTCCTGAACATGGCTGACGCCAACATTGGCATTGGCAATGGAGAGATCCACCTCAACATCACTGAGAAGATAGAGCGATTCGCATTTTGTTCTTGTAGTAACGATGTGCCATGATCAAGGCCTCAGATGCCACCGGAATTCTGCTATCACCGACATGACCAAAGAATATCCTGGAACAAGAGGAAAACCCGAGTTGCAACATCTCAAGTATCTCCACCTCCGGGAGCTAGCTCCAAGCACTAAATTTGGTACGCGAGAGGTCAAGCTTTTTGATCTAAACTAAAGCACTATTGAGAGGTAGCTTGAATTATCTTTCACTTGTATTTATTTTATTCTTCACTTTTAAAAAAAGGAAACATAATTTAGCTGCATAAAAAAAGACACCAATTTTTTTCTTTTTACCTTTCAAAGCAAGTGAGTTTTTAAAATAAAAAGAAAGGGAGATCCCTCTCTTCTTCTTATTTTTGCTTCCAAAATAAAATAACATGAGTAGAAATATAAAAATAAAACTCTCCGAAACAAAAAAATTTCTTTCACAATAAACCGCTAGGGTTATTTCAGAGGTATTAGTTTGTGAGACCTTTTTCTTTATCTGGTGTTTTCCAAAACCTCAGTTTTTGCTGGTTTTCTCTCTCTTTTATTTTCTTATTTCCCTAGTTTCGCAAATAATTCTCAAGACAAGGTTCATCAGACCTCATTCCTCCTAAAAGTTTTTCCAGGCCTTTTCCTTCCTTCTCCTAAACTTTGTAGGAAACCTAGATTTTTTTCAGAAGAGGGTCGACCGACCACCCTAGACCGACCAGCCCTAACATTTTCTTTCTTCCTTTTTTCCTTTCTCTTTCTAGTGATTCCATCTTATGGACAACATCTTGCCACTCTCATCCAAAAAACTTTACTTGGTGAATGACTGACCCTAGTGTTCCCTATGTGCACCTAGGTTGCTATTTCACCAAACCTAAAAGTGAATATTCTTGGATGAAAATTAAAGGAGTAGAGGTGCACTATTGGGGCAAGTGGGTGATGAAGGGTGTGATGCCACCATGGCCGGCCGACCTCCCTATAAAAGGAGGGCAGCACCCCCTCATTCCCTCACACTTTCACCACTCCCCTTCTTTAGTTTCTTGCCTCCCTTGCTGCACCAAGTGTTGGAATTTTGAGCCTAGTGTTGAGATAGAGAAAAGAGAAGAAAAAGAAAAGAACAAGTAGTACAGGGCTGCATAATCTAGGCAGAGGACATTACAACATGAACTTGGACGTAAAAATTTGCAACTTGAATGCTACTCTTGGACACTATTGTGTTACTTTGTGTCGACTAACCTTGCCTTGGACACTGTGTTACTTTGTGTCAACTAACCTTGCAAGTATGGGTGGCCTCTTTAGAAGGATTTTCAGTAGCAGGAGTCCCTCACTAGCAGCATCGTCATCGCTAAGCCGACACAACCGTTCTCGCACAATAGAGGATCCAGAGGTCATCATCTTAAAGACGCTGCAAGAAAGGAAAAGGCACACATCCTTAACCTGGACAACAGTATGCCCGAACTCCGAATGTTGTACTATGGCAAGCGGAGCTACGCCTAGTTTTCCAACCCACAACTGATCATTTTTACGCTGGAGTACTTTGGCTTGCCTGTGGGACGGGAAGGAGAAGTTTGCGGAGTTGATTGTGTGGCCTCCCGGCATAGCATGTCGACGAGATTCCAAGGTCACGGCCAAACCTCCACTACCTACTAGAGACGTGACATGAGCCTTGAGGACACAACTGACCACGGTTCAGGCCACGGTTCCAACTATAAGCCCGAGCATCACGGTGCTCAACCCAACTTCGGCGATCACTAGAACTATGACATGTATGGGAGAGGTGCGACTTCTTCCAACCCAAATAGACCCATAACATATGCAGATATCACCTCGTTGCAACAGGAATAGAGCGGATCAACCTCAAGACAACCGAGATGTAGCACCAAGAAACACAAACATATGAGCTGGGTCTAGAAACAAAGAACCAGCTAAGCGTGATCACCAACACCTCGGTGTAATTCAAGAATCCACCAGCACCCTGGAGGAGTATTGGGAACACTACTAGATTGACGAGAACTCCCAATACTACTAAATGTTGTGCAGGAGGGCACCCTACCTCGTACTTTATCTCGCGATGGAGCACAAGATTTGAGCATGGGGGAGGTATCTATGAGTCCCCAATTTCTCCTCTACCCCAATTTCTCCTCTAAGTGTTCCTTTTCCTTTTTTTTGTCCTGTTATTTCGTGTCCGCATAAATTGTCCTAGTTGTTTCCAAATTGGTCCTACCTTGCTTTGCCTTACCAAGTGAACCTCGTCATTGCAGTCTTTACTTCTTATTTAAGAAAAAATATTGGTGCCTTCTATCTAGAGCAGTATCATCCTTTTCAATTGAATTAATCTGATGTCACTAGTTTGTATATAAAGAATATGCCACCTTGTCCTTTTAGAAAATGATGAATAGTTGCTCTGGATAGTATCCTCGTAAAAATCTTGATCATAGCTTAACTCTTTGGACTTAGTAGAATTAGAGTGTCCCGGCAAGTCATAATGCAAGTCCTTGTTTTTCCGTAGAATTAGAGTGTCCCGGCAAGTCATAATGCAAGTCCTTGTTTTTCCGTTTGATCTGGGGAAACTTGAGTCTATCACATGATAAAATTCTAATCTGAGTTTTTGTGGTACGAGGATATAGCACCATAATATGGCGTGTGAATAATAACCTGAGTAAGGCTAGAAATTTAGTTTCTTTTTGCCACGCAAAGGAAACCCTGAGTTTGACCACCCATTAGAAAAAACTCCAATCCTACCACCAGGCTGTTAAAATTGAGTATTGCTATTTTTTGGGCCACTTAGAATTAGTAATCCTATTAATCTTGGTGAGTTTGATCAAGATTGTATTCACTCTCTAGTTTGGTCCGCAGAGTCTGGTCATTTCCTTTTGTGTGTACCCCTTTTTTTTCATTTTCACCCAACAAAATTAAAACCATTCCAAACACCATCTCTTGGTACAGGTCTTCAAAACCATGCCCCAACAATCCCACAATAATCCCTTCGCATCACAAGGGAGGCTCTACCCTGTAGTAATTTGTTTTGTAGAAATAGGTACAACAGAGCCTCCCTTACTCAAAAAGGGATCACACAAATTTACCATGGGAGAAAGCTTTGAAGGACCTAGACCTTTCCACCTCGTAGAATTCCTGAAAATATTTTCAACCACCATGGCATGAGTTCATCCCTTCACCATCTCCTCTACCTCATATTTCCACCTCATACTTGACCAGATTCCGGAGTTCTATAACCATTGTCTGAGCACTCTCTTGATTGAATAATAACTAGGTTATATGAGGAAAAATTATTTACCCTACCAAGTTCCACATACAAACCTTGTAGAATTAAATTTTATGTGGCCTTCCCTAGCCTAGTGAGGAAAACAAACACCTCTGAGCGATCGATAGTTTCCCTGGAGGAAAATAAGAAAGGTCAATACTCGGTGTGGGAAAAATTCCTAAGTCGTTTAAATTGCACCCTAGAATTCTGGAGAACAAAACCCACATGGGAATTATGACCTCGCCATTGTTACACTACTATTCCTTGCCTCAACTCTCTAGGAGATGAGTCTAAGTTTGACATGATAAGAGCCTCTCAGGTAAACAGAGACGACGACCAGGCATACGTTCTAGCTAGGATATACTAACTCTGTCTTTGCACATAGTGCTTGATTGTTATCTGGATCCTTACAGGGGAGAGCTCTCATTGAATCAACTCCTAATTCCACCCAAGGTTTTCTAACTCGGCTTAAGGTTTGAGCATGGTGGTGTGATTACGCATGATATTTCTGATATTTAACCCCTAAGATCTTAGTAAGAGGCAAGATAGTGTGGTCTTTAAAACAAATTAGCGTCTTTATTAAACTATTTCCACAAATTTTGGTGTGTCAACTTATTTTGCGGGAAATAAAGAATTTCTCCCAAAAACACCAAAAATATAATAAAGAAGATAATCATTGTCCGGAGGACATTTTCCGGACTCAGCGATCACCACTGAACATCGCCGCGGAGCTACATTGACCCATTACCGTACGGTGGAAAAGAGGGGGGGCGCCGATCACCCTTCTCAATAGGTCGGCTGGCCATACCTTTGGGGTAGGCCAAGCCAGGACAGAGGGTCAGCCAACCCAGCCCCCTAGGTCGGTCAGCCCTGACCTCCAAGTCAGTCGGCCCTAACCACTAGGTTGGTCGGCCCAACAAAATTACGCAGGGGACTTTGTGCGTGCCAAGATGACACACCGAAGAGCTGGTCACCTCGCAATCCTTCACGCCATCCAGGGACCGAGCTCCACCTTTGATCGAGGATCGACCGGCCTTAGGATCCAGACTAGGTCTGCCGGCCCTACCGCAGGAGCTGCCACGTGGACGGGGTCGATGGATGGGGTCAACATGCTTATAATAAACTCCCCTCGACTCCTTCACAAATCATCACAACTTCCATTTCTTCTCCTCTTCAAGGTGCCATATCACTTGTAACTCTAATTAAACATGCTCTTTTCTCAAGAGGCTTGCCAATGCAAAGCCTCTTTCTCTTCTTGGTAGCTCTTCACTTGCGGTAGGCGAACTCCAACCTTCACAAACTTCTCAGCTTCTTCATAGCTTGAAGACTTCCGTGCAACGCCTAGCCGTCTAGGAGGCATCAACCTCCAAGGGTAATAGGAACTTTGTTTCGTCTTGGAGGTGATCCCTTGCTTTAATGCTCAATGGAGATCCAATCCAAATCCTCAAGATTTCTTTGTCTCAAAGTTTCTCACAGTGCAAGAGAGAAAAGAGCAAGAGCGCAATACAAGATTTGAGGAACAAAGTATAGCCTCCACCCCAAAAGGGATGGTGGCTTATATAGGCTTCCCTAAAAAATCTAGCCATTACTCGTAAAGAAACCTCGCCCAAAGGTCCTGAACAACCTCACTCAGAGATTCTGGGGTTCGAACACAATGGCTACTAGTTTAGGAGAAAAACACTGCCCAGAGGAGCAGTTTGGACATGTCAGACCGTTTGAAACCATAGGGAAATCCAAGGTCTGGAGGGTCCGGACCAAAGACACTCGAAGGTTCCAAACGAAATCAGCCCTTCTATCTAGAAACACAAATTGATTAAGAGGTTCTAGATAGGGAAAAAAGGAGGAAATTTGGTTTCCTCAATGGTGTTAGACCACGAAGGTCCAGAAGAAAGAAAGCACTAGGACAGTGGCCAAGTCCTGGTTCAGAAGTGCCAGATGAACTTCCTCAGAATGTCCGGACAAAACCAGGGCTTCAAGACAGTAATTTTTTCATCACTAGGAGTGTCCGGGCAAACCTCACTTGGAAGTTCCAGACAACAAGAAACACTCTGGACAAAGCTACTGGATAGACTTTAGAAAGTCTGGATGACCTTCACTCAAAACATCCGGGTGAAAAACAATCTTTGGACAGAAGCTATGTGTTCACTCTAAGTGTTTCGGTCGAATTCACTTGGAAGATCTGGAAAACAGGAAGCTTTGAAAGTTTCGGTTACTCTAGAGACCTCACTCGGAGGGTACGGGTCCACACTTAGCATGCTGAAACCTAGTCTCTCACACACTGGACATTTTGGATGAACACTAAATAGGTATAGAGAGTTTTCCAAAGACTTGAGTACTTAGCAAATTATCTCTTTCCATGCTATTGACTAGCTCCCCACTTTATAGTAGGGCTATCCTACACTAAATGTGATCATCGGATCAATAAAGGACTAGAAAAGGTCCTTAACCTTCTCAATTCCATGCCGAATATTTTTCAGTCTTTTTAGGGGTTGTCAATGCCTATTTCTTAACTTGCCTTCTAAGCTAAAAACCTGATCAACAACTTGATACACACATTATCCCTTAGCCATTTTTCAGTAATCATCAAAAATCACTTAGGGGGCCAAGATCCACTTTCAATCTTCTCGTTTTTGCTGATTGATGATAACACGATTAAATCTTTGGTGAAAACATTATACGAAGTTGGCTTTGGCTTTCAATGTATAAAGTAATCTCTCCATAAAGATGTGCACTATATGGTGAAGATCAACTCAAGGTCTAGGTCTTATGTGCAAAAGTCCAAAAAACACATGGATGTATGAGAGCAAAGAAAACCTATGTAGAATCAAAGATGATGATTGTGGACGGTTTTTCCACCATGTATGAGCTAAAATTTACAGTAGGACCAATGCGCATTGATACATAAGTTCCCAAGAGGCAAATGCTCATATTTTGCATATGCATCACCCTAAGTGCAATAAATACATGAAATTATCATTTCACTCATAACTTATAGGACGTGGTGTTCATTGAGAGAACAACACTGCCCCTTGATATGTCATCATCTTAAGCTCCAAAAATCAAAGCAAAGCCTTCAAATATTATTTAAAATTTCAAGCAACATTTCGAGAATCCAAGATATAAACTCATTTCTCAACTAACAAATCCTATGCTTATCTAAGGGCTTGATGAAGATATCCTCAACTCACAAAACTCAAAAAAAGAGGCACTTCTTTCAAACTCATCTAAGGGCATGACATCGGGGCTAGATGCACAAAGGTAATGCAAGGATCCAATCATGGATGATATACCTTTTGATCCATGGGTTTACTATTCTTCGTTGAAGTCGAGATGGCCATTCATTTGCATGGGAGTATGGATTGACTTAGCATTCCTCATATTGAACTTCTTGATCTTGTCCTTAATGTACTTTCCTTGGTTAATGAAGGTTTCATCTCGTATTTTCTGATTTGGAGTCCAAGGAAGAACTTCAATTCGCTCATCATAGACATCTCGAATTTGTCGGCCATCATCTTTCTAAATTTCTCACTAAATGCATTGTTAGTCAACCCAAAATATGATATCATCCATATATATTTGGCAAATAAATGGCTTGCCATCAATGGATTTAGTGAACATTGTGAAATCAATCTTCTTAATTTTGAAGCCCTTCTTGACTAAAAACTCATACAATGCTCTAGGAGACCATACAATGCATTATGGAGTTTATAGACATGGTTAGGCAACTTAGGGTCTTCAAAACTGTGGGGTTGTTCTAAATAGAATAGTTCATTAATTTTTTCATTTAGAAATACACTCTTGACATCCATTTGATAAAGCACAATATTATAATGAGTATAAAATGCAAGCAAGATTCTAATGGCTTCTATTCTAGCATCCAAGGCATATGTTTTCCCAAAATCCATGAGATTGTCTAGGATGTATCTTTTTTTTGTTGACTTGTCATATGCTTTTAATAGATAATAGATGCTGAGTTTTATTTAGAGTCAGCTTAAGAGACAACAAGAGTTAAATACCCTGCCAAACAACAACCTAATAATAGAACTGTAGTCCTGAACACCAATACAACTCAAAGTGCACATTGACTTCCTCCATGTTCCAAGTCGTAGAATCGGCTTGGAACCGTAGGAATCATGGTAGAATCGTGCATGTTCTCCGATAGCCACTTCCTGGTACGAACTTAGATTAATCTCATTCCTTTTTGTAAATTTATCTAAAATCAATATCCATTCAACACTATCTAACATATGAACTATGTAGTTATTTTGAATTTATTGGTGTTAAGTGCTTTCCCCATATTGAAACCGACTTGCCGGAACCTCTCTACGACAATCCAGAGTAGAACAATAACCCAACGCAAGCACCCACTTTGGTATCTATCCCTTGCTTCAACGTAAGGTTTATTCTTTCCACTCAATTAGGCAACAGATGACCAAATATACACTCATGTCACTCTCGGATTTCAACTGAAGTATGTCGCGATTCGGTCAAGCCTTCGTGCTCCACCACCACTTGCCAAGCCAAAAATAGCGCTTAGAGAAGCCATGCCGCTGACAAACGTTTGACACCACCATGACCACCTAACCGGGTTGTGGGAGTGCAAGGAGTGCACCTGCCCGTTGCTAGCCGATCCTATCACCCGCATGGTCCAAAGTAGACGTGCAGAGACTACGTAAGGAAGGGGATTGGAGTGGCGACGGCTAGGGTTTGATTGCGCCTGATGTCACCCGTGGGAGTGACCATCTTGTGTATCTCGTATCACTCTTGAAATACATGGAAAATTAAAAAAATATACTTTTTGTTAAAGTTAAAAAGAATATTATATTCTATAATCCAGTCCTAAAATATAATCATACCGAACCATCTTGGTTCGTGATTCAAAATGTAGATTCACACGTTACATAACTCGAATTCAACTTATAAGAGACTAAATAGTAAATCGCCTCTTATGTATTCAAATGGATGCATCTAGGAATATCTTTTTCTTTTCATAGTCTATCGTTTGTTAGTCATTTTTTTGGGGATCTTTGTACAATAGTCTAGCTTCCTCAATCTCAGTTGCCACCACTACTTATGGGTATTCCTCCCTACTCCTCCTCACCCCCTCCTTGCATTGTCTCTACCACGCCGGCTAGGTCTGTTCTCTAGCACTACCACTGTCGCTCCCTCCTCCTCCCTCCTCTCCATGGCCGCCATCTCCTCCACTATCGCCTCCATCCCTACTGCCTTCCTCATCCCAGTAGCTCCCCCGCCACTACATCCTTCTTGGTCTCCTCGGCCTCCTATCCTTTAGCTTGTTGCCGCTGTATCCTCTCTGTTGCGTCAATCCACCCGCTTGCTCTGCTCAACTAGCGGTCCGCCCCTCCTACGGCCAGCAGTCCACCTCGCGGACCCACCTGCTCGATCTGTCCCCATCTCTCGCCATCCCTTTAAGACTTAAGGGATATTGAGAGAACCTCCCACATAACCTGAAATCCTAACCTTGAACTCTAACCTCGTCGACAGTGATGACGAAAATGGAATTGCTAGATGAGAAAGAAGAGACGACCTTGCCGGAGCGGAGGAGAACGAAGCAGCGTCACTACTGCAGAACAGGTCAGTACTGACGGTCGCCAAACCCCCTCTACTGACGGACAGGGGGCCCGTCACCCTGGAAATGTCAGTGGAGGGGGTAACTCCACTGGCGGTCATATGGTCCGTCAGTACTGTTAATTTCTACTGACGGTCACACAGGGACCGTCAGAGGAGATATGTATTCCTGCTAACCGAAGGGCACCTGGTTGTATCAGTACTGACGGGCGAGTAATAAATGCCCGTCAGTATAGGTATATCTTCACTGACGGGCTGTCCGTAAGGGACCGTCAGTAGAGATATGTCGACGGGCTCCTAGTTGTATCAGTACTGACGGGCGCTTAATAAAAGCCCGTCAGTAGAGGTACAACTCCACTGACGGGCCGTCCGTAAGTGCCCGTCAGTAGAGGTATGCATTCGTGCTAACCGAAATGGATCTGTGTTAGCTCATAATCACACTTAGATTATTCATAATAATAGATTATAGTATTACATTATTCCTAATCACAGGCTATACGAACTATTCATTCACAGAGTCAAATCTCTTAATCGCATAACATTTATAATCACATATATAGTATGTACACTCCAACGACGGTCACAAGTATGAAACAATTATTTATTCAATTACAGAAACAACGATTCTATTGATTCCCGCTTAAGTTTGGCTTCGGAAATTGGGGGCCGGCGTAGAATTCACCCATCGGATTGATGACTTCAAGGTTGATGAGTCTGGCGAAGACTTTTTGGATCCGAGCAAAGTCCTGTCGCCAGTCGTACATATGACTTCCCAGCTCGCTCCAAGCCTTCAGTTCTTTCATATCTTTCCAATGCTTGTTCTTGTACCGGACAAATAGGTCCATATGGGCACAGGTGTAGTACCCACATGTCACGGAACCTTCCGGCTGAACTCTGTAAGGGAACTTGTAATGGTGTACCAATTTTTTCGCTTTCACAGGTATTTTTTGATGGCCCGAGAACTTGGCTCTGAAAAAGGCTGCATCCAGAATCTTAGTTATATTTGTGAAGTCCACTGTCTTGTTCGACGAGGAGTCAAAGTAAAAAGCCTTGGCCCAGCTTGGAACGATCGCAATTAGGACCCAGTGGTCGCTGCGTAAATGTGAACAACTGAACGTAAGCAGGCGAAGATACGTACGTAAAAAACAAAAATAAACTCCACGGTGCTAAGTTTAGTACTTACGGAGGGTTATAGGGGGCTAGTATGCAGTCCTTGTCCTTATGAACCACGAATGCATTCGACAGGTATTCTTGAAGAAATCCTTGACCCTCTGGGGTCCCGGCATAGCCTTCGTTTATGCATATCGGATCGACTATGCCAATATGGGAGTCCCGAAGACGTCTGCACTCTTGGGCTTGGTACAGAGCCCATAGCCTGATCATGGTGGTGTCGAGCCTATAGAGATTGTACATGTTGAATAGGTCTTCAAAGTTGATGTCGAAGGTGTCTTGGTCATGTTGCATGAAAAAATTGTATTCCTTTGGCACCTTCACCTTCCAATATTGGCAGAATGTACCAGGATCTCTGGACATCTTCAGGTAATCTTCATGCAGCGTCTTCATGTCCTCCGACAGATTGTCCAGCTCATCCTGTGGGAGCAAGTCCTGACCTGGTTCGTAATGATATCGCCAGAGGCCCTTGCTCCGTGTAGATAATTCTACTGACGATGTTGAGAAGGATAAGGTTTTCTGCCTCTGCTCCTTTCTTTCCTTCTCGCCGGTGCCGGCCCGTCTCTTTTTGCTTTTCTTCCTCTGGTGTACCGGCTCCGGGCTCATGCCTGCCGCCAACGCTGCTTCCAGCGTCCCAGCTAGCGTGGCGGAGAGAAAATCTTCCCCCTCGGTTGATCCAGGGGGTCGCCTTGAACCTCGGAGGGCGGGGACCGCAAAATCGGTGACATGTGCTGGTCCCCGACAAGATGGTCCTCTAGGTCTTTAAAGGACGGGGGTGATTGGCTGAGCCCCAACGGAGATCGTCCGATTGATGGAGAGGGGTTGTTGGACGAGGGGCCCGTGCGAGGAGAGGCCGCCGCGGTTATAGTGATCTGGCTCTTCGGCCACTGGATGAAGCAGTTTCTGCACTGCCCTAGCTTCGTCAGCTCCTCTTCGGGGGGGACAGGGACTAACACCTCGCTGTAGTCATTGAGGACGAGGTCGACCTGGACCTTCGCGTGGTGCTCCCGCATAGGAACACAGTGCAGGACTGCCCCCTCCGCCGTTGGGAAAACCTGGCCGTGCGCCACCGGGACCTTCATGCCAGGAATCTGCACCGTGAGTGTGCATCTGGTGGCTTCCTGCGAAACAGAGGATAGACGTGCCGTCCGCACTGGAGTCAGGAAAATGAGAACAGCTCGTACTATAACGACACGTTTAGCGGACGAGACTTACGGTGATGCTGTCGACGGGATTCACCGAGTAGGGGCCGCCGTCCGAGGTGGATGCGCAGCTGCTCCATCCTAGAGGCTGGTTAGCGGGAGGCACGCTTTGCTGGCCTTGCGCTGCGGCCACCTGCATACGTAGCCACGTCTGCTCGGCAATCTCGCGCATTTGCTCCCGCAGATTGTCCATGAACTCCTGGCTGTCTCTCCGGGGGCGGCGGCTCCCCTCGGGGTTTCGGAGAAATACCTTATCCCATTTAACGCCATCCCCGACGCCTACTACACGGCCCCGATGCTCCGGTTTCTGTCGGGCCTTCGCCAGATCGTCGTTCCATCTTGGGAAGCTCGTGACGGAGTCCTGCGAGCTTCCAGGCTGCTGGCTCAGTTCGGCCTGCAAGTTAAATTACGTGATGAGAAGACAGCGTATTTGGATGCAACGTAAGGAAGTACGAAAAGAGACTTGGTTGAGTCGTTACCAGCCGGTCGGCCACCACCTGCAGTTCCTCGGACTCGTAAATTGGTGACCCCGTCACAGGGTCAGACCTTGTGTGCGCCCTCATGTACTCCCTTGCGCGCGGCTCCCTGAGATGCGCGAAAGGAGGTGCTTTCCCAGCCGCGGCTAATTTCTCGTCCTCTTTGGCCCACTTCAGTCTCTTCCCCAGATATCCACGGCTGCCGAGCTTGTGGTCTAAGGTGTTCTTCCTGCGAAGCTCTTTCCCCCACCGGCTCTTCTCCTGGAATTCTGGGCTCCTTATTTGAGCAACGAATTCGTCCCAGTCTTCCTTCTGTATCTTCGACCATCTTTTACTAATCTTCGTGTCCCAATCCTCGTCTACGACTTTCTGTGCGTCGTATCGCCAAGTCTTCAGAGCCCTAGCCATGATTTTGAGGGCTTGCGCTTCGACTCTTTCCTTGTCGGCTGCAGGTATCTGGTACTTGTCCCACAGTTTCCTCAAGAGAGTATCTTTCGTGGACTGCGTCAACTGGCCGAACTCTTTGCAGGTAATCTTCACTTGTTCGCGTACTAAGCACCCGCAGGCGTTGCTAAAGGTCTTAGCGGCCTTATGTGGACTCGCCGGGATGTCTTTGACGTCATCGACACGGGTGATGACATACGTCTTGTCCGGCAACTGGTTGCCTTTCCTCCTATTCAGAGACCTGGTCGGGGCTGGAGTCGGTACCTCCTCCTCACGCGCCTCGTCCCCTTCAGAACTTGACCCGGAGGCGGAGCCAGAGCTGGACTCCGAGGAAGCATGGTCTTGATCAGCTGTTACGGCCGGTAAAAGAGGTTGATCCTCGGCCAGCTCGAGGGCAGATTCCTTGGCCGCCTCGGAGGCATCTTGCGTGGGTGCCTCCAGCGCCGGTGCATCAATCGGTGCGGCCACGCCGAGGGGGGCCGTGCTGTCCTCAACAGGCTCTACTGCTCGGGTCGGGGACCCAGCGGGAGTACTACTGGCGGCCATTGTAAAACTGAAGAAAGGGCTAAAATAACAAAATAAAATGAATTGGATAACAGGCATTATCTAGCAAGAACTGAGAAAGATAGAAAGAAAAGAAGTTTTATATCTAGAATGCTATGACTTGTGCTCTGCAATCTAATTACTTTATACAAATTGAAACAATCTAATTGCTTTATACAAATTGAAACAATGTAATCACTTTATACTAATTCTTATACACACAATAATCCCCAATTCTTCCTTAACACAAAAGCTATCATTGTATTGCAGTGCAGGAAAACAATACATGAGCAATGTTTAGATCAAAAGAAGGAGCCAAATTTTAGCAAGCATATTAAACGTCTGCACACTACAATACCCAACAAGAGATCAAGAGTAATAGCTATTCATATTACCACTGGATATCCAACAAAGAATTTGAAGTTCTAATCAGATTAATCCATTAAGCCATAACCTTAGTCCTACACCTAGAGGCTACTCCGAATATGCTAGAATAGGTGAAGCCGCGAAGACATTTGCTGGCTAATTTCTTTCTTTTGTGGTGAGTTCAACAAGTTGCTCCCAGTTGTCTCAAGCCATCTGAATTCAATCCATGTGGGATGGCAGCTAGAGATTGGGTATTGTAGAATCTGTTCGTGTTTTTCTAGATACATGTCAAACTGATTATGTTTTAGAGAAAGGACAAAAGGAGAGAATCAGCTTTTAATATGTCTCACCTTGAGCTATTTGATGTGTGTAATTAGATTTGATTTTGCAAAAATCATGCGCTACTAATGAATAATAGGACCTTTTAAATCTAAAAGCCAGCTCTCTACCATTTCATTTTAAAATTTCCGGCTGAAGCAATACATTCAAGATCTTAACAGGGTTACTGATAAAAAATATGTAGGCATGAAATTCCCATCAGCACAAATTGCACAAATGACAACACGTTGCAGGTTGCAACAGATATCAGGGAAAAAACTCCTCATTTTTTGAAACTTAACTCCTCATATCCAGTTAGGACAAACATGGAAAGCAATCTAAGTAAGATGCATTTGGCTCAGTGTTAGGACAAACATCGATCAATCCACGTGGTTAAGTAAGATGCATTTGGCTCAGTGTAAGAAAGATAAATGGGCCATTACATTTGTATGTACCAAGGAAAATGTTTGTAACATAAAAGAAATGGTAATGGTCAGGTAGCAATCTAAGTCACAGAAAAGAGAGATTATGTAAAGATGAATTGTGAAATTCTAGCCAACCTTTAGGAGATGTGGGATAGACAAATGGAAGGGATGGCGGCGGCGCCGGCGTGGGCGTCGCGCATTTGCTTCTCGAAGAACTCGTGGATGTCGTCGGTGCGGATGTTGGCGCGCCACGCCTTCTTCCCCTAGGAGGCGGCGGATGGGGCGGCCGGAGGGAGGAGGCCGGAGGAGGCGGCGGCCGGGGCTTGCGGGGCGGCGGCGGGCTTCGGGAGCGGCGGCCGGGGCTTCGGGAGCGGCGGCGGGCTTCGGGAGCGGCGGCCGGGGCTTCGGGAGCGGCGGCGGCAGCCTGGCGGCGTCGTGCGAACCGTCGGGTCTCGCTGCTGGTTCTTTTGAACGCGCGGGACTTGGCGAAATTTTCGCCAAGTCCCGCGCGTGGCTTATATAATAACTGGAGTTCCACTGACGGGTCGCCCTATAGGAGCCCGTCAGTACAGAGAGACCTGTCAGTGCAGAGGAACCTCCACTGACGGGCAACCATTGAGAGCCCGTCAGTGGTATTTGGGATAGGATGAACGGTTAGGGTTACATCACTACTGACGGGCAAACTTTGTTAGCCCGTCAGTAGAACGGCAGTCAGCCTAAGACTTGGTGAAATTTCGGTGGCCCTCGCTGGAGGTTTGTGCTGTGTATATGTTGTTTATTAAAAAAAAATTGTTGGGCGCACCAGCTTATCCCGAGCACAGCTCAAAGGCCCACGAGCCCGGGCCGCGCAAGGGTCCAGCCAGAGGCCCATCCCGAGCACAGCGCCCGAGCCCACGAGCCCAAGCCGCGCAAGGGACCAGCGGCGGCCCGATGGAAGTATCAGTGCTTGTTCTGAGGAATTCGAAAGCCCTCAGCGCAGCACCCCTTTTAAGCTGGTGCGCGCGCACTTCGCTCGGCGAGGTGGGACTAAAATTGTGCGGTACCATGCGCTGGATGTTACCACTGACGGGCACAACTGGTTTGCCCGTCAGTGGTACTGGCCACCACTGACGGGCCCCACGGGTTAGCCCGTCAGTGGTGATTTAGTACCACTGACGGGCTCGATGACA
This sequence comes from Stipa capillata, assembly GCA_019208055.1. Classification (NCBI taxonomy): domain Eukaryota; kingdom Viridiplantae; phylum Streptophyta; class Magnoliopsida; order Poales; family Poaceae; genus Stipa; species Stipa capillata. The sequence continues at coordinate 35,486 of JAGXJF010002834.1, read as the reverse complement.
AGCCCGTCAGTGTAGTTTGCTGTATAGTTAGGGTTAGGTCTTAGGTTTTTGTTTGCCCGTTGGTGGAGGTTTGCTTTCGTTTTTAGGTCTTCGCTTTTATCTAAGGGAACAAAGACAAAAAATTTATGGGCGCACCAGCTTATCCCGAGCACAGCTCAAAGGCCCACGAGCCCGGGCCGCGCAGGGGACCAGCCAGAGGCCTATCCCGAGCACAGCGCCCGGGCCCACGAGCCCAAGCCGCACAAGGGACCAGCGGCGGCTCGTTGGAAGTATCAGTGCAGGTTATAAGGAGTTCGAGAGCCCAGGGCGCAGCACCCCTTTTAAGCTGGTGCGCGCGCACTTCGCTCGGCGAGGTGGGACTAAAGATGTGTGGTACCAGCACGGCATGTTACCACTGACGGGCACCACTGGTTTGCCCGTCAGTGGTACTAACCACCACTGACGGGCCCCACCGGTTAGCCCGTCAGTGGTGTTTAGTACCACTGACGGGCCCCACGTGTTTGCCCGTCAGTGGAGGATTTTTTTATTTTTCTTTTTGTGCTGGGTGTTTTTATTTTAGGTTTATCTTAGGGTTATTTCTATATGCTATGGGTGTTTTTGTATTTTTGTTTAGGGCTTTTACCCTTTTTGGGTTAGTGTCAAAGTTCAGCATTTTTCTGAAATGATTTGCTATTTTTCAGGCATTAAATTAATATCTAGTTATTTACTCGGTATATTTCAGATTTGAACTACAACTATCTTAAAGAAGGCCTCTAAATTGAAGGAAAATTCATATCTACGTACCTATCTATCGTTTTAGCTCGTATCTAGAAAATATATCAATAATTCAAACGTTTGCTCCGAGAAATTCAAAAGTTTGCTTGCGCCTTTGTAGTTTTTGATTTTTTATAAAATCTTAATGTGGTCAAAAAAAGTTGAAAATTGGCATGGGGTAATTATATGTCTTTCTGAGGCTATGTTTAAAATTTCAGATAATTTCGTGGAAGTTCAATTATACATTGCTTTGTAACTGAACTATCTGTGAGAAAACCTCATAGCATTTGAAGGGGAAATATGAAGATTGAAGTACACGTCATAAATTCTTCATCATTTGAACTTGAGATTTGGACTACAACTTCATATTACAATATTATACGTTAATAATTCATCATGTTCCATCTTGTTATGTAATAATTCGAATTTTCTATTTTTTTAAATACCAATTTGAGGTACCATGTGTAAAACCTTTCAAAAAACATTTTTAGCTACGCTCCAAACTTTTTCTACATGTAACGTACTACATTACATTGTTCGTGTCAAAGTTAGGCATTTTTCTGAAATCATTTGCTATTTTTTACGCATTAAATGAATATCTAGTAATTTACTAGATATATTTCAGATTTGAACTACAACTATCCTAAAGAAGGCCTATAAATTGAAGGAAAATTCATATCTACGTACCTATGTATCGGTTTAGCTCGTATGCAGAAAATATATCAATAATTCAAACGTTTGCTTGTCGAAATTCAAATGTTTGCTTGCGTCTTTTTGGTTTTTTATTTTTTATTAAATCTAAATGTGGTCAAAAAATTTTGAAAATTGGCATGGGGTAATTATATGACCTCGTGAGGCTATACTTAAAATTTCAGACAATTTCATTGAAGTTGGATTATACATTGGTTTGTAAGTACTTGAAATTCATCCACAATTTACACATACCGAAGTACACACGTTACATGAAATCATTCAAACCAAGACACTTTTGTACACACACATACAAATAACTAGGTTTCGCCGTCTTCGGAAATCTTCTCATGAATTGTGATTTTCTTGGTGGTATACGTTAGTCCTTCGGCGTGACTGCGTCTGACGTAGGGCTCAGCATCCTTGCTAGCTTTTCTCCTTTTTATGGGGCGTTTATCAACGGCTTCTGGCTCGGAGTCCGGGTCGTCGAATTGGTCGTAGTCCTCTTCGTCAACAACACCATCGATTCCGACAATACTCCTCTTCCCTTTTCTGACGACATGGCGCTTCTGTGCCTTTGGGTCTTTTATGTAGAAGACTTGTGAGGTTTGTTTAGCTAAAACCCATGGCTCATCTTTCGCACTGATTGCTTTGACATGTGCTGACTCAATAGATGTCGGGGGAGGTAGAGTCACGGTAGTGACTTTGTCATCATCGATATGGATATTTTTCGCCCATCTGACACGAAACATGGGGATCTTTGTGACGGTGTAGTCCAGTTCCCAAATTTCTTCGATAACACCGTAGTATATGTCCTTACGGTTACCGGTTTTAGCCTCCATCGTCACCCCACTGTTCTGATACGTGCTTTTCCTGTCTTGAGCCTCCGTATAGAATGTGTATCCGTTGATATCGTATGCTTGAAATGTCAGGACCTTGCTCGCAGGTTCTTGTGACAGCATTTTGACCGTCTCTTCTTCGAAATTTGTCGGAGGCCTTTCATACCAGTAGTTCTTTAGCCATGTTGCGAACTTTCCATTGTGCTCTTTCGAGAGCCACGCTTCTCCCTTCTTCGGGTTCTCTTTTTTAAGCTTTACCATGTGCATCCAAAGATAGGGATGCACCACCGTCAGGTGTTGCAAGACCACGAGATGTGCTCTGTCATAGTCATCTGACCTACTGGGTACTGAATTGTAGACATGTAAAGGCCTTTGTCCGCGTGCATGGCCTTCACCATCGAGCCTTCCCGTGTGCCGTGAAACAGGAACACCTATGGACTTTTGATCAGCCAAGTAATCAGTGCAGAACTCGACACACTCTTCGGCAACATAGCCTTGGATGATGCTACCTTCTGGTTGTGACCTGTTACGAACGTAGCGCTTCACAACCCCATTGTACCTTTCCAACGGGTACATGTTGTGTAGGAACACGGGACCTAGGTCCAGTATCTCCGGGACGATATGGATCATGAGATGTACCATGATATCGAAGAATGCTGGAGGGAAGTACATCTCAAGTTCGCACAGTATGACAATGATCTCCTCCTGCAGCTTGTGGCAATGCGTAACGGATATCGACTTCTGAGATATCGTGTTGAAGAAGTTACAAAGATTCAAGACTGTCTTGCGGACCTCCGGCTCCATGAGACCTCTGATTGCAACAGGAAGTATCTGCGTCATCATCACGTGGCAGTCATGAGACTTCATACCAATTACACGGTGACTCTTCATGTCAACTATTCTCCCGATGTTTGCCGAGTAACCGGAAGAAACTTTGACACCTTGGAGGCACTCCAAAAAGCTAACGATCTCTTTTTTGCTGAGAGTGTAACAAGCAGCGGGACAGTCCGTCTTGATTCTGACTGCACCCGTCCCCAACTTGGTCGTTCGCTTCGTAGCCCACAGCTTCTTTCTTATACCCAAGAATTCCATGTCAGCTCGTGCCTTCGGTCCATCTTTTGTCTTTTCTGAAATGTTGAGCAGGATACCAAGCAAGCTCTCGCACACGTTTTTTTCAACATGCATGACGTCTATGCTGTGACGTGTGCTTAGGAATCTCCAGTAAGGCAAATCCCAGAATACGGATTTCCTTTTCCAGACGCCGTCCTGCATGGGAACAGACGGTTGTGTCTTACCGGGCGTAACAGGGGGCATCGTGTTCACGATGTCATAGATTTCCACCCCGGTCTTCTCCCGAGGCGCCGAACGGACCTCAACAGTATTGTCAAACAATTCCTTCTCTTGCCTCCATGGGTCCTTCTGTTTCAGCCACCTTCGGTGGCCCATGAACACGATTTTTTTGGATCCCTTTAGGTGTAAACTTGTAGTAGACTCCAAACACTTCACACATCCTTTGTACCCATGAACACACTGGCAGGACTGATATCCGTACGCGGGGTAGTCTTGGACCGTCGTGAACAACAGCGCTTTCAGATTGAAGTACTCTTCTTCGTATGCGTCCCAGACCTGGGCCCCTGGTTCCCACAGTGTAGCTAGTTCTTCGAACAATAATTGTTGATACATGTTCAGATCGTTCCCAGGTTGCTTCGGCCCTTGTATGAGAATACAGAGGTGTATGTACTTTCGTTTCATGCACAGCCATGGAGGAAGATTGTACATCCATAGAACCACGGGCCAAGTGCTGTGTCTGCTGCTCATGTTGCCGAATGGATTGATCCCGTCCGTACTCATACCGAACCTGATATTCCTCGGATCTTTTCCGAAATCATCGTATTGGGCGTCGATTGCCCTCCACTGCGAAGCATCGGCAGGGTGTCTCATCACTCCATCATCAGTTTTCCGCCCCTCGGCGTGCCAACGTAGCAGCTTTGCCTCCTTCTTGTTAGCGAATAAACGATTCAAACGGGGAAGGACCGGAAGATACCATACAACCTTTGCTGGAGCGCCACTCTTCACTGGGTCCTCATCATCGGCTTGCTTTCTACCCCTCTTGAATCTGGACGTGTTGCACGTGGGACACTTGTACAGCTTCTCGTGCTCTTTGCGGTAAATAAAGCAGTCATTCGGACATGCATGGAACCTCTGCACCTCTAACCCAAGAGGGCAGACAACCTTCTTGGCTTCTTCGGTGCTCGTGGGCAGCAAGTTGTTTTTCGGAAAAACTTTTGCAAGAAAAGCCAGTGTCTCATCGAAGCCTTCGTCCGGACAGTTGTGGGCTGCCTTGATCCTTAGAAGTTCCAGCGTGACCGACAGACGCGTGTGCTCTGGATCGGAACCGGTATACAACGGGATTTGTGAGTCTTCAACTAGTCTCGAGAACTTAGCAGCCTCTCTTTCATCCTCGGGATCTATCACCACCTGCTCCACCATGTGAACATCCTGCACCATATCGGCCAAATTGTTTCCCGTTTCTCCTTCGGCGTCAGGTTCGATCCTCCCCTCGTCTTCTTCGTCATCTCCGTGTTCGGCATCTTGCCGTAACACCTGATCTTCCTCCTCCTCGCTGTGACTTGTCCAACGTGTATAGCCTGACATGAAACCCTTCAGCGCCAGGTGTACCGTCACCCTCCCTCTCGTATCGAACATTACCAAATTTTTGCAATCGCGACATGGACAGCAAATCTTCGTGCCACCTTTTGTCCTCATATCTCGTTCGGCGACATCAAGAAACTCGTTCAAAGCCATAGCCCAACTCTCTGTCGCCCGGTTGTCGTACATCCAGCTGCGATCCATCGATCAACACCTACGACACGAAACTAATCAGTTCGATAACCAAAAATCACATCAAATACATATACGACATGAAAAGAACACTGGCGAGCATTATTACCGAGCGCTAGCGATCTTTTTGGTGAGAAATGATAATGGAGAGAGTGGGAGTGAGAGGAGGAGAGAGAGAATGGGAGAGAGAATGAGAGAGAGCTAGAAATATGGATGAGGAGGAGGGTGGGAGAGAGTGAGAGGATGAGGAGGAGGGAGAGAGTGAGAGTATGAGGAGGGTGGGAGAGAGTGAGAGGATGAGGAGGGAGAGAGTGAGAGGATGAGGAGGAGGGAGAGAGTGAGAGGAGGAGCAAAATCTAGATCTAGATCTAGATCTAGATCTAGTCCCTTTAGAGCTTAGGATGAGGGTTGGGGAGAGGGAAGAAATGGTTGTGGGTTGGGAGGGGGAAGGGGGGCAGCGGCGGCGGCGGCAGCAGCTTGTGGGACGGCGGCGCTCGCTGCTGGCCGGTTGGCGCGCGAGCACTGGCCAGCAGCGAGGTCGTGCTCTGTTTTTATAGTAAGGAGCACCACTGACGGGCCCTTAAAAGGTCACCGTCAGTGATTCATCAGCAACGTAAGCAACAAATATCGCTGACGGACGGGAAAGACCGCCGTCAGTGAAGACAAAATATCCACTGACGGGCAGAATATAAGAGCCCGTCAGTGAACTGGCACGTCATATGTTCACTCTTTCACTTACGGGCCAAATAGTTGCCCGTCAGTGGAGATGTCATCTGCACTGACGGGCTCTTAACAAGAGACCGTCAGTAGAAATGACGCGTCATCTATCCTACCTCATGCTCATCTCCACTGACGGGCTGTTTTGGAGCCCGTCAGTGGTGTTCCTCACCTTCTTCTTTGCTGCGTTCTCCGCTGACGGGCTATTTTGCGTCCGTCGGTGGAGTTCCCCTCCAGCGACGGACCTTTTTATGCCCGTCAGTGGAGGGGGTTCAGGAGAGGGTCTATCTGCAGTAGTGCGTGACTGCAATAACAAATCTATTCTTTTAGCGTGACTGCAATATCAAACTTATTTTGCTGCTGGATATATCGACCTCACATATGGAAAAATGCTCAGCTGATCTGAGGAGCACATCACTTCCTGTTCTCTCCTTTCTTTTACCGGTACTAATCATAAATAGCCACTTCGCCTGGGTTCCAAACTCCACCCACCTACGCTGCAACATCTTTTGCTTGTGCGGCGCCGCGCCGCGCTGGCCAGAAATTTAGGGCCGGCCATAGATCGACGACGCGCGCGTGCGCTCCAAAGTCCAAAGCGGCGCCACCACGCACCTGCTGCTGTTGCACCACTCCATAGATAGCCATCCTCTCGAGGAAGCTTCGCTTCGCTTCGATCGGGCACGTAAGATCAGTACGACGTACTCTTTCAGTACCTAGCTACCGACCGGAAGAAGATTCTTCCACTGATATGTGAATCTTTAATGTTTGGTTTTTGACGGAGATTTTTACAGCCAACGTATGAAAACAGCTAGCGCAGGTGAGGAGGGAAACAAGAAGCCAGGTTGGTCGCTTGGCAAGGAGGTGGAGGCTCGAGAGATCAAGAAGCTGGCGGCGAGCAAGTGGTGGGAGCGGGCCGATGAGGGCGCCATGGCCGGGATGGACCCTGGTGGCGGCGTTTCTGGGCGCGCGTCGCACTACCTCGACCTCCTCCGCGCGCAGCAGCAGCAGCAACAGTCGACGCCGCTCTCCCCCACCTTGTACGTCAAGGTGGAGCAGCACTCCAGGCCGTCGCCGGACGCCAACATCGCCTCTGGCGCCGGCGCGCACCAGCAACCGTGGTCATCGGCCATGGTGCTGGCGGAGAGCGGCGGGGGTTCCGGTGGGCCGGTGCGGCGCCCGCAGGGGAGGCCACTGGGGTCTAAGAACAAGCCCAAGCCGCCCATCATCGTGACGCGGGACAGCCCCAACGCGTTCCACTCCCACATCCTCGAGGTCGCCGCCGGCGCCGACGTCGTCGAGTGCGTCTCCGAGTACGCGCGCCGCCGCGGCAGCGGCGTCTGCGTGCTCAGCGGCGGGGGCGCCGTCGACAACGTCGCGCTCCGCCAGCCTAGCGCGTTGCCGCCGGGCAGCCTGGTCGCGACCCTTCGTGGGCAGTTCGAGATCCTGTCGCTCACGGGCGCGGTGTTGCCTCCGCCCGCGCCGCGGGGGGCCAGCTGCCTCACCGTGTTCCTGGCCGGCGGGCAGGGACAGGTCGTCGGCGGGAGCGTGGTCGGCCAGCTCGTCGCCGCGGGGCCCGTGGTCCTCATGGCGGCCTCGTTCGCCAGTGCCGTCTACGAGCGGCTACCGCTGGAGGGTGAGGAAGAGGAGGCCGCCCCAGCCACCGCCACCGCAGAAGCGCAAGGCGCAGCAGCGCAGTCACCCAGCGCACAAGTACAGCCGCAGCAGCCTGCGGCATCGCAATCGTCTGGGGTGACCGGAACCGGAAGCGACGCCGGTGGCGGCGCCGGTGGGCTTGGCATGTCGCTGTACAATCTTGCAGGGAATGTGGTGAGCTACCAGTTGCCCGGACCCGGAGACAACTTCGGGAGCTGGAGCGGCGTGGGCGGCAACGTCAGGCCACCATTTTGGTTCCTGATAATGGCCTAGCATGGGGATACATCAGAGAGGATTGACATGAAGAAGAAGCTGTTATCGATCACCGTGAGAATGCATTTTGCTTAAGGTACATTTCGCAAGCTTTGCACTTCAGGCGATGTGTGGAGCATGCATGCTGGATCGGTCGTTTGGAATATTTTAGATTGATGCATACTCATCGTGGAGCATGCATGCTGGATCGGTCGTTTGGAATATTTTAGATTGATGCATACTCATCGTGGAGCATGCATGCTGGATCGGTCGTTTGGAATATTTTAGATTGATGCAAGAATCTCATGCATGGGGAAGTATCAGTATTGCAAAGGTATCTTTGGATGGTGCAGGTCAATTAGTGCAGTAAGAACCCGGAAGAAAGGTCAGTAATGAGTGTCCAGTGTTAAGAGGTTGAACCTGTAATCTTTTGCTCTAGAATGATGTTTGCCGTGGCCTTTTAGCTTTATTTTTCTATGCAATGATTCTTGTTATGACTTTTTACTAGTACTAGTTTTGTTCTGTAGTTTGCGGTTCACCTTTGCACTTCTGCTGCCTCACATGGTTAAACTTAATTTTTTTTTAAAGAAACTTGTCTTTGTTTCCTTCGGTGTCACTTTCACGTCGCATCGGCAATTGCCTGCTTTTGCTCGATTTTGTCCTTTCGAGTATGGATAAAGGAGCGACCTGGTCAAGATTTCAAACCCTAGTTTTGGATACGTTCGGCATATCTTTTTTCTTGCGAAAGTAGGTGCTGCCAACATCTTTGTATTGTAGCATCCCCTCGAAGAAAAGAGTACTAGTTTCGGCAGGACAAGACACCAAAAGCCTTCTGTCCCTAGTCCTAGTTTGTTTTGCCTGTATAGATGCCCAGGTTCACGCCCCCTAGAGACAAACTGTTCTTACTGTTACTTTTCTTGTGCACTTCTTACCTTTACCAGAGGTAGATCTCAACAGTGAATAGATGAGATCAAAGTCTTTTTCTACGTCTAGAGGTTTCTTGTTAAGAATTAAATATATTTCACTCAAATTCCAAATGGACACTCTACTTCTTGATGTGGTATGTATGTTCGACGGCTACCTTCGACATGGGTAGGTTTAGGCAGTGTGGTAATCAAAATGGCTGTCACAGGTCTGCAAAGGTTATTTTTCTAAAAGAGATAGTGTATGGTTATGTGTATCATGGGGCTAAGAAAGTGTGTCAATAAATAGAAAATCCTATCTTGTCTAAGAAGAAGTGCGACTAAGGCTAAGCGTCGCGAAGTTAGGAAACTAACCAAACATCCCTGTAATTTAACATGCAGCAATTTGTTATTGTAGTTAGAATTAGTTGCTACTCAATAGGATGATACTTCCTAGCATGTCTTTTCTTATAAGATACTTCTCGCCATCATGTTGCATCATGATTGGTTTATATGAATAGCAAATCTCTTGTGTCTTCCATCTAGCGGCATGCTTAGAAATACAACCTGATGGTACAGAGTTGGTTCACGAATCCTTCTTTCATCTATTATCATCTTGTAACAATGCTCAAATTTTAAAAATTTAAAATTCCAAATTCTCCCCTGGGCGTATTCTTCTCCTCGGCCCAACCCTTTTTCCCTTTCCTCGGCCCATCCGGCCCAACAACTTCATCCCCTACCTCCCAACACCGTTCCGTCGCGCCGCCCGTCGCCATCGCCCGTTGCGCCGCTCAGCTCAACCTCGATTCTACGCGAGATCCACGCACCAGCTTCGCTATGCCCTCGAGGCCACCTCTTTCCACGCGTCGCCGTCACCGTTCTTCTCCCCGGTCGCACTGCCCCCGTTTTTCCTCTCGGCCACAGCTTCCTACCCCTTATAAATCCCCACGGGATCCTTCCTCCGAACCTCTCCCTCCCTCTCGCACCAGCCACAAGCTCCTCTACTTTCTTCTCACACTCTCTCGAGCACTCCACCATCCTTTCTTCTTCACCCCGAACTCTTGCGGCTTCCCATCATTGCCTCCACCTCCGGTGAGGTAAACCGAGCCGCTCTCTCCGATGCTAGCCCAAAGCCCCACGGGAATCCTTTCTATTTTCTTCAAAAATGGAATCCCGATCACCTGTAGATGCTCCCCAACCCTCCAATTTTTCTCCGGCGAGCTCCCCGGCAGCCAATTTCTCTTCCACCGCCGCCGACGACCACCCCCGCCTCCCCTCCTTTGTTTTCCTCTTCAATCGCCGACACTCCGGCCTCCCCTCCCAACAGGCCATGGCCTTCTTCCTCTCTGGGCCGCCACTTTTCCCCGTGGCAGGCCGGCCTTTATCCTCTCGAGCCATCCCGAGCACCCAGGCCGGTTCGGCCGGCCCAACTCCCCATTTCTATTTCCTTTCCTTTTTCTTTTATTTTTATTTCTTAGCAGGCGGAAGCCCATTAGCAACCCGACAACAGCCCACTACCTGAACCAATTAAGCCCATTTATTCAGAAATTCATTTTCCATTTTTTTCCTCTGTTAAGCCCAACCCTAAAACGCAAACCCTAACCCATATCTAGCCCTACCTAGCCCATTTTAAGCCCAACCCGAGAGCCCTATTGGGCCCAAAATTATTTTACGGGCCGGGCCCGGCGAGTCGGGCCCTATTATATACCCTAAAAACCTTATTATATACCGTTTCGATCGTCTCGACGACACGGTTCCATTTTTTCATCCCGTTCCTCTAAATTCCCACTTTTAACACTGGCACCCACAAAACTCTTGCATATCCTATAAATTTCGACTCCTCTCTGAAACCCTAATCTACCTTCCACATTTTCTTCCACCCTTTCAACCCTCCGTTTCTGATCTCCCACTCCACTTCTTATTTTTAGTATTATTTTTAAATTAATTACATTTTGCTCCCAGCTCGCATTTGTCGAGCTCGGACTTATATATGTTTTTGTGTTTGGATCTTTTTGCAACTAGGAAACGATAGTGACGATCCAACACTGAGCAAGGATCCTGACGGCGAAAAACTCCCTGAAGACTTCGACCCAACAGACCCCGGTGCAGTAGGCAAGTCACCCTTTTTGTTCATGTTGAACTTACATGCCATGCTATTTACTGTACTACTAGTTAGTTATTATTTTTCGCATGTCAATTTCATACATGATATCTTTGAATGACATGATCGAGTAGTTACTACCTACCACCCTCACAGCCTAGTTAATTTTTGTAGGCCATATTCACCTTGATAATCTTAAGATGAAAATGAGTTATATCAATGTCTTTCACCGGCGTTAGTGGCTAGAGTAGATAATATCCAGGATATCAGTAACCATAGCACAAAACTCGGTGTATGTGTTTTAAAGAGAAATTACCGACGGTTGGGGATAGAGAAGATGGGGCTCTTCATGTATTGATTGTGCAGCCATACCCCTTCCGTGGAGTAAGGGTAATCGGGTGGATTGCATTACTCAAGGCAGTTAAGGTTAATACCCTTGTGCTTAGTGATGAACATAGAACCGTCCATCCATATGTTCGACTTATCGAGCCTGACCTAGTAAATCTGCTCTACCTGCTGAACGATTACAGATTGGCTTGCCGTTCCACTTCTCTAGAAAGCCCGCAGAAGCAAATGAGGTGATAGGCCATTTATTGGGACAACTGGAACTCACCGACTCTCGGATCGCGAAGTTGACACTGGCCCGTCGGCTCTCGGGAGGGCGAGTGACGTAGTGTTCCTGGGTAGGAACTTCAAAAGATAGAGAAGATAAAAAGTCTTGTTAACCTATCTCTGTCAACACATTGAAGGGCGTGTGTATGACTGCAGTGATACCAAGAGGTACGGGTATCATGTGGGTAAAACTGGGCCGCTCTGCAGAGTCAAAACAAAAGGTATTCGAATACGCCGTGCTCCCGGTTAATGGTGCTATGTTTAGAGGTGATTTTTGATACAAGGCACAAGTAAAACTTGAGAATGACTTTTGAACCTGACGTTGATCTGGCAGGATTGCTAAAATACAACGCTTTGAAATTGAGTTGTTTTAATAAAGAGATTTTAAATACTAAGACGAAGATTATGATTATGCATCCACCAGATATTAAGCCGAACACCCCTCTTGAAATCCAAGAGCATATAGCTAGTAGCACAAATTCCCAACGTGGCTTGCTAAGTACGTCGCGCACTCATTACTGCACCAACCCTCTCAGATGTATAGGTCAATGAAGACAATTCGTTTGACAAGGAAAACTTTGATGGAGATGATTATGAGTTTTAGGTCTTATCCGCGCTCGAGGCGCCTGTGAAATAGGTTCATTTTGTCTATAACATAAATTTTGGGCTCAGATACCCCAGTCATCTGTAAGGTTAACTACTGCTAAACATATTTTCACAATGCTGTAATAAAGTTTGTATGTTTGTATGCCGTGTTGGTGATGTGTCTGCTCACTGTCTGTAATTGAGAAACTCCTGGACAATTACGGGCGTAACTCGTTGGCTCTGAAAATCGTGGTTGACACATCTCATGTTTATGCATATTTGTCAAGTCTCGTTTGTCATCTAGTTCCGAGCCACTGATATTCCACGTAACGGTGTGTTTGACAGTTTGTAACCTGTAGTTTCTTTGCACAAAGAAAATTGCATGGCATTATCCTCGAGAGGAGAGTAGGGGCTGATACAACTGGAGCAACTGAAGCTCTGCTTCATTCAGTCAATGCATTCTTGGTAGTGCATGCTTGAAAGCAAGCATGATGATTGCTGTTGCATCGTTCAGATAGACCCAAAGTCTACGGTTAGTAGCTGTGCATAGGGAGAGAGAGAGAGAGAGAGAGAGCGCGCGCTGCACGCTATCATTTACTGCTGCTGCAGGACGGGCAAAAGATCCTCGCGTGATCTGCTGCTTCTGACCCCTCTTCTCCAAGTAGTACGATCCTGGAAAGTATGTTCCTGCTCCAGCCCCTTGAATGGGCTATAATGGAGAAGAGACACCGTTGCTTTTGCATGGGTTTTGAGTAGGAGGTGAGAGGGCAGAGCCAGCTTTGGAACTTGTTCATCTTAGCAACTTTTGATGCCAAGGCCTTGTTTGGTCAAAGGAATCCCCTCCCTCTCTCTCTCTTGCTTAGTTGCTGTCCTATGTTCTCATCAGAAACGCTCAAATGTCAGATGTAGTTATTGCGAGGATTTGTGATGTGTCCTACAGTTTTGTTCATACTCTTGGGTAAAATAGTTTTTGATATGATTTTGTACTTGGAGTGCCTTCTTCAACAATACTCATCATTTCTTCCCCTCTTCCAAAATTTTAAAAAATGTAACGTAGAAATAAAACTAGTGCCAAGTGTCAAGAACTGGTAAGCTGTACCTTAGCAGAATTAGTACCAAGTGTGATCAACCGATAGTGTGCAAGCTCTATACTTATATTCAAAGAAATTACAAGGCTACTGTCAGTGTTAGGCTGTTCATTCAGTGCTACTAAATGATTATACTTTGAGTAACTACATTTTTTGAACTTCCATACTTTCTTGTATTTCCTTTGCTATCATATGGCTACTCTTTTAGGCCAAGTTCGGTCAATCTAGAGTAGTTATTATTTGGCACAACAAGATTGAAATATTCTGAGAGACTAGTAAACCAACTAATAACTTAACTGGATGAAAATGAGCTGCAACGCCCGCTGAATGAAATGGTCAGATGGCCTGATCTTCCTATTATGCTACTGGTTACATTTACAATGAGTTGGCAAAAACTAAATGCCGAACACCTGAATTTCCGGAGACTTGCTCCGTCACCATTGGAATTAAATAGGGACGAATGTAAAGCCTGAATTAAAAGTACTGTTAGTTGTTTTTGTGAGCATAAAGAAGTATGCATTAGATGAGGGAGTTAAGAAACTTCATTTAGTTATCCCTGGTTTTGATCTAATCATATATGCTTTAGAGAATTTTTTTTATTTTAACAAACTGATGTGGAAGCATGAGAATAGGCTTTTTCTTTCATCTCATTTAGCTGAACAATAAACATAATATTTTTAATGGATATTGCAAGGCTAACACTAGTCTAAGTTGGACTCTCTTTTAAGAGTTCCGATGGGGTCCCCAGTTTTGCTTGCTTGGCAGCGTCACTCCTTGCGTGTTGGCCATTGGTCTCTGGGCCCCTTCCATGGGGTTCAGTGGGGTCGTGGGGTGAAATGCTCTTGGGTGAAAGCATTGTCCCGATAGGGGATGGTGTCAGCAATGATGGCACTCGCGGACTTCTTTTCCCTGCTTAGCGGTGGCTACTGGCATGGCTGGACTCCCTCCCTCGGAGTTCAGTGGGGTGGTGGGATGCGGCGCTCTGAGTGAAAATCTTTTCTCGACTTGGGTCAGTGTCGGTGACGACGACGTCCGTGGGCGTTGTTCCCCTCCTTGGAGGCATTGTTGAAAAGCTTTGTTCACTCCCTGTCCTAGACCTCTGTGTTCCTAGGTGTTTGCTTGGGGACCATGGCTCTCGATGGCTGGCTGGCGTATGGTGGTTGGTCGGCTTGGGGATGGTGGTTGCGGCTTCGAGAGGCACGAGCGCATTTGGTGGGCGGATGTCGTTGGGTGGCTGGGTCCATCAACCTTGTTGGGGCTGGAGGGGTCTAGGTTCACTTCTCTTTGGACATGGCTTCTCTCTCCAACGCTGGTGGTGCTGGCGGGTGTGGTCGTGGTGATCTTGGTTTCGGTGCGAAGGGTTGAGATTTGCCCCCTGAAGGCTCTAATTCAGCGAAGTCAGAGTCACCGTGTCGCGGTGTGATCGGTGATGATGATGACGCGGCTATTCAGCTTCAATTGGATGTATGTTTTTGTGTGTGTCGTGCTGGATTGGTTTTGCAACGTGAAAATTTCATTGGACTATGCTCTACACCTAGTTTAGGTAGGTGGCCGCTAGTTGTTAGGGTTTTTGTATGGTTATCCTCTAATCAATTAGGCTATATAAGTTTTGTTGTCTAGCTTTTCTTATAAATCGGGTCAATCCATTCTTCTTCATAAAATGACAGGAATCCCTGCCCTCTTGACAAGGTTTCGGCAAAAGACTTTAGCTGAATACTTTGCACCATCATCTTCTCATGTTAAGAACCGTTCCGGCTGTCCCTGAATTTTACATATAGGCCTATATTTACTGGGCTGAACAACTTCAGTGAAAAGTAGGAAAATTGAAGGGAGTTATAGTACGTTCTAAAACTTGTCATTTTGGACATCTATATGGTCTCCACAACACAAATTTGACCACTTCTTTTAATTGCAATATATTTGTAAAACCTGACAATATTGTAATGTTAAGGAAGTTCTTCTCCAGAAAAATCTACACATGATTTCTGTTCATCCCATCTAAGTATTTAAAAGGCACCGATAGTCAAAGTTTTAAATGTTTGGCACTCAGGGATGTCCAAATCGACCTGTTTTAGGAACTTTGTTGTTATCTTTAAGCATAAAATACAGCCTTGTTATCACTCTTTGTAGTTTGCTTGTGCTACCAGGGCAGTAGTACAATTTTGTGAAGTTTGCTAGCTTTCCCTTGATGAAATAGCGAAGGGATTCAAAGTTTTCTATAACACTTGATGAATGGGCACTTTCCTAGTGAACTTTATCATCATGAGACAGTTGCTTGAATTGGATAAAATCAAAGCAAATTATATGCAAGATCCATGTAAGCATTTCCTTCCAGAATCTTCGCTCCCGACAAAATGGAAGCGATGTGCTTAGGTGGATGTTCATGTGTTCATTCATATGGAATCTGCGTGAATATATTTGTGTGGTTTGCTAGTCCATTTGTTACTCAGATCACTGTTATTTATGCAAGTGACTGCTGGAACAAAAATTCAAAAGTGGTTACCTAGCCATGCCTTAAACAGGCACCTTCTGATCTGATGATCTCTCATTGAATGTTTTCTGTGTTCCTTGTCCCGCACTG
Organism: Stipa capillata; assembly: GCA_019208055.1. Classification (NCBI taxonomy): domain Eukaryota; kingdom Viridiplantae; phylum Streptophyta; class Magnoliopsida; order Poales; family Poaceae; genus Stipa; species Stipa capillata. The sequence goes on along the minus strand of JAGXJF010002834.1, from coordinate 19,872 downwards.
CTTGATTCCACCAGTCTACATGCAAGTTCAGTCCGTGCATTGCTGTAGTATCATCTCTGGCGCGCATGTTCTTGCTAGTGTCCAGCAGTTTTACTGTCTAGTGTACCTTGCATTACCATTTATTGTCTTGGATTTTGTCATTGATGGTTCATCCAGTCCTATTGTAGTATTTGCATTAGTTCAGCGATAACTTTGTATTTTTATTTGCTTTTTGACGCTAGAGATAACTAAATTTTGAGTTCAATTCCAAGCCCACAATCATGTATCAAGATCTTCTAGTGCTTGTATTCCCTAGTATAGTGCAAATATTTGCAAATTTTATTTTGTTATTTGCGCTGATTCATATAGTTGGATTGTTAGATGATATCTTTACTCCTATAAATATAAAGGAGTAAAATATAAATATTTGAGTTGGTGGTGATGATCCGTCTGCCAACCTAGTTTCTCTCAAATGTAACTTCATGATTGTTGGAATAATTTCTCCGTGATTTCGATTATTTTAGCCATTTGCAATATGCCGTATAATTATATTTAGGCTTTTGCTATTAGTAAGTTGTCTTATTTTTCTAACTCAAAAGCTATTTTGTTTCATAGATTTGTATGAAGACCAATGTGCCTTATGATTTATTTTTATTATTTTTGTAGCAATGCATGGGTATTCAATTAGTTTCTATAAATATTTGAATTGGTGATGATGGTTCATTTGTGATCTCATCTTTCCTCTACCAAATCAAACTTCTTAACAAGTGGGGCCATCTCTTGACGATTACCACCGTTTTGTTTATGGTTTACAAAATATGTCTTGATTGTTTTTACGATTTTGCTATTTATGAGTAGTCTTATTTTTTACACTAGTTATATAAGTAAGAGTTAGGTTTGACCCAAATCAACCTAGTGATCAAATTCGATCTAACAGCTCAAGATTTAACTTGAATGGAGAGAAAAAAGCTAGGTGTAAATTGCACATTGAATTTCATAATGACACCATAATAATTACAATCTATAACCTCTCCTTTTAAATTTTGTTACTCCCCTGGTTGCTCTTACTTGCCCGCGCTATCATCTAGAAGATTTGTTTCACCTGCTTGCATACAAAAAGAAATGCTCGCTTATTGCGACGACTAGTTTCACCGAAGCATAGAGAAAGGCGCTGGCAGCCATAGGGCCAAGGCATTGTGTGAACCAAAAAGAAGTATGAACTAGTTTACTTATGGCTCAACACTATTTTCCTTTAAAGAACATATGGCTACATCATGCTACTTAATGTTTGCAACAAACATTGCATGCCTGTGCTTACTTGCTAGTTCTAACTCAAAGTTGGTGAAAGTGCATCTAGGCTACCTAAGTGGGTTTTGGTGGTTAATGACAAATGATTAAGTGAATAATTATCTTAGTGTAGTGAATTAACAGTTTTAGCCCCAAGAAGTCAACAAGAGGAATCTTTGACGACCTCTCAAAAGAAAATAGAGAAAAGAAGTCGGCAAAAATCTTTTGAAGATTTGATTTCCTAGGTCTTAGTGACACAAGTCACTTTGAGTATAGGAACGTCGTACTATAAAGAGAGACTTGGTGAAAATGTCGTGAAATGGCTCAATGCAATTCTCTAAATCTTTGTCGCTTAAAAGCAAAAGCCAAAACACCCAAACCCTAAGCCTCTGGAAGAGTTGGACCTCTACCCGGATAGTTTGGTTGGGGGTTCAGATCTGTACTGGATAGACCAGACTCCATCCCGGCAGGTTTAGGTTCCAAATTTTTCCAGGCTTCTAAGTAGATTCTGCCACTTAGCATATGTCTGTTGTGGCGTACCCAGTTTTAAGACCGGATAAACCCCTGTGTTTCCTGTATTGGTCCCATGATCAGTAGCCAGTACACACATGAACTTGATAGCGTTGACATACAATACCGAGTCTTTTACACATGGACCATTATGATCATTGCTCAACATCACAGCCGATTGACTAAATAGAAACTGCAGCAGAAATTATAGAAATGCGTAGATAGATGCCCATCAATATGCCTACCCAGCAGGCAACTGACTGGGGAAAGACGCCCTAGCCCTCGTAGTCACTGTCGTCGTCGTCGGAGAAGAATTCCTCTTCGCCTGGCAACATCAACAAGCCAGGTGAGTACATTGAATGTACTCGCAAGCAATCCCCACAGGAGAGTAATACAACTATATTTCATTCAGGGTTTAACTCAAAGGGGAAAAGCTCTATCCTAGGTCATATGTTGAGCAGAAAGTAAGTTTTCAATTTAAATAAGAATAATATATTCAATGGCATGTTTAGAAATGAAAGAGTTTCGCACATTAATGTCATCACATGAGGTAGCCTCCGCTACCTCCTTTCTCTGCCTTGACCCGATAGCTCCGTCTATCGACGTCTAAGGTTCCCATCACTAGCCCGTACTATCTCCGGTAGGACGGCTAATCCCATTCTCCTGCAATTCCTTGCCACCCGCAGCGTGGCCTAAATTGCTCTCTTGTGGACATGTTATGTCCACGTCCTTAATCCCTTGCCCAAATTTTTGCAAACAAAATTCAGTCTAACCAGTGTGTGGCCTAACCAGTTCTTGTCCATGACCGAGGATGTGGCTATTCGAATAGTTTTTAACACTCTGCAGAGGTTGTACGGCTTTACCCACAAGATGTAAGTCCCCCTTGTTACCGAGCGCTACGAATACACTTCACGAGGTGTATCGGCAGGGTTATTACAACGAGGCTTTTCACCCGCTTCCGCACTAGAGTTGGACCCGCTAGATAAGATCTACCCATTTCTTCGCTTGTGCCCGGGTAGCCCGACACCACAACCCGAAGAAGTGGACTTATCTCTGTGTCGAACCTCTACCCACGTATTACGTGGAGCTCACTAAGAAACTCTACCCACGTAATCCCGTGGAGATCCTCTAGGGATGCCAATCTACCTAGCACCCTCTTCCTACTGCCCACGGGTCTAGACCCTAATACTTGCCGGGATATTAGGCCAAGTCCTTCCCATAAAGGCCATGTGGATGTACGGTAAGGAATCTGGTCTGACGGCACTTTAGGTTCGGTCCTTGGTTGATTCGAGCAAGACTCCATAGTCACACAGACAACCACATCACTACCAGCTACTCTACCATTCCCAAGCTGCCCTTAGCATTCTTACCCGAATCAAAATCATTCTCCACTTTTGTTTGGGGTTTTGAGAACAGCACCATTCTTTTCAAACACTCACCTCGGAAGGCAATTGCCGATCCGAGGGTTTTATCCCATATCTGAAGGAGTCAATTTACACCGATAGAAAATAGTTTTTCTCTAAGTAGGTCTAAGTAGGGCTATTGCCTATATTCCTAATTACTTTGCCGAACTTACGATGAGTAGCAAATAATGATAGGGTTACAAGGAAAAGTTTCATCGGACCTGAGGTATATGCATCTACTAGGGGTAACTAAATCTAGCATAAAATAACGGTGATATTCACATAGCATGCAAGGTTGCAAACAAGATAATTAAGTTTTCGCACATATGGGATTCAACATGATCAAAGTGGGAAATGCTTGTCTGGCAACTCTTGCTCTTGTTCTTGTCGTGGGGGTGATTCTGTGTCCTCCTGGCGCACGTATCTCACTTCGTCAACTATACGTCAGAAGAGAGAAATGAATCAACAACCAACTAGGGCAACATCAAAATAAAAATCAGATGTTATGCATGAAGACGTCGCTAACATGACGAGATATTAGGGGTCAGGATATTATTGACTTAGGGTAAAAGGGGTTGAAGGAAACACTAGAACTTTTGACATATGATCATAAGTCATGAGCTCTCAAGGGGACTTAGAAGTGAATCTGCTAGTCCTGTTGTCCCAGTCATAAACTATCTAATTAGTATTATTATATTATTATTAGTATTTATTTATTTATTTATTTCTTCTGGAAATGGCACATGCAGCGTATGCGTTGATTTAGAGAAAAGAATAACTAGCCCTATATGCAATACTATCTATCTTAACTTGAATGATTTGTGAATTTGCATTTTTGTTTCAATAGAAAGTTGGAAGATATTTTTCCCTTCCAGGAACCGGAAAGATCTTTTCAAAAACCGGTCTGGAACTCGCTAAACCGGGCGAACCAGCGCTGTACTAGTTCTGGCTAAACTGAAAACCGGGTTCAGGAAGGTTCACGCTTTCTCCACAACAAGAATACACCTTCTATTCCTATAGGCGGGCTTGAGTTGGGGCGCCTCCACCAGACCGATCGTGGACCCGACCGAGCACCCGAGGCCCACGTGCTAGGGACCGGCGCCTCTCACCTGTTCGGCCTTGGCTTAAGCGGCACCTACCCGGTCGAGCTCACCCAGATAGGGAAGATCCAGCGGAAGCAACGCCGCGAGCTGGTTTGGGGACTTTGGCTTCGCGGGCGGCCAAGGAAGATTGGGGGTGGCTTTAGAGGCAGAAGGGGGTGGAGATCCAGCCGAGGTAGGTTGATTTGGGAACAACGTTTGGAGGTTGGGGCTTTTGTTGCGGCAAGGGAAAAATTGGTAGTGAGCTCCGGCGAGAAACAGAAACAGCGGGAAGGAAAGGATGGTTATCGGTTACTTTGGGGAGGATGGAGAGGGGCTTAGTGAAGAAGGAAGAACTCGGGACTGCTCTTTTATAGCCGGAGACTGGAAGGAGCGGCGAGCTGGACCGGCGTGGCCGCTGCCGTCTGGCTTCAATCGATTCGGCGACACAGAGACGAAAAATCGAACGGCACTAGGTCGGCGGGAATCTAGGGGAGGTTGTGGTGCCCGGTGGGGCGATGAACGGTGTTCAAACCAACGGGCGGCACGGCTCGTGCTGTGGATGCACGCTGCGCGAGCTCGAGCACTGGACAGGACTGCTCGGGGATGCATTGATGCCATGGTGAGGAAGGAGGGGACAGGGGAAAGGCCGTGGCGCACGTCGGTAGGGTGGATAGTGGTTCAATCGACGAGCGGCGCGGCTTGCCACAGCTGATGCACACTGTGGCATGCCGGTGCCAGTCCAGAGCGCGTCCGGAGCGGCATCGAGTGCCACAGGGCACCTTGGTGCGTCTTGCCACGCGTAACCATCTCACAGAGGTTCGTGGAGACGTGTTCAAGGGCACAGGGAAGTTTGGCACCAGAAGGAATAGTATTCGCCTTCGTAGCTTGTATGTCCTCGATTGCCAAAACTAGGGTTTAAAAAGGGAAAGACAAAACATGGAGCTGCCACAGGGAGTTATGGAGGTAGGTACGTTAAGGGAGACGTGAAGGAGCCTTACCATATTTTTGGGCTTTGTCCACTGAAGTCTACCAATGATTTCACGTGAGAAACCTTTTGAGGGCAAGATGTTCGGTGCTAGCCATTTCAGATTTTTAAACACGACATGCCCATGTTTTTGTACATTCGCGCTCCTGGAGGGGTGATGGAATTTTATCAGAATTTTTCGAGGTTTATTCCTATGGGTTGTAGTTCAACGCGCATTTCTGCCCTATAGTTTATTATTTTCATATTCGAGTATTTTTGAACTGGGCAACCCTATTTTATGTTATATTTGAGTTGAGGATAGTATTAGGTTGGCCCACTAATTTTTCTCAGAATTTTTAGAGAGGCCGAAGGGCGTTAGGTCACGCGGTTAGTGTTTTGGGAGAAATTGGATTAAATAGGAAGAAAAGGATCGGGCCACGGATTTAGGGCACCGGGGTGTGGCAAGTTGGGAAGGAGGTATGAGGACTCTCGGGAACTCTCCCGCCTTGGCTTGGGACTACTTGGTTGCAGGGTGCCGTGGGCATATCGGCGTATATGGTATAGGCGTTGTGTTAAGGTGTATTCTCGGGCTAGGGTTTATCCCGGTATAGGGTGCGTGTGTGGCGGATTCGTGTCATACAAGGATGAGGATGCCCTAACTATATATGCAAGTCCATGTTGAAAATTTAGATGCCCGAAAATTAGGGTGTGACATCTGTTGAGGATACAAAAATTTGGAGGGTTCAAGTGAAATCCGGACAGTCCGAATTTGCATAGATTCCCTTAAACAGTTAGTTTTTTAGGGAGAGCTATATAAGCCCCCTTGACCCCAAGCAAGGAGAATCTTTGCCTAACATTTTCCTGCATCCCCTCGAGCTATCCCAACCTCCTGCAAGTACCAAAAGAGAATCCTTATGAGACAGAGAAAGATATGAGCGAGATTTGAGATCCAATCCAAATAAAACATTGAGTTCATTTCTGAGACTTCATCAAGTTCATTTCTCTTAGATATTGGGGTCTTCTAGATGATTAGGAGTTCTTAAGAGCTCTCAACCTTTAAGGTGAGTCTCAAGAAGTTTGTGAAAGCCAAGATTCGCCTCCACGAGAAAAGAATCACCAAGAAGAACTCAATAGATGCAAGAGTGTCCTCCAGGGTTAAAAGCTTGAGAGAAAGCTATCTCTTGATCAACGTTATCGAGCTCCCCTACAGAGTCGTAGGATTCCTATAAGAATCCAAATTTTGGTTAAAAAAAACCACTTGCCTCACTTTGGTTATGTCTTTCCACATTTACATTCCGCAAGTTTCACTCTACTAGTATTAGACTTGCTTGCATGTAATCTAGTACATTGTTATGTTTATTTTGTTCTTGCATTAGATCACCGTTAATCCAGCTAATTGCAAGAGAGGTTCGATTTAAATTATTTAGTCGTCTATTAAAAAAAACCACTTGCCTCACTTTGGTTATGTCTTTCCACATTTACATTCCGCAAGTTTCACTCTACTAGTATTAGACTTGCTTGCATGTAATCTAGTACATTGTTATGTTTATTTTGTTCTTGCATTAGATCACCGTTAATCCAGCTAATTGCAAGAGAGGTTCGGTTTAAATTATTTAGTCGTCTATTCACCCTTCTCTCTAAGTCGACATCTTGATTCTTTGATCGGTTTTTATAACAATGGATTTATAAAAAGAGACTGATGTGCCACGTGATTAAATTTATTTTTAATAGTTTTGTAGCAACATGCGTACATTTACCTGGTTTTGGTAAAATGCATTTGGTAAAATGCATCCCCACGTTACCTCGGAAGTGTTTAACAAGTAAAATTCAAACTACAAAATGAGCCAGTACTTACATAAATTCAATATCCTCTTACAGTGTAGTTACTGTTTCCTCTTCGGAAAACTAAGCTCTGAATAGCTTGCTCAATTAACTCAAAGGTGTGGGGGAATGTACGGTTCTGCGACTCTAATCTCCACCTTGTGTGGTAGAGCTACTCGCAATGAATCGTAACGTTCTTAGTCCTTACTTAAGAAAAACTGTCTCTACTAAAAATATATATGAAACAATATTGGGAGTTGCTTTTTTTTATTATCAGTAAGATCCATATTCCATAAGAATTGGTTTGTTTTGATGCAAGGATTTCACAAAAAATTGTCCAGCACCCGGATAATGCTAGTGAAATTCTTAAAACACTAGTTAACGATTGACCATCTCTACGTCCAGTTCCTACCAAGCAGCAACTGCTTTTCCTCTCCTCACCAGGTGCACAACCCCCACCAGGCTACCACCCTCTCCATCCCTTTCTTCTTCCCGATTCCCCTTCCTCCCGTGCCAAAAATTCGTCGCATTTGGTCATGCTACTCAGCTCCGCCTCCCTCCTTTAAGATTTCTGTGTGCATCCTTGGACGCTTAACACCGCCCTTGCCGTACGGCGGCTTCACTTCCACGCGCACACTCGTCTACTTCCGTGATTTCCAGTCCATTCGTGCTTGCCCATCAGCACTCCAGCACTCGAGGGCTTATAGTTCTGGATTCCCGTGTGATCTTTTCGATAGGTGCTGAAGGAGTTTGAAGGTTTGATTTTTGTGAATTTTTGGGCGCTGATTTGTACTGGTTTGCATTGAGAGCTTCGAGTTCTTGAGTTGAAACCTATGATTTTTTGGGATTCAAAAGCCAATTTACATGGTTGAAATTAAAGCTTGTGTTGTTGGGGTTGAAACCTTCTCGTTCTTCAGTTGAAAGTTATAGGGGTTAAAAGTTGTGCAATGGGTGGAAAATTGGGGAAAAAAGTTCCGAGCTGTATTTTGATCCGGTTGAAAGATAGTTTTGGTTCAATTGAAAAGCTATATTTTTCCTTCCTCGTCTCGGTGGTGAAAGCGTAAGTGAAGATTCTGTCAGAGAGGAACAGCGGAAGGAACTGTTAGGATGGCACCCGAAGGGGAAAAGGATCATGTGGATGCAAGCGCCTATTCTGAATGAACCAGGTCTTAAAGCTTCTCACGGAAGAGGAAAACAAAAAGCTTTGGCAAGATTAGTATAGGACACAAACGAGCCAAAAATGCAATCTTCAGCGGAGTGGACATGGAACCTTATTTCCAAACGTGTTTTGTCCACTCCAAGAGGTTATAATTTTTTTTTGAAATTTTTTGTGGATGGTCATCGTGATGTACTATGTACCGTTACAAAATTTGCTGTAAAAATATGATCACACACGACATGAAAAAAAAAGGTACACTTTAAATAATAATACTATTTGCTGTTCAAGCTGCATTTTTTTAGTAGGACGCAAATGATCATATTTATCAGAGATAACTGTATACTACATCCCTAAATTATTGCCTGGGTTGAAAGTTTAACACTAAAGTCCAAAACTAGTTAACCGACACCCTTCAACTCGTAAAACTGTTTAAATGTCCTCTTTCCCTCGGTACCACCTTGGTTTTGTCCTATGTGGATGCCACGTCAATCTGTGACCTGGACATGATTGCCTCATGAACGCTAAGGGTTATTTGTGGGACCCACTTGTCACCCTCATGCCCTTCTTCCTCCCACACTCTCCCTTTCCCTCTCCTCCTCATCTAGTTAAGTCCAGTTGAATCCTCCGTCTTCTGCTTTCTCGCCCTCTCCTCCCATCATATCATTAGGTGACTTCATCAACGTGCAAACCCGGTTAGCAGGACACCTAAGCCTAAGGCAGCGACCGGCCACCTCTTCCTCCCCAACGACGCAGAGTAGATGTTGGCGTCACAGGAGATGCATCATTCTCTGTGGCCCCATTAGAAAGGTGCCGACGTTGGGAGATGAGGGGCCGATGCACGGATTTGGAAGGGACTGGAGGTGGGAGATGAGGGGTGGCGGCAGATATCGGAGGTGGTGAAGGTCACGGCCTCCTCAGCACCGGTGTGCTTCCTGCGTCCCTCACTGCTGCATCATCCTCAGCATCATCCGCTACTCCATGGACAGATCCAGATCATGGAGGGCAAGCTCGTGAGCGGTGTTGAGGTTGAGCTCGTAGCGGTGGGAAATGGTGAGCTCGCAGTGGTGAAGGGCGGGCTCATTGTCTTCGGTGGCGAGCTTGAGCTTACAGGACACAGTGGGCCAGAGGACGAGGAAAGAGGAAGTGCGAGGACCACGATAGATCCATGGGAGTAGGAAGGGCGAGATCACGGCGGCGGAGGGCGGGCTTGTCATCTTCAACGGTGAGGTAGAGGTCAGGGAACATGGTAAGCTAGTGGAGGAGGACTGGGATGGAGCCAAGGAGGAGGACGAGATAGCTCACAGTGGTGGTGTGGAAGTCGATCACCAGAGCGGGAGACATAAGAGAGGCGGTGAGGATCTAGATGCTTGGGAGAGATGGGAAAGAGAGGATGAAGGGAGGAGGAAGAAGCAAGGTTTTAGAATGACATGTGGGACTGGCTGCAACTATTTTACCTTTTCTTATTAGTTCATGTTGACTAGGATGCTATGTCAATGTAAGGCTTGCCTACTGGGAAACGATATTAGAGAAAACCATCTTCTAATGGTCTAAGGGGGTAAAATAAATGGTTTTGAGAGTTGAGAGGTGTCGGTTAACTGGTTTTAAAAGTAGTTCGGGAATGTAATGTGCATTTTTCTACTTTTTTGGCAAAATTTGCAAATGTACAAATTATGTCATGTTTACATGCATAAGTTTTTTCATAACATTTTAAGGTAGGCAAAACATAATTCGAATATAATGATGCTTGGCCACCCAAGTGTATAAAATCTACACTAGGACCTAAGATCATCTCCAACCGGCTCTCCATCTCACACCCTAAGGTATTTTAGCAAACATATCAAAACTCTCACTTAACCGGCTCGCCATCCTCCTCCCCATCTAATGGTCTAAGGGGTTAAAATAAATGGTTTTGAGAGTTGAGAGGTGTCGGTTAACTGGTTTTAAAAGTAGTTCGGGAATGTAATGTGCATTTTTCTACCTTTTTTGGCAAAATTTGCAAATGTACAAATTATGTCATGTTTACATGCATAAGTTTTTTCATAACATTTTAAGGTAGGCAAAACATAATTCGAATATAATGATGCTTGGGCACCCAAGTGTATAAAATCTACACTAGGACCTAAGATCATCTCCAACTGGCTCTCCATCTCACACCCTAAGGTATTTTAGCAAACACATCAAAACTCTCACTTAGCCGGCTCGCCATCCTCCTCCCCATCTGTTGGGGCTCCCCATCTGCTCCTCCTCGCTCGCCAGAAGTAGCGAGGCTACTCGGCTATCCATCCTGCAACGAACTCCTCCCGAAGCCTTCCCTCCTACACCATGGTCGATGACACCACCACTCCTCCGCCGCATCCCTCCCTCCCTCCCAGATGTAGCGAGTAGCACGAGCATCACAGCCTTGCTGAGCACGAGGAGCTCCGGGCGCCCCACCCTGTCCAGCGTGACATGAGGCAACCCATCGGTGCGGCAGAGCACCTCCTTCTTCTCCTCCACGTAGGGGGTCTGGGTAGGGGCAGTGGGTAAGGGGCACGACCTAGGGGGGTGGGTGGCCGGAGGGGAAGGGGATGGGTGGCCGGATCCGGAGGGGAAGGGGTAGTGGTGGCGGGGGCTGTGGGGGCACCAGACGAGGATGGGGGATTCGGGCCGAGGCAGTAACGGCAGTGGCGAGGGCTGTGGGGGGTCAGGGTGAGAGAAATGGAGAAGGGGATTGGGGTGGGTTGGGGATTTTTGTAAAATGCGAGAGACGAGAGAATAGAGTGTATTAATCTTTTATGTTGCAATTAGACGAAAATAGTGCATGTTATATTGCAATTAGATGAAAGTATTATATGTTATATTGCAATTAGATGAAAGTAGTGTATGTTATATTGCAATTAATAGTATTGTGGCCTTGTAAACTAGATTAGATTCTAGCTATTCCTACTCCTAGTTTCTCAATGCACTACTAAATAGTAAAATTCTACTTTCATATGCAGAGAAGATACAACTATGGATGGTTATGTGAACTTCTTGAATGAGGAAAACCATGGTGTAATTTGGGATGATGGTCAATTTTGTAACCCACCCAAGGAGCAACAATCGCTAATTGAAGAAGCTACTTCATTCGTGAGACCAAACTGCGAGGGGTCAAAAATTTGAATGAGAAGACGATGTGTTGGTGTTGACATGGCTAAATATCAGTATGGATGTGGCACAAGGAAATGAGCAGACTTGTTCTACTTATTGGAAGATAATTCATTGTTATTTCGACGAGAACAAGAACTTCGATTCAGATCGTAATCAAATTTTCCTCATGCACTATTGGTCTACCATTCAAGAACACGTTAATAAGTTCTATGGATGTTATGACCGGATTGTGGGTAGAAGGCAAAGCAGGATGGCAGAGGAAGATAAGGTATACACATATCTCATTAATTTGTTATTCCCTTGTAGAGATGATATTGTGTTTACAAATATCGCCCATGTAGGATATATGCCATCTACAAGGTAATACCCCATTATATAATTATGACCATTGATGGTATGATTCACTTATGGAGCTTTCCCTTCGGCTAGTTGTGCAAAGAGAAGGGAATGATGAACAATATTAATATCATTGTGAGACCCTTGCAAACCAAAAAAGCTTGCCAAATCTAATGATCTTACGAAGCAACGGCTTCTAGAATGACTATGGACTCGTGCACATGGCCAGTATACATACCTTGCCATGTTACAGGGTAACTTTTTCATTTCCAATGCATGCAATTTATGCTTCCTAGCATTATGAGAAAACCTCTTTCCTCTCCAATTGCAAGTAATCTAACAATATCATTATCATTTGGAGATCTCAAATACTTATCTCCAAAGACTTCAACAATAGCTTTCACAAAACTTTTAAGACTCTCTATAGCAATACTTTCTCCAAGCTGAATATAATCATCTATAGCATCCGCTGGTACTCCATAAGTTACTGTTCGAAATATTGTGATAATATTCTACAAAGGGGATAACCCAAGACATCTAACTCTATCTCTTTTTTGTAAGAAATAGTCATCATGGCTTTCTACGGTATCCACTATGCAAAAAAAGAGAACGGGCCATTCTAAACCTGTGTGAAAAAGAATGAGCCGTAGATAGGAGTAAAGGAGTGACTCGGGCTGCGTTTTACCATGCCAGCTCGGCCTGGCTAGCATGCCTCGCAACGCTGCATGGCACGGCACGACAGCTCGGTGGGCTGGGCTGGCACGACATGAAGGCGAGGGCCGAGCCGTGCTTTGGATTGGCGCCCGATGGGTAGCACGCTCCGAATGCTGCAATGGGCCATGCTCGTGCCGGCATGGCACGGTGGGCCACGGGGGGCAAGGCGGCATGGCGGTCAAGGCGGAGCTTAGCGGGGCACGGGGGCATGGTGGCATGGCGGGCACAACGGGCGCGTGGGTGGCTTCGGGAGGAAGACGGGTGTCCCCATGCCTTGCCTTGGCCGGGGGGAGGCTAGCCATGGGGGAGAAAGAGGGCGGGGCGGGGGGCACAGCTGTGGGAAGGAAGAGGGGGCGGGGGACCTAGCCACGGGGGAGGAAGAGGGGGGCGCAGGGGCTTGGCCGCCGTGGAGGAAGAGGGGGGTGGGGCCTAGCCATTGGGGATGAGGAGGGGGGCAGGTGGCCTGGGCGCCTGGCTGGGGAGGGAGAGTGAGGAGGTTAGGGGAGAATGGGAGAGAGAGAGAGAGGAGGTCACGGGTGGAGGCTGGGGGTAAAGTTTAGTGGGGGTCCGGGGGGCTTAAGGGCTAGGGCCTTAGGAAGGGGGCAGCCGGGCAAGCAGGGAGGCAGGGAGTTTGGCGGGAAGGGTGGTGGGTAGAAGTTTGAAATTTTCAGCATGTTTGGAGAGAGAGGGGATGGGAGAAAGTCTATATAACATCTCCCTCTCAAGTCTCAACACAAAAATCAGACAAACATCTCCCTTTCAAGTCTCAAGTCTCACACATGTTCTCTCGTGGGAAGGAGAAGGTGGCCGAGGTGGCACGTCGACGCCGTTCTCCTATTCATCCTACGGCATCATAACGAGGTCGATCCTCGCATTGCAGATTGACGGCGCCGCACCCTATTGCTCTTCCTATGGGAGATAACTAGATCAATCATCGTGTGCTCTCCCCCGACATGGAAGACAACGAGATTGATACTCGTCAACTCTGCCTTGACATGGGAGACTATGGTATGGAAGACAGTCGCATGGACATTACTAGTGGCTTTGAGGATGCAGAAAATTTTGCAGGGGAAGCGGGGCCAACGGATGCCGACGTTAAATCATCGGTGCAAGCAACGAGGGGTGGAAGTTACCAACGGGCATGATGCTCGCAACATATGGAGCGCAGCGTAGAAATGGAAAATGGCTGTCAGGTATCATATGCCACTTGTAAATATTGCAAAGCTAGATTAAAGGTATCTTCAAAAAATGGAACAAGTAGTTTGAGGTGGCATGCCCAATCATGCATGGAAAAGATAGCTGGGGGATGGAGAGAAGGGGAAGGTGTCCAGACCCAGCTTAATCTTGGTCTTGACAGTTCGGTAAGTACGTGGATGTACAATCCTTAGCTAGCAACAGAGGAGATAACTAAATATATAGTTAACGAGAATCTTCCGATTAGTATGGGGGAAAGCGGGAGATTTGAGAGATTGATCTAAAGTGCTTTTTGCCGACAATACAATCACATCACTAAAAAACCACTACGAGACATAATATCAGTTTACAATCGTAAAATGACAGAACTAAAAGTACAATATGTGGAAATGAGTTTTTCTTTCTCTTTAACGTTTAACATATGGACTTCCTCCAATCAAACGTCTGCCTATCTTAGTGTTGTTGCACACTATTTGGATGATAAATTTAGTTTAAACAAACGAGTCATAGGCTTTAAGTCAATAGATTAGGCACACACTGGAGAGGCTATCGTGGAACATATTGTTAAGGTTATTAGAGATTTTAAGATAGAAAATAGAATTTTCTCCATCACACTTTACAACGCCTCAGCTAACAAATCGGCTATGGAGATTATGACACCTTCTTTGCAAGCTTATACTAGAGGTTACGTCATCCACCAGAGATGTATATGCCACATCATTAATCTCATCGTGCAAGAAGGTTTGAAGGTAATAAAGCCTAATTTGGATAATATATGTACCGCTATTATGTTCATTACATTTTCACCAATAAGTTATAGAGCGTATTGCGACTACTGTAAAGCCAACAATAAGGTTGCAAGAAAATTTAGTATTGACATGAAGGTAATGTGGAACTCCACGTACACCATGCTAGAGTGGTGCGAGGGGTATGGGCATATTGTATCTCTCTATGCGAACTGTAATGCAGGTATGCTGGTAATTACTGATGGGGACTAGGAAGTTGCTGATCGTTTTCATGATTTTTTGAAAATATTTTACAATGTAACTACGATTCTTTTTGGTATTTATTATCCTACTTCTTATTTAGTCATTGAGTGGCCTTGGACAATGGCTGAAACTATAAAAGAAAATAGGGATGATCGCCTCCTAAAACCAATTATTGAAATAGTGGAGGAAAAGCTTTAAAAATATTTTGCAGCTATTCGATATCTCTATTGTTATGGCATTATTTTTTATCCTCGGAGGAAGTTAGAAGGGCTAAAGGGGGGCTTACAAGGCAATTAGTGAAGCATTGGGTTTTGATGTTTTTGATTTGTATTATAAAAAATGTGGCAGTATAGGTCAACCAAGAACAAGTGCATCGGTAGCACCACAAGGAAATATAAGTTCGAGCGCTGTCACTGTGTGGAAGAAGCTAAAACACAAAGTTTCTAGTGAATCATCTTTCCAATCATCTGGTAGGATGCAATGGAATCCCAAAGTAGAGATCAACCACTACCTTGACACACCTTATGAAGAAACTGAGTTTGACCTTTAGAAGACCAAGATGTCAACCTAATCATGTGGTGAAAGAACCATCATAGGATATATCTCATGCTATCACATTTTGCATGAGATATACTCATGGTTCTGGTATTGTCTATCTCATCGGAAGCCACTTTCAGTATAGTAGGAAGGATAATCGAGCCAAGAAATTCATCCCTCGCACCTGAAATAGTTGAGGCACTTACTTGCCTCAACGACTGGGACAAAGCAGAGACCTGGCAACAACATCAGCTTGAGGATCCAGAGATCACGAAGGCGATGGCCAACCTTGAGAATTTCGACATTGAGTAGTATCCATGTACATATACAAAGATGATTATTGTACTCTTTTACTTATAAGAGGTACTCCACACTAGAGTGTAAGGTTTTCAATGAGGCAATAACTGTGTATCAATAAAATTTATTTCTTCTTCTAAATATTTTTGTGTTTACTATTATTAATAGTCTTATTTTTAATTCTTTATCTCTATCCTATATTTCCTCTCTTCTTTTTATTTTCTTGTCTTTCCTCCTTATTTATTTTCTTTTATTTTCTTCCTATCCTTTATTTTCCTTGCCCTATGCCACCCTAACTTCCTCTCACTCGGTCAACCCCCACCAAGTGGCCCCGTGACCCTCCCCGCCCCCATCCCCCATCCTTGCCACCCCGCACGTGACCTCCCCAGCCCACCCCCCTGCTCCCTCCCTCCCCAAACCCCCAAATTCTCCTGCAGTCCCCGCCCTCCCCCGCTCCCGCTCCCCCAAATCCCCAAATTCCCTCACCACCCTCCTCCCTCCTCTTCTGGTCTTCCCCAACTCCCCCAAATTCCCCTGCCATCCTCCCTCCTCTCTCTCCCTCGGGCGCTCCACCAGCCGGTCCACCGCCACTGCGAGCTCCACTCTCCTCTCTACTCTACGTAACAGTCTACCACATGCCCTCCTCCAGCCACCATAGCTTGGTCCACCACGCTACCTCCCTCCTCTCTCCTTGCGCGCCGCAACTGCCTGGTCCGCCGCCACCGCGTGCAAAACCCGGTGGCCCTCCTCCCCGTGCTTCCTCCACTCGACGGCCCGATACACGGGGGCTCGGGGTCTTCTCCCGCGGCGTGCTCTTGTCGGCACGGCCCGGAGGAGGCACGATAGGCCACTGTGCCATGTTTGGGCCTTGGTTTTGGCTCGTCATGTCGACACGATGGGTTTGGCAGGCCATGCCAACACGACCAAGCCCCAGCTCGAGGCACGCTAGGCTCATGCCGGGCTAGCCCGAACTGGCCCGAGTCGCGGCTTTAGATAGGAGGATCAACAAAAAATATGAACAAAAACATATGGACTAATTACAAACCTGCACTGAAAGATAGTTGGGCCGTATGTAGGAACATCTAAAAAGTAGTCTTGGTATAGTCTAAACTACCTGGCTTCTCTATTATAATGAATTACCTAACGTCCACGCATAGAACCACGATGACATGAAGCATTCATAAGCTGATATTGATCGTGTGCTAGGTATGTTGTAGCAAGAATGAGTTCATCATCATCATCGGACGATAATAAATCCAACAAGATTGCATGAGTAAGTTGCGACGACTCATTGCGATATGGTTGAGAAGGAACAACCAGGAATAGCAACTGACCTTGCACATAAGACCAACAAAATATAGCAGTTACAAAATATAGCCGTTAAGAATATATCTGTTACAAAAATAGCCATTAAAAAATCCATAAAAAGTATTGCGGTTACAAATATAGCTGACGATGAGTAGTATAATTCTACAATATATGAGTCAGTATCCATATACAATACCTTGGATACTCGGAGCAGCTGACATATTCGTAAAGGATTCCAGGAGATAAGGAAATCCCCATAGATACCGGATACCCCTTAAACTATGAAGTCTATCCCTATGTTTAAGGATGTTAGAGTCCTAGTCGGAGACGGCTTCATGTCAGATACGAAGTACCCTCTACAAAAGGACTCGGCGGCCCTGTGGAGAGGACAAGCTTTTCCACATCCACAATGAGCCTTTAAATATCATCGCCTAGAAGCTCCAAGCCTTCTGACGTTCAAGAGAAGATCCATCGCCTCCAGGAAGTCGAGATCCATCGCCTCCAGGAAGTCGAGCCTAAGCAGATCAACCCAAGGAGATTTTCGACTAATTGTAGATCCCATCTAGGCTAGATACTAACACTTTGTTATAAATTACTCGATATTCAATATATACTAATAGGACGTAAGGTTATTATTTTGAGGGAGGCCCGAACCTACATAAAAATCGTTGTCCGTGGTGATCTAGTACCTTCTAGCGACGGCCTCAGGAGTCCCTACCCTTCAACAAATCTTCTGATCATAACTACCGTAAGATCGGTGGTTTGCTATCATCGATAATAGCCATTACAGATATATTGTTAGTTACAAGATATCAATAAAATATAGGGGAGTTGAATATGGAGAGTGAAAAATAGAGAGTCAGTTAGAGCGTGAAGAGATACAGGAAGAAAATCTGTTGGAGTGGCTTTTCATACAAAAATATAAAGAGTGAGATCTAGGAGATGGATTGAAGATGCTGTAACTCACAATAAAGACCATCCTCACTAGCATTAGCATCCCAACAATAATGGTGGATGTATCGAAGGGTACACCCCATCTTTATATATAAAAGTAGCTGGGATTTCGGCCTTTTGATTGGTCCACGTGGCGCACTGTGAGTCGTCGGATATCTCGTGTACAGTCTAGATCTTGAGCTGATTAACGAGTTTACACTGTTCATACGGGGGGTTGCACTGTTTGCCTGACCCGCAACGAATAGTACTAGGGTTTGTACTATTCACACGACCCGATCCGCAACAAATAGTAACCAACCTGTTATGTTCACTAAACCCTAAAAACACATAATATATCCATTTGATTGTCTCGACACCCTGATTCTATTTTTCTGCTCCGTTTAACCTAAATCTCACTTTTTAATACTCTAATCTTCAAAGAACCCTCATCTTCCTAATTATGCTCCTATTCTCCACTTCTTTTACATTTTGCTCCCAGTTAGCATCAATTGAGTCAAGACTTAGTTAAAGTAGATAGTGAATTAGATGTGATGATGTAATTTAGCCTCGTGCAATTGCGCGAGGTATTGTCTAGTGTACTTAATAGACCGAGGGATGATTACTTAGAATCCGGGACCCGCCTGCACCATTCTGATCGGTACACTGTTAGCACGTTTTTGTTAGTACGTATAGCACCTCTCTAAAGAGAAATATTTTGTTACATCGATCATACTACCTTTGATTGCGTACATACGTATAGCACCTCTCTAAAGAGAAATATTTTGTTACATCATACTACCTTTGATTGCAGCATAACATTCTAATTGACATGTGAAATTATGCCACATAACATTGCCCCCATCTTCTCCATTCTAGACAGTTGTTAATTGGAGACGCTTATCAACAAAATATGTCAGTGCCAGCGACGTCAATCCGCTGAGGACACGGCTTAGACCGACAGGCGTACCAGTCCAATAATATCACATTGTCACGTTTAGAGGTGTGCATGGACAATAAGGTATCATAGTGCAAGAAAAATAGAGCATAATGTCACATTGTCAAGCCTCGAGGTTTGGAGGCACAACAAGGTATGATAGTGCAAGATCATGAAAGAATAGAGCAGAAGAACTCTAGAAGGCGAGAGGAGTCTTCTAGAAGGAATGGAAAGAGTGATAATGTGGCCAACTAAGACTTGGTTTGTGTGGAATTATGAAATACTAGCTAAAGCAATGCGCGAAAGCGCATCTGTGATGACCCGTACCATACGTACACTACTATAGAATGGGTCATGGAAGACCCCACATCATGGGCGGATCCCGAAAACCCGTCTTTATTATAGTAGATCACAGGCGGTTCGCAAAGAGGCAAGTTTGGGTTAACTCGGAGAGATGCAAACCGCTTGTGATGATAAGATATTACAGGCGGTTCTGTTATAAAATTGCCTGTAATATGTAGATGACATATCATAGGCGGTTCTCTGTAAGAACCATCTCTGTATGAACCGCCTGTGATGATGAATCATAGGCCTTTTTTTACAGTCTGCCAGATCGAACTCCTTGTCTTTAATGTTCTGTTCTTACACACAGCACCAGTGGCGGCAGAGCTCTTACGATGTTTCAGCTTGGAGATTGAATTGAGCCTAGCAACTGTGGATTTGGAGAGGATATTGCATATCTCTTTCATATTGGTGATCTAAGATCAGTGATTGGTTTAAAAGTTTGATTAATTTTATTTGGCTTTGTTGAATTTTAGGCATAAATTGGTTTCAATTATTATATTGAAGATGTGGCTAGCTAATTTATGGTGGCAAAACGATATATTTGAGTGTTTTAGATTTTATGAAAGAGAGAGATATGTCTATATAGCATATATGAGTAATTTATTATTTTACAATTGATTTATCTTGTCTCGTAGAAAGATGTTGTAATTGTCCAAAGGTTGTATGGAATAAAATTTTATGAATATTTTGATATAGTAAAAACCCACGTATTAATGACATGGCTGATTAAAATTTTGTTTATCAAGTAAGTCTTATATTAAGATGTATTTTTCGTAAATAAATTCGTAATCATTGGTATGTCATATCTTCGTGAATGAAATAAATATTGGTAATAATTAGGTAAAAACCATACCGACATCGTAATTGTTGGTCGTGAAATAAAAAGACTATTGGTAATTATTTAGTCAAAACTAAATAGTAACAATAATACTAACTAATATTGTACAGAAT
>JAGXJF010002832.1:0-240838 GCA_019208055.1 Stipa capillata | reverse complement strand
CGACAATCCTATTACAAATAGATATTGCCGCGAACACCCCGCGACACTGACACCTTCATAATCACTCGAGTCGACGATATGGGTAAACCTGCCAGTCCAGTAAAAGCGGCACAGGGATACTCAAACGCCGTAGGCTGCATCGTGCGTGAAACTGTGAAGATCACAACTCCCGATATAAGGATGAAAGAAACTGAGCATCTTTGAACTATCCTCTTGGACAGGCTGTTCAGTAGGTATTCCGTCCCGGAGGCCGACAAAAATAGGGTCGCAGCTAAAGCCCTGAGCATGATGTCCAAATCCTTGAATACATGGCGATATCGTGCCAATCAAAAGAAGGATAAAGATTTCGAGACCGTGATAAAGCGGCTATGGCCTACGATAGATGAGGCAGACTGGACCGAGTTCATTCAAACTCGTTCGGACGATGAATTCAAGAAGAAGAGTGAGTGGGGGAAGGACATATGGGAGAAGATCGTGGGTAACCACAGACTCGGCAGCCGTGGTTACCTAGGGAAGAAGCCAAAATGGGACAAGGAGGACGCAAAGTTGATTGCGGCTGGGAAAGAACCCCCTTTCTCGGACATCCAGCCAGGGTGCGGCAAGGATTTTGTGAGGGCCCACGCAAAATTTGACCCAGTGACAGGGGAACCGATCTTCACACACGAGAAAATGAAGGAGGTGCACGAAGAACTGGTAAACTCTGGACCCATTTTACTTTATTTGTCCTACGTAGATTAATTTCCGAAAAGGTACGTTTCTAAACGGTTCATGTTACTTGCAGAAAAAGCTAAGCCAACAACCTAAGAGCTCCCAGGACTCTGTCGATAGCGATAGGTGGCAAGACCCTATCAAAAAGGCTCTCGGGAAGCCGGAGACTCGTGGCCGCGTGATGGGCGTCGGGTATGGGGCTCGATGGGCCAATATTGTCCCCAAACCCGCGAGGTTGCCCGCGAGAGGAGGAAAGCCAAGCAAGATAAAGAATTCGATGCGCGAGTGGAGGCGGCGGTGAAACGTATATTAGGGCCTATATATGAGCAACTACAACGTCCACCCATGCATCCTTCTACGCAGCCGCCGCCCTATAATCTGGATACCCAGCCGCCGCCCTTCACTGCTGCAAGGAGTAGTAGCCCCTCTGTCTCGGGCATTGGCCCCGGGTCGCCAAATTCAATCGACGGCCTAACGGTAAGCGTCATCGGCTCAACAAATCGTAACGGTGTCGTCTAGATTTCCTTGTTTGGACTCTAACATCGACGACGCATCCACCCGCATATATGTTTCGCAGGTAATAACTCCGTGCCATCTCCAGACCCAAGTGCTCGGCTCGATGGTGACGATCGCATACGGTCGAGTCCACCCAATAACGCCGGAGAACAAGATGCACTGTGTGGATTTACCACCAAACATGGCAAGGGTGGAATTGACTAAGGTGGTCGGCAACTTTGAGGACTTGGTTTTGAATGACCCCCCTGAAGAGGGATACGAAAAACTAGGAGCCTGCAAGGAGTTTTTTCTTAGGTGGCCGAAGGACGTGATAAAGTTGATTGAGACCTCCAATCGTCCAACATCATCACCGAGCCACACCCACAGTCCATCATCAAGACCATCTCCTTTGGGTCTTTGCGCACCTCTATCGTATAGAGATCTGGAGATGGAGGGCGCCGATGAGGGCGCGGAGCATGGCATGCCTCGTGACGAAGAGACACAAGTATTTGTAGATACGCCACCACCCCAGCATGACGAGCAAGCCTAGACGAAGTTGACTCCTAAAACACTCATAGGCGCAGCCAAAGAAGCGATGGCCGGTCAAAGGGCCGTATCTCTGGAACCGCAGCGTACAAGGACAAAAGGGGCGAAGAAGACACATGCTAGCACCGGTACTTACGATAGACAGGGTGAGGCGAGGTTGAAAAATCCTTAACCTACCCAGCATCTTCCCAATCAGGACAGCGAGCAACGGGTCGTCAATGGCGGGCCTATCATGTCCCGGGTCACCCCATGGTACCAAGGGATGAGTTCGACATCCTCCCGAACGAACTGAAGATTCTGCATGAGAACATTCGACAGCTGGAATTAGGACCTGATGAAAGTAATGTCTCATATTACACGGCGAAGGTGCCAGAGGGTTTCCATTTCGTCGAGCAGTATCCCGCGGACAAGTTCTATCTGGACTTTGCGGAGATCTTCGCCATGTTCAACCTTTATCGGCTCGAAGCATCCTTAGTCAAGCTATGGGCGCTGCACCAAGCCAGAGAGACTAGACGCCTGAAGATTCTCGATGTTGGAATAGCAGATCCGTATCACATGCACGAGAACAACGTTCGCATCCCAACAAGGTAGAGAGATTATGAAAGAATACCTCGTGAGTGCGCTGGTAGCGCATAAGGGCAAGGAATACCTACTCGTGCCCTGCAATCCATTGTAAGTCCTTCTCTACTTTGTGCTTTCGTAAATTTCTCTTTTGCTTGTGCACCTAGCCAACTTGGTGGGTTAATATTGGTTTGTTCACATGTTTGCGCAGCGACCACTGGATCCTCTTAGTGCTAGTGCCGAAGGAAAGCAAGGCTTATTACTATTATTCCATGAAAAGGGTGAAGAAAAACTACACCCTACTCAAGAAAGTTCTAGATGATGCTCTCTTCGACTTTGCACACATAGGAGGAACTATGGTAAAAAGAAGTGGTGGTCCACGCTTCAAACACGTGACTGATTTCTGTTGCAGACAGTAGCCCGAGAATAGTGTGACGTGTGGCTACTACGTCTGCTCCCACATGGACGACTTTATACGGGCGCGAAACACGTTTTGCAAACCTGACGACTTACGCAAGTGGAGTAATAACCTCGAGCACAAGCCGTACGACTGGAAGCAAGAGTTTGCATGCCTCCAGAATGCATTTGCGAATATCATCAACAAGGATGTCATCTCGGATACCGGGCTTTTCTACGCCGGCAATGACCCAAGGGAGGAACATGCCGCTCGCTCAGAGCAGCGAGTTCGCCAAATCCCGACCCAAGAAGACGCACTCGCTTACATGCAGCTAGGCCCTAGAGGAGGGAAAAATGCGTGAAGATATATAGGCCCTAGAGGAGGAAAAAATATTGCATATGTATTATGTTTGTGGTCGTGTATTCCCAAACTGGTCTACTTTATACGCTTGTGGACATATTTACGTCTTCGCACTTGTTATTTTCGTACTCGGTTTAAGACATCTACATATATATTGTGAATATATTGTGTCTGTGGTTTTAAGTTGCATGGATATATACTGTGATATATGTATATTAATTGCTGATTGTACATATAAGTATAATTATGAATTAGTAATTGCTGATTGTACATATAAATACATATAAATACAATTATAAATACATATAAATACAATTATAAATAAATACCAGTGACGTGCGGCCTGGAGTGATCGTCACTGCTGTGGAGCTCATCAGTGACGGGCGG
Organism: Stipa capillata; assembly: GCA_019208055.1. Lineage (NCBI taxonomy): Eukaryota > Viridiplantae > Streptophyta > Magnoliopsida > Poales > Poaceae > Stipa > Stipa capillata. Next base: position 237,384 of record JAGXJF010002832.1, on the reverse strand, counting down.
ATCCGGCAGCACGTCACTGGTAAGATTTTTATCAGTGACGGGTGGACATCTCAGCCCGCCACTGATATCCAATCACTAGTGACGAGCTGGGTGACCGTCACTGGTAACCACTTACCAGTGGCGGATTACCAGTGACGGGCCTGCCTGCTCGTCACTAATGGGCAATTTTGGCCCGTCACTGGTAGGCGATTCTGCAGTAGTGTCATGATGTGGCCTCACTACAGAACAGGAAATTAAGGTAGTGTGGACTAGCTGTTTAGCTATATATATATGTGTGTGCGCGCTATATATATGTATGTATATAAAAGATTTATATAGCTCGGTGATATATAGGATCAATCAGACTAATAAAAAACTGATAAGTAGTGCTTAATAACATGGTCCACAAGTCAGATTGAAAATCATCAACACATTGTTAAGTACTCGGACTGGTTAGTCTTGAATTAAGTAGCGATACGGTAGTGAGCATGACTATACGGCTGCAGAAGTAGTGATCGAAAGGCCATGATGTTGCAAGCTTTTCTTCACAATAAACCAACTATAATGAAGATTATGAGATTGTGGGCACAGCAGGCCCAGCTTTAGCAGCTTTAAGTCATGCTTCATGTGCGTAAATCCCGTGTTCACATGTATGTTCTCCATTTCTGTAGTACTATAAAATAGTGATACTTACCTACAAAACATTTACCAACATAATGATACTTCTTGGTGTATTTTAAAGTGTTGCTGATGAATCTAGCTTGTATATAAAAGAAAAAACTGAAATGACGTGACACTGATCGGAACTACATTCACGGTGCTGGCGTCGTAGAGTTAAGGGCTTGTTTACATGCATATAGATTATGGTCAATCCCTTGCCATGGACGAGATTGGGTCTAATTCTTTTGTTAAAATATATTATCCTTTTTTCTTCATTGATTTGAGCTTTTATGTGAACTGGTTCAGTCCATGCAATTTAATATAGTATTAGAGTTAAAAGGTTTCGAGTTCAAGACCTAGTCAAGTATTAATAAAACTACTTATGGTCTACAACTTGGATGAGCCTAGATGTGAGGAGGGAATGTTAAAATATATTACGCTCTCACCATCTTAGATTTTTGGATAGACTCATTCAATACATACAATTCAATACCTCTTCTCCATCTGAAAAAAGGCTCAAGGAAGAAATACACCCATTGGAATCTGATCTCATCTATTTGTTTTCCCCAACTTTTAGAAGTTCCGAAGTTTGGAGTATAATTTTTCTTTGTGGGGGTCAAATTCAGTGTTAAATGATGAAGATTGTAGAAAATCGACAAAGTCAACCAGGAACTAATTAACTCATGGGGATTGAGCCCACTATATTCATCACCCAAATGGAAAGCATGCATGGAAAGCATGAGCCGTATGAACATGTGGTTATGGCGGTCAGAAATGAAGGACTACATTGGATATTCAGTAAGGTGTAGCGACCTGGTGTCTCACTCACGTGCATGTGAGTGCCAAATCAGAAGTTAATATGAGGACAACGACGAAACCACGTGTCAGTTTTTACCATGCATGCATGACTGAATTAAACAACACAGCAGTAAATTTGTTCTGTGCATGCAGCTACTCCTATATATGTAGCTCTAGTACTCTTGTTGTTTTAGATACACTGGTTACGTACAGTACAGATTTTGCCGTTAATATCAGTGCACCGCGCGTTTGAGATACGTACTGTTCCATGCATACGTACAGTACGCACGTACGAAGGTGGTACAGGCACAACACGTTACGCGTAGTACTCTCTCTATCCAGAAATATAAGACGTAGTTTAGTTGGTTAAGATAAGCTTTAACTAATAATTACTCTATTAATATATAATTTATGTCACATAAAATTTACATATTTAGATTCAGATTCAAATGTACTTATCTATGATTATAATTTTATATCACATAAAACGTATATTAATAAAGTAACTATTGATCAAAATCTAATTAAATTATACCTTATATTTCTGATCGGAGAGATTATTATATTTCTCGCTGTAGACCACGGCGTCGGTACGTACGTACGTAGCTGTCAGTTAACAACAAGCAGCAGGACGTACACAGAAACGATGGCTGACAAATTCAATACGAATGGCGTTCCGGCCGTCAGATGTTTCCAAAAAGGATACGGTAAAAACGAGTACGTAGATTCTTCGTACGCATTGCATGCGCTGCTCATGGATCATCACTCGTCATGCATGTACGTACCCAGTGCTCTACTTATATATAGCTGCGTACGTACACATAGTTAGGTGAGCATGTTAAGTAGGATTCACATGAACAGTGCAGCTGCTATAACTCCTCTCCGGCCTCTCCCCGTTGTGGATGCATGCCTGCATGCATGGTCCCGTAACCGTCCTACTGGGCATGCAGAGGAGGCAGTGCAGTGACTCCCCGATGACGACGCATTCATGGCCAGAAGTCCTTTTGGAACAGGCATCGCCAAGAAGTTGTAGTGACCGAATAGTAAGTAGCACACTAGTTGTGGTTTGTGCCGACGTTAACTCGTAACAGCGGTCAGAGAGGACGTTGGGACACGTGCAATTTGTGTTGTTGTTGGTCGCTTTGATCTTTACTTCTCACCAGTTAATTTCCTGACAGATCCGACTGTCGGATCAGGAAGAGGGGAGGAGAAAGAAGGGAGAAAAAGGAGAAAAAAGAAGAAAAAGAGGAACAAGAGGAAAGGAATGGCTGACCGGCAAGGCAACGGCAGATCGACGGCAAGCTCGACGAGGGCAATCATCCTTGAAGGTTCACCGAGTTGGACGGTAACACCGTCCCTCCAGTACGGTCCTTAATTACTTTACAGGGTTGCGAGCTTAACATCTTCGGTGCACGTACAGAAGGTAGATTGTCTTATCAATGTTTAAGGTTAAGGAATAAGGACATATCTATAGCGCAAACCACCATACCTAGATGAACTATTGACGTACTAATAACCTATCACGACCCTATTTTCCAAACAGGGTATACCCTATTTGTAAAACAGGACCGACGTGTCTTCCCCGCGACTGTCCAGGGTTTACAGCCGCGGACAGAAAGAATATCAAACCTGCTTACGATCAACAAGAAGAGTTATATCAATGAAATATGACCTATCGGTCGATTCTCAAGAATTTAATGGGCTACGAAGCCCAAAACATTACCTACACTCAAAAGATCCAACGGAAGTCAACATGAAGGCTTGAGTGCGGTCGTAACCCCTAACGTGTCGATGGTAGATCTTCATCTTGCGCTTCTTCTAAAATTATTAGTGCAGCAATGAGTACATGGAGTACTCAGCAAGCCACATTGGGAAATTACCTGTTAAACTACCATGCAGGGATTCTCAAAGGAAGGGAATAGGGTTTCATATTATTTGGTGGATGCATAACTCTAAAGATCACCTTATCAGTAAAACTACACGACTAAAAATAGTTGGACTCCAAAGCAGTTATATGTTAATAACCTCATCGGGTCATCGCCAATTCAATATCCCTTACCAAATTCTACTTATGCCTTATAGTAGGACTCACCCTTGAACACAGCTTCATTGACCGGAAGAACGGCGTATTCGAATACCCTTTATTGTCACTCTGCAGAGTTGCTCAACTTTACCTATATGATATCTATACCTTTTATTGTCACTCGAGATTAACACACTCCCATCGGTGTGTTGACAGAGGTAAGATAACAATGCCTTTTATCTGCTCTATCTCTTGAAGTCCCTACCCAGGAACACTACGTCACCCCTCTCCTAGAGGCCAACGTGCCAGTGTCAACTTCGCGATCCAGGAGTTGAGTGAGTTCCAGTTGTGATTTCCCAGTCAATGGCCCGTCATCTCATTCGCTTCTGCGGGCCTTCCAGAGAAGAGGAACGGCAAGCTATTCTGTAGTTGTTCAGCGGATAGGAGCAGATTTACTAGGCCAAGTTTGACAAGTCAAACATGTGGTTGAGCGGTTCTGTGTTCATCACTTAGCATAAAGGTCTAGTCCTTAGCTGCCCTGAGTAAGGTAATCCACCTATTACCGTTACTCCCAAAAGGGGTATGGCTGCACATTCAATACATGAAAGGCCCCATCTTCTCTATCCCCAACCGTTGGCAATTTCTTTTGAAAACCACATTCTCCGAGCTTTGTCCTAGGGTTATCGATATTCTTGAATATAGTCTAACCTAGCCTCTAATGCCAGTGAAGGATACCGATATGACTTATATTTAACCTAAGGTCTTCAAGGTGAATATGGCCTACAAAATAACCGGGCTGTGGGGTGGTAGGTGCTAACTATTCCATCATGCCATTCAAAAATATCACGGTACCAAATTAACATGCATAAAATAATAAACTAAACTAATAATACAATAAGTAGCAGGCAATTGGGATCAACATGAACAAAGGAATGTGACTTGCCTACTGCACCGAGATCGGCTGGATCATTGTCTTCAAGGAGATCCTCATCATCGGAGTCCCTCTCAAGTGTCGGATCATTACTACTGTGTCCTATTGGCGAAAAGATCCAAACACCCATAAGTCTGGGCTCGACGAATGCGAGCTGGGAGCAAAATGTAAAATAGTTGGAAAATAATACCTTAAATAAGGAGGTGGGATGTGTGGGGTGTTTAGAAACGAAAAATGAGGTCGGAGGCATGTATGGTCGAAATCGGAATATTATGGAGATGGGAGAGGATGTATGATGCGAGTTAAGGTTTCGGACAAAGAATCGGGATATATGTGGGATAAGAGGGTTTTGCGGGTTTTGGGTGTTAAGAAGTGAGAATCTGGATTAACGGTGTTGAGAATTGGAATCGTGGCATCAAGACGATCGAAATGGAATATAATTGTGTTTTTAGGGTTTTGGGCCCGACGGGTCGGGTTGGTTTTACATCTCGATTTTCTGAAACTCGAAAATTAGGACTTTCAAAAAACTTTTACGTTAACTAGTGTGATCGACTACGCTTTTGTCCAAAATCTTTTTATAGTAAATCCTAGCGTGACCACATATAGACGTACATGTGGCATGTGATCATGTTCCTCTTATCTCTATTTGGATCTTCTCAATGTTCCTGGCATCATCTTATGCATTTAAGTCCAAACCATTACTTGACATAAAACAAGGATACGCATGCACACACGTTAAGCCTAACACTTCTTTCTCGGCAAACCTACGAATCCCTAGGAATCGGTAAATGACCTAATAACCTAATAGGTGTGATCGACCTTTATGCAACTCCTGGAAAGGCATCTATACCATCCTGTTTCCCAAAACCCTAACGTCATCCCGTCTCGGCAAAACCCTAGTTGGCATATATGCTAATCCTAGCACCCTCCGCCGCGACAAATCAATAGATCCTGACACTAAGGTATACTCTCGGGACAATTGATCGTCATGTCCTTGCCCCTCTTGTCTCTGACACCACACACATATGCCGTATATACAAATTCCATCATCGACCATCTCGACGAATCAACAACACCTAAAACTTAACCCCGGATTTCAATCCGCATGTCACGACATCCTTCTTGTCTCCAAGAGGGTATTTATACCCTCTCGGACCTCGAAAACTTGAAACCCTACTGTAACCCTAAAATTGCTAATTGTCCCCCTTGGTCGTGAAACACTAAGAGTCATACTTCATGCGATTTTATTCCTCTAAAAATTCTACAAAAATTCCATAAAATTTAGGATGCTAATCTTCGTCAAGTTATGAAATAATAATAACAGGTCCAGTACAAATATTTTTGAGATTCATGCAAATTACAACTTAGGACTTATTTGGGCATTGAACTACAACCCTAACCAACCCAACTCAGAAAAATATCATAAAATCACACAATGTCCAGCATGCTATCATAAACTCAAATATGCAAAAACATTAATTCCTACAGTACAAAAGTTGTAAATAACCCGCAACAAACACCTTGCTCTAATTCTTTTATCACGTGAAATGTAGATCTAAACTCTATCCAAACAATTCCAAAGTTTTTTGGGATCGACCTTCCTCTGGACCCTAAGCACCTCTTCTGCCAGGCGCACTTCCAGGACTACTGCCAAACAACCACAACTAGCCAAATACATTCCCATGCCGACAATGGCATTCATGTTTTTCCCTATTCCCCTCTGCCCTAATCAGTACCAACTCTTGCTGTGGCATTGGACACATCTCCTTTCCACTAATGACACGAGGTGACATGACCCCGCTGATCAGGACAGGGGCAGGCATGTCGATGCCACCTATGCACGTGCTCTGGCCACGCACAGGCGTGTACAAGCATGCCCAGGGTACGCCCCAGCCATGCCATCGCTGACGGCCACCGCGTCGCCCGCCGTCTAGCCATTGCCCAAACCACCCCGACGTGCCACGACCCCTCCCGAGCACTTTGCAGTGCCACTGTACCCAAGCTCACCCTCAGCTCGAGCTCGGGCAACGTCCAGCAGCGGCATTGCCCTTCCCCTCCGCTTTCCTCTATAAAAGGGGGAAAATGGAACCTCCTCTGCCGCATCAAGCTCCCTTCTTCCCCTAGTGCCAAAGAACCGCCAATTCCATCCCAAGACCTTCCTTTTCTCTCCCCAACCGAGAAACTCCCGCTATTGCCTCAAAAATTCCACCGCGTCAGCGCCTTTCTTCCCGATCCTTCACCACCAGTATGCTCCTCACCTCCTCCTAAGCCGAAGCCCCTTAGCTATTTTTGGAAAAGACCGCAGTAGCCCAAACGCCCCTTACCTCGCCAGAGTAAACCGCCGCCGCCATCTTCGCTGCTGGTCCCGAGCGGAGGAACCGCCTGGTGCCACTGACAAGCCAGCCCCGCATCGGTATAAAGCCCGCCGAAGCGGTATGCCCCGTCACCCGCAGGACTCACTCTGATAAGTGGCCGCGCCCCCTCTAAACCCGTATCTCCTGAGTGAAAGCACAAATCCAAAAGGCGCCTCCGACATCACTAGTAGTTCCAGCAGCTGTCCAACCCGGTTCAGGCCATTTCCTTCGGCTCAACCGGTTCAAGGTGTTCTGGTCTGGTTATTGAAAAATAGCCACCGGTTCTGCAATCAGGGTAAATTGCTCTACCTTTTTCGTGTTGAGACATTTTCAAAATTTCAAACATTTTAAGTGGAAACAGAGAATAGGAAAAATAGCACATGTTATTCAAATTCCTTTTAGATTCAAATGCTGTTTAAAAACTATTTCAAATACCCACTGACCTAGGGCACAACATTTTCCAAGGCTTAAAATCTTGACTCTCCCCTATATGTCAAGAAAAATTATTCCGTTTTGAATACTAAGCATAAGCATCATTTGAATCGATCGCATTTTCACGTGCATGAAGAGACTCCAAGCGTCTAACCCTAGTTCCAGAACCGCAAAGGTACACGCATCATAGGTGTTCCCCTAGAACTCTAGGTAATTCCGTAAAACTCAATAGATCAAAAATACAAATAACTTTAAGCAAACCCCTGTTCATGCTTAATCAAGAACCCTATATTTCATGCTATATGGCAAATACCTAGGATCCCTCCTCCTTCTTCTAAACCTGACATCTTAGCCGTGTCTTTTGAACCTTAGCTACTAATCAAACTAAGTTATCCAAAAAAAGGGGTTAATGCGCACATACAACCCCGGACAACCTTAAAACCCTAACGACAAACGTAAGCATATGCATATAATCTCCGAGAACCCTAAAAACCCTAACTCGTTATCACTTAACGAACCACTCATCTGATCAGCATCAATTCACATGCATGTCATGATTTCTTGGATTTTATTTGGATCTTCTATGCATAGTCGTTATTCGACGTTTTTGCCGTGTAGTTGACGGGTCATAACGTACGTCTGCGAGGAAGGTTCGGAGACACCGCCATCTCAAGATCAGAACGAAGGATCGCCAGGCAAGCTCTTCTTCTTTGATCATGTTGAATCCCATGATTGCGAAATATTTATTTTGTTTGCAAAACATGCATGCTATGTGATAGAAATCAGTATTTTATGTAGCAATAGTTACATCCGATATGATAGAAACCCTAGACCGATTCCGTTCCTTGTCGCCCTAAGGACTACATATGTTCCGAAGGAAAATATCGGAAGCCTAGATGTAGTATATATATATATATATATATATATATATATATATATATATTGCTTAGCTCTGCAGTAGAAAATCTAGGTTTTGCAAAAATAAACGAATCCCGGAAATCTTGTATGAGATAAACTTGGGATGGATCGCTGTGACCGACGGAGGAGAAGTCACGGTATAATCCACGGGTTGGATGTTCGAAGGGGAGTTTTTGTAGAACAAAAACAAAATGGAGATGATTTGGATCCGGGTTAGAAATGAAGGGCGAGAGCAGGAAGGAATATAAGCGAGCTAAGACCCAGTGGGGCACTCGCGGTCCGTGCGATGGATAAGGTGTGGAGTCTTTCTCGGATCAATTAAGGACCGAACCTACCGTGCCGCTAAACCAGATTCACCCCGTACGTCCACATGTCCTTTATGGGAAGGACTTGACCTTTACCCCGTCGAGTGCTAGTATCCGGACCCGTGGGCAGTAGGGAGTATGTGACTAGGCGGTTAAAGTCCTAGAGGGCCTCCACCGCATGGCGTAGGGAGTTGTCCGACAGATGAGAATAGTCCCATTTTAGGATTTGCGAGGCAAAAGGTAAAGTTGGGTAAAACATCTAGCGGGTCCAGCTCTAGTATGAAACGGGTGAAACGTCTCGTTGTACTAGTCCTGTCAGTATATGGTGCACAGTGTACCCAAGGCGAACTACATCTTGTGGGTAAAGCCGTACAACCTCTGCAGAGTGTTAAAATCTATTCGAATAGCCGCGTCCTCGGTCATGGACACAATCTGATATGGCCACACAACCGGTTAGACTATGTTATGAAGAGTGGGTCATGGGTTTAAGGACACATCGCCTGATGGGTATGCAGAGTGAGTTGGGAGAGCCTCGTGTAATGCGATTACACGGGAGGTGTGGTTATGAGTGGGACGCCGTTCTACCAGAGTGTAGGAACGGCTATCTAAGGAGAAAGGTGGTATTATTGGACGTCGTTCTACCCTGAGGTAGGAACGGCTATCTTTTGCAGGTAACTGGTCGCTCCCGTGGCGAGCGGCCGAATTGGCAGGAACGCTATGGTGAAAGATTAATATGAATCGGCAGGGCCGAGTTGGTTTTTTGGAAAATATGCTTTTGACATCTATTTAGCTATTTCGGATGAAAACTTACCCTTCCGCACAACTATGAAACATAGGTTAGAACCTCTTTATCGAATTCCCCTGTGCATGCATATATCTGTGATATTCACCTTGAAGGAGGGCTTGCGAGTACATTCAATGTACTCACCTGACTTGTTGAATTGGCTAGATAAGAAGAAGGAATGTTCAGAAGGTACCGACGTCGAATACGAAGGCTAGGGCTTTACCCCAGTCAGTTGCCTGTGTGGTTCGGCATATTGATGGGCAAGTTACCACGTGTTTCTATTCCGCTGCTATTTCAATCCGGCCAATCGGCCTGGTATGTATAATTAAAGATCTCGCCGATCATTTGCGTAATAAACTCGGTATTGTATGACTTTGTATCAAGTATACTATGTGTACCGGCTACTGATCCAGGGACCGGTACAGTAAACACAGGGGTTTATCCGGCCTTAAAATCGGGTATGCCACAGTTGGGGCCCGTAAAAATTATATTGGGCCCGTTAGGGTCTTCGGGTTGGGCTGAGTTAGACCTGGGCTGGGTTGGATATGGACTGTGGGTTTTAGATGGGCCTAAAGTGCGTTGGGTGACGGGCTAGAAATGGGCTTAGGGTCCAACAAGTTAAGAAAGAAGAAAAAAGAAAAAAGATTTCTTAATCTAAATGGGCTTGGCCCAACAAAGATTCAAGCCGGCCCACGAGGGGCTGAGCTGGCCTGGAAAGAGAAGAGCCGGGTGGCTCGACTCGGATTTGAGCCGTCCGAAGGGGCTCGGCTTGGAGCGCTTGGCTCGGCCGGCGGGTGAGGTGGGGAGGAATTCGACACCGACGGCGGTTGCCGAAGCTAGGGGAGAGGCTTGGGAGGTTCCATAGGAGGAGGTGGTTCCATTTCTGAAGAGAAAATGGGAAGGTTTGGAGGGGGTGGTGCTCGGCACCGGTGGGGGAGCTCGGGCTCACCTCGCCGGAGAAGAAGAAGACGGTGGCAGCGCTATTAGGGCTCGGGAGGGAGGAGGAGCGATGTAGGGAGCTCGGGAAGAGGTGGGAAGGCTCGTGCGCGTGGAGAAGGAGCTCGGGGTGGGGTTCTCGGTGGTTTTTTATAGGGGGCGGAGGCGGTCGGGTGAGGTGCTCCTGTGGCGCGCGAGCGAGGGGGTGCAGAGGGAGGGAGGAGCCGTGGCTGTGGCATGTGGATGAGGGAGGCGTCGGTCGCCGTGCTTCACAGAGGAGCGGGGCCCACGTGGCGGTCGGCGGTGCGGAGGTGAATGGCGGCGGTAGGAAGGGGCGGCGGTGACAAGAGGTTGGGGGCGGTTCGGGAATGGGTCGAACGGGCCAGAGAAAAGAAGAAGCGGTTGGGCTGGGAGAAGAAAACAAGGTCTAAGGAATAATTTCAAAATTTTAAGAATTCTTTTGTATTCAAACTATTGTGAAAAAAATTCAGACTGTCACATAACCCCTGTATATTTGCACCAGTGGCCGCACGTGGCCATTTGTAGCAAGTCTGTTCTCGTGTCAGGAAGACGAGAGCTAGCTAGCAATGCACACTGACTAAGTGATTGGCTCCTCGATCGGCACCAGTAGAACAACAGCAGATCTCGGCACCAGTAGCGACGCTCCTGGCCTCTGGGTGCACAGTTGCACAGACAGAACGTGTACGTACCTACAAGTACGTGCTCCTCACCCTGGTCCCGAATGAAACCAAAACACAGTGTCAAATCCGCTTTCCTTACACTCCTTTCTCCAAATTAAGACAACATATATAACCCTAATCTCATCTCTCTTCATTTTTCCTTCACTGTGCGCTAGCTCGGGCCTCGGGGTCCCTGGAAACTAGCCAATTTTTCTTTCAAGAACACGCAAGAAAACTAGCCAATTGGAGAGCCTATATATCCTCAAATCAAGCCGCTGAACAAGGAAGTGATGTATCGAATGGCAGCAGAACACGATGCACTGCAGCTAGCCACGGTGACGAGTTCACCTGCAACCTTTCCGAAACTGATTGGCCAGATCTTTATATGTGCACTGCCATTATGTGGCATGACCAAGGTTTTTGCCAGATATATGCAGGAGAGTTGGTGCGACCAGGATGATCAAAAGAACAGCGATGTCACTTTTGGATGGTTCAGGCGCAGCTGCATCAGTTAATGGGGGCTGATCGGACGTTTCGTCAGTGTAGGAGCATGTCGCCGTCGGGTTTGCCCCGAAACAGGGGTCCGTGCCAGATACTGTTTTCCTTGCGCATCCCTGCGCTGAAACTTAATTGGGCGACTGATTGGCGCGGCTGGATCGGTGGTGTCGAGATATGGCGCAGGAAGTGGACTAGTGGTTCATGTGAAACACATCAGTTAATTCGTTTCTGTTCGATGCATGGCCGGGTGGGTAGTTGATGCGTGATGGAGCTAGCTAGCTGAGCTTAGCCTTGATTGGTGGAAAAGTGAAGCTCCTCTAGTTTGGGATAGCTTTTTCAATATTTATTAGTATATATATGAAGAATTGTCAATTTCTTAAGAAATTGTACCCTTCGGGGCATCTTTCTATTGCAATCTAATCCAAACAAAATACATTTCATGTTACAATCCTTCCGGGCATCATTCTATTGCACAATTTATTCAGGTCAACAATGGTCTCTCTCTCTTCACTTTTTCGGAATAGATCAACAAGCCAATGGCAGGGCCACACCAAGATCTTTTCAGTTGTTTGTAGCCTCCCAACCCCAAACCCTAATGCCGCCTGGCTTGCTGGTCCCCCTCGCCCCTGACGGCCTATCCAATGTTGGGGGAAGGGGGGGACTGTGGATCCTCACGTAGTACGTAGTCTTTGTCTAGGTTGGTCGTTAATTGTGAGAACCCTAGTTTTTAGGGGTAGTCGGAGGAGGATCAACTTGCGCTGCTAAGTTGATCGAGTTGTACCGAGTCAAGTCGTAAACTAGACTAAGAGGGGGGAAGTTGCGTTGTGCATTAGCATCATACATACTATTTATCACATTGTCATGCAAGCTCATATGCACAATTACATTTGAAAACTTATTCATATTGTAGAAGATAAAGATCAAAGTACAATGCTGAATGCAAGGAAAAGGGTAATAAAGTAAACATTACCATTAATATGTTACAAATATCTTCATTTACAACAACTACAAGAAAATAAATAAAGGAGAAGAAAAAGAAAAATTACATGAGATATTTTCTACCTATATAAATATCTAACCCTAATCTTCATGTCGAGCCGCGAGGAACACCAGACATTGGGGAAGGCAGTCTTTGAAAATATTTGCAATGTCCGAGGTCACGGAGTATATGCACTCAGGACCGTTAGGACCTCGCAAATTGCTGTAGGAGGCAAAAGCTTTTTGAAAACAGTGTCTTAAAACTAAACGCGGTTCCATCGGCACAATTTTGCCTAAACCCGCAGGGTTAGCTGCGAGGGCAACATAATATCCAAAATGGAACCTTGATAATTTTTAGTTTTAAAAATAAGTTCAAAAAATGTTTTTGTTTTTGAAAATATCCAAAGGCCACATGGTTAAGACCCTTATCGGACTAATTTAGTGTAGTAGGGTATAGAGAGAAAAGAGGTGAGAGGTAATAATTTTATTTTTATCTATACTACTTTGTCTCCAAATTTTTGTTTTGTTTTTTAAAAAAAATTATTTTTAAGAACAAAAATAGTGAGATAAAGCCATCCATCGTAAGAATTATCCAGGAGCTCACAACAATTGACCAAAGTCAAATTTCTTAGCAACCAAGGTAAAATATAGCCATATCCAATAGCAACCAGACTAGGTAAATATCAATAGTAATCGATCAGAATAGCTTAGCATCGAAGGCAGCCAAGCCACAGGCAGGAGGTGGCAGGAAAAACTCCATCGAAGAGGCCTCAAGAAGCTCTATAAAATAGGGCCGTACAACCATTCAATTTCAACCTCACCGGTTCCTCAAGAACATAGGGCAAGCCACAATTCTCACCACATGCCATCATAACATTAGCATCATTCACAATAAACCACCTAAAGGAGCTATGGCAAGCATTTATGAGGACTAGGAGACACTACCTCAGAAATGATCTCTGCTACAAACACAATCACTGACGGGCACTCCGAGGCCCGTCGCTGATTAGATGAATCGCTGACGGGCGAACAAGGGCCCGTCAGCGATGGTCACGCACTGGAGGAGACGGCCAACTTCTACTGACGGGCACAAAAAAGACCCGTCAGTAGAAGTGGGAACGGAATGCCAACCTGGCCTCTCCACTGACACGAAGCTACACTGACGGGCTAGTTAAACATGCCCGTCAGTGATGGTTGCCATTCCACTGACGGGTAGCCTAGTGCCCGTCAGTAGAAGTCAGAACGGAGGTCCACCCTGGCTTCTCCACTGACACATACCTACACTGACGGGCGAGTTAAAGGTGCCCGTCAGTGATTGTTGTCTTTCCACTGACGGGTGCCGTAGTGCCCGTCAGTGAAAGTGTGCTCCCAGGAATGCCTCCGTGGCATGCTTATCACTGACGGGTGTATTATGTAGTGCCCGTCAGTGAAAGTGTCTGCGACTATAAATTGTGCTTGGCGGCGCCTGCAGCTGGCTGTTGAGCTCGCGCGCCTCAAACGGCCAGCTGCAAGCTCCGGCCATTTGCTGCCTCCTTCCTCCCCATTTTTTGCCAATTTTTCCCTTAGCCTCCTCCATCTTCTCCCCCTTTAGCCTCCTCCCCCTCCTCTCTCCTCCTCCTCTCTACCTCCTCCTCTAGATCTAGATCTAGATCAATCTTGTCCCTCCCTCCTCCTTAATTTGCAACCCCTTTTTCCCTCTCTCTCCCCCTCCCCTCCTCCCTCCCTCCCTCCTCAATCTATATCTAGATTTCTTTTAACCCCCTACTCCTCTCACCCATTTTCCCTCCTCCCCTCCTCTCCCCTCCCCTCCTCTCTCTCGAGTCCGCTCCTTGACGGCCCTAGCTAGCGAGCTCTCTTTGGTACGATGTAGTACATGAAAGAAAAGAATAAATTTTGTGTTTGTTCTGTTAATTTGGACTATAATCAATCAGTTTGTTGTTGTAGGGATCGATGGATCGAAGTTGGATGTACGGCGAAAGGGCAACACGGAGTTTCGTCAATACTCTGAATGGGTTTCTAGATGTGGCCGAGGAAGATAGGGAGAAAAAGGGTGCGAACAAGATGTGTTGTCCGTGTTCTGTATGCAAGAACACGATAATGTTCAGGGAGAGAGGCATGCTGCAGCTACACTTGTTGACTAAAGGTTTCATGGAAGGTTATACACGTTGGACAAGTCACGGTGAGGAGGAGACAGAAATTTTAGCTACTCGTGAATGTTTAGAAGAAGAGGCCATACATGGAGACGCAGAAGAAGATGAAGACCATATTTCGGAATGTAGGGATGACTTGACGGGGGAGGCGGGGAACAATTTGGCTGAAATGTTGAGGGACAGTCACATGGCGGACCAGGTGGTCGAAGACCCCGAGGATGAAAGAGAGGTCGCAAAGTTTGCGAAACTGATGGAAGACTCGACAAAACCGCTGTATCCCACCTGCGATCCTGAGCACACGCGTCTGTCAGTCACGCTAGAACTTCTAAGGATCAAGGCAGCCCACAACTGTCCGGACGCAAGCTTCGATGAGACGCTGGCTTACCTCGCGACGGTTTTTCCAAAGGAGAACGTGTTGCCTACGAGCACCGAGGAAGCCAAGAAGGTGGTCTGCCCACTTGGATTGGATGTAGAGAGACTCCACGCTTGTCGAAACGACTGCATTATTTATCGCAGGGAGTATAGAGAGCTGCACAAATGTCCGGTGTGCAACACATCTCGATATAAGCGCGGCAGAAACCAAGACGATGACGAGGAAGAAGTGACGAGTGGTGCCCCTGCAAAGGTTGTATGGTACCTTCCAGTCCTCCCCCGTCTGAAGCGTTTATTCGGTAACAAGAAGGAGGCAAAGCTGATGCGTTGGCACGAAGAGGGGAGAAGAAAGGACGGGGTGTTGAGACACCCAGCCGATGCTTGTCAGTGGAGGGCAATCGACGCCGAATACCCAGATTTCGGTAGTGATCCGAGGAATATCAGGTTCGGTATGAGTACGGACGGAATAAATCCATTCGGCAACATGAGCAGCAGACACAGCACATGGCCCGTTGTTCTTTGGATCTATAACCTCCCTCCATGGTTGTGCATGAAGCGGAAGTACATGCACCTGTCTATTCTCATTCAAGGGCCAAAACAACCTGGAATGGATCTTAACGTGTATCTACAGCTACTGAAGGACGAACTAGCTACGCTGTGGGAAGAAGGGGCTCAGGTCTGGGACGCGGACAGAGAAGAGTTCTTCACTCTGAAAGGCCTGTTGTTCACAACGGTGCAAGATTATCCCGCGTACGGGAACAACGCGTGTCAGTGCACCAAAGGATACGAAGCATGTGTTAGGTGCATGGAAGAAACGACGAGTGTTTTCTTAGAGGGCTCTAGAAAAATCGTGTTCATGGGACACCGAAGGTGGCTGACCATGAACGACCCATGGAGAGAGGACACGGAAAGGTTCGACGGAACAAAAGAAATCCGTCCAAAGCCTCGCGAGAAGACCGGACAAGAAATCTATGATCTCTTGAATGAAATGGATGAAGTTGAGCCAGGAAAAGGAAAGAAACAACCGCCGGTAAAGGGCGTCTGGAAAAGGAAATCTGTTTTCTGGGAACTGCCTTACTGGCCTCACCTAGACACACGTCACAGCATTGATGTAATGCATATCGAGAAAAATGTCTGCGATAGCTTGCTTGGTCTCTTACTCAATATTCGGACAAGACAAAAGATGGGCCGAAGGCACGAGCAGACATGCAACACATGAATATAAGACCTGAGCTGTGGGCAACCAGAGAAACGACCAAGACGGGGAAGAATGGTATCAAAGTCAAGACCAGCTGTCCTGCTGCCTGCTACACTCTGAGTAAAGACGAGCTCCTTAGCCTCTGCGAATGCCTCTATGGTGTCAAAGTTTCTTCGGGTTACTCCGCAAACATCCGAAAACTTGTTGACATGAAGACTCATTGACTGATTGGCATGAAGTCTCATGACTGTCACGTGATGATCACACAGATACTGCCTATCGCAATTAGAGGTATCATGGAGCCAGGTGTCCGCAAGACGATCACGGATCTTTGTAACTCCTTCAACACTCTCTGTCAGAAGTCAATCACGGTGCAACGCTGCCTGAAACTGAAGGCCGAGATCACTGTCATACTATGCGAACTTGAGATGTATTTCCCTCCAGCATTCTTCGATGTCATGGTACATCTCATGATCCATATCGTCCCGGAGATACTGGACCTTGGTCCCGTGTTTTTGCACAACATGTACCCGTTTGAAAGGTACAATGGGGTTATCAAGCGCTACATTCGTAACAGAGCGCATCCGGAAGGTAGCATCATCCAAGGCTATGTTACCGAAGAGGACGTCGAGTTCTGCACGGATTACATGCGTGATCAAAAACCTATAGGTGTTCCAGTTTCGCGTCACACAGGCAGGCTCGATGGTAAAGGTGCAATCGGGCATAAAAATTTACATGTGTATCGATCGGAAAGATCAGATGACTACAACAGAGCACATTTCGTGGTGCTGCAACACTTGGCTGTGGTACGGCCCTATATTCAGATCCACATGAAACAGTTGCGTGAAGCGAATCCGAAAAAGGGCACAGTTGCGCTCACGAAAGAACATAACGCAAAGTTCTCCCGGTGGCTAAAGGACTACTGGTACGAAAGGGAGCTGACAAATAGTGAAGAAGAAACCGTCCGAATGTTGTCACAAGAACCCGATAGCAAAGTCATGACGTGGCAATCGTATGATATCAACGGATACACATTCTATACGAGGCTCAAGACCGGCGTAGTACGTACCAGAACGGCCTAGTCTTCCCAACGGCGGAGGGCACGACATGCCACAACGTTGCAATACCTTCCCACATGGCGAGGGTGCAGGTGGACCGCGTCGTCGCTGAGTTCAGTGACGTCGCAGTCCCTGTCGCCCCTAAAGAGGATGTCACGAAGCTAGGATACTGCAAGGGGTACTACATCCTGTGGCCGAAGAGCCAGATAACTATCCTCGGGGTGTCCTCTCCTAGTACGTCAACTATCCCCTCTCCATCAGCCGGAGCCGGCCCGTCTCCGCTCGGCGTGTGCAGGACGCCGGTTTCGTTCGATGATCGGGACAATGATCTTGCCGGGCAGCAGCACACGGCGATCCTTCCATCCCAGGAGGAGGAGCAACCCAAGAAGGACTCGCCGCCCCGTGAAAAGCGCTCCAAGCATCGCCATGACCCAAGCGCAGCGGAAAAGAATGTCTTATCTCTAAGCGCGCTCAATGCCGCAGTGGGCGAAGCGTTGACAGGAGGCAAGAGGGCCTCCTCTCTAGAGCCGGAGAGGAAAAGAAAAAGACCGCACAGGCGGGGCGGCACCGCTGCGAAGGAGGCAAGCAAGGAAAGCAAGAAGAAGGCCTTATCCTTCCAGACATCTGCCGAAACCATCAAGAAGCCTCGACGAATAGTGTACGAGGCAGGTGAGCCCTTGCTCCCAGATGATGAGGTGCAGAGGTTGCCCACGCAGATGAAACTGCTCCATGACACGATCATGATGAGGGCACGAAATCGGGATGATTATGTGCAACACTTTAAGGTCGAGGTGCCTAAAGATTTCGGTTTCTTCCTGGACAGACAACATGACACCTTCAACATCAATTTTGAAGATATATTTAATTTGTTCAACCTCTTCCGGCTCGACACCATGCTCGTCAGGCTATGGGCGCTTTACCAAGCCCAAGAGTCTAGGCGTCTGCCCAGCTGCGCTTTTGGAATAATCGATCTGGTCATCATGAACGAGTACTATATACGAGAAGCGAAGCAGGTCCTAATAAGTTTTATCACCGAGTCATTGATATACCATAAGGATAAGGACTACTTGCTCATGCCATACAACCCCCCGTAAGTTACTTACTAGCGTTCCTAGTTTGCTTTTCTTAATCACGTATCCCCGTCTGTTTATATTCCTTTGTTACCTTTTACGCAGCGACCACTGGATCCTCATCGTCATCCACAAGCCTTTCAGAATGATATACTATTTTGATTCCCAAAGAAGTGCCAAGCGGGACTTCTCAGGAATTAAGGAAGTTCTGGAAGACACCTTTTGGGAATACAACTTGCGGGGGGGGAGGAGCAGAGAGCAAGAGCAAGAAGCTGAGCCACAAATTCAACTTCACTTGCAGGCAATAGCCGAAAAATAGTGTTACATGTGGGTATTACGTTTGCGCTCACATAGACGCGTTCGTCATATCCCACAACCCGCAGTGGAACCAGGACCACTTCAATAACTTCATACATGACCTGGCCGATGAAAAGTACGACTGGAGGAAGGACTTTGCCCGCATCCAGAAGACCTTCACGTACGTCATCAACAACGAAGTCATCCGGCCAAGCGGAGATTTCTACGCGGGAGTCCAATTACCCCCTTCCTACCGCCCTGCAAGTACTAGCGAAGCGTCGTAGACGTAGATTAGTAGGGCTAGTGAGAATAAACATTGTTAAATTCAATTGTTTGTCATTTTAATTCATTGTAAACTTGTTTTTATATGTCTATTTACTATTTGTGATATTAATTTGGTATATGTGATTCATATTTCTGATATTAAATGTTACATATGCTTAATATTTGTCATATTAATTGCTGCATATTCTTCATATTGCCTTTCCAGAAAAAATTTAAAAAAAAGTGTGATCATACTTTCACTGACGGGCACACAAAACGTACACATCAGTGGAAATAAATCATCACTGACGGGCGTAGAATAATAGCCCGTCAGTGAAAAACCTTGTCAGGATGTTGCCAGGCACCCTGCACTGCATCTCTGCTGAAAGGCGTGTTGCGCCCGTCAGTGAAAGTGAACTTCTACTGACGGGCGTCGCGCCCGTCAGTGAAAGCGGAACTTCCACTGACGTTACTGACGGGCGAGGAACCCGTCAAAGGTGGACTTTTAGAGCCCGTCAGTGAAGATGTGGTCTGATGTAGTGGATCATTGGGTGTGGCATGATCAACATTTTCCGGTGCTCCATTCTCGAATGGGCAAATTTGTACTGCCCGAAGCTGAATGTTAAAGTGGGGCTAGAATCATGGTGGTCCATCTCCAGGCTCACTACTGCAGAATGACCCTTTGCTGAACCCCCTCCACTGACGGGCGCACTCTTGCCCGTCGTTGGAGGGTCTCACCACTGACGGGCACCTAGAGGCCCGTCAGCAGAGGAGTCTGACTGGCCGCAGCGGAAGACCTCCACTGACGGGCCCTTAAGTCGCCCGTCAGTGGAGACGCAAACCCGGTGCCATAAATGACGCATCATCTCCACTGACGGGCGGTACTTAGGTGCCCGTCAGCGGAGAGGAAGTCTCCACTGACGGTCAGCTACGCGGACCGTCAGTGGAGATGAACAAAAAGGTGCCAAGATGACGTTAGTTTTGAAGCGATCTCCACTGACGGGCTCTATTTAAGTGCCCGTTAGTGGCGAAGCGATCTCCACTGACGAGCGTATCTAAGGGCCCGTCACTAGTATTTTCAGCCCAAAAGCACTGCATCACCAAACGTCAATAACTTTTGATCTATAAGTCCAAATAAAGTGATTCTTTTTGCAAAATTTGTAAAATAAATAGATCTAGACAGCAGATCAAGTTTCATAATTTTTTGAGTTTTCTGGAATTTCTAGTATTTATTTTATTTTTTATTTCTTTTCTTGGGAGATGCTTAAGTTATAAAGCAATGTATAGTCTAACTTTTGTGAAACTATCTAATATTTTAAACACAGCCTCATGAGGTCATCTCATGACCCCATGCCAATTTTCATATTTTTTAGACCATATTTAGAGTTTATATAAAATGAAAAATCATTAAGATGCAAGTAAAGGTTTGAATTTTCCCAAGAAAATATTTGTATTTTTTATATATATTGTGGATAGGAGCTAAAAAGATACATAGGTACTTATATATGAATTTTTCTTCCATTTAGAGGCCTTCTTTAAGATACTTGTAGTTCAAATTTGAAATATATCCAGTAAATAGCTACATATTCATTTAATGCCTAAAAAATAGCAAATGATTTCAGAAAAATGCCTAATTTTGACATTACCAATATAATGTAGTATGTTCCATGTATAAAATTTTTGGACCATTTTAGATAAATATTTCGGGAAGGTACTACACATAGTACCTCAAATTGGTATTTCAAAAAATAGAAAATACAAATTATTACATAACAAGATGAAACATGAACAAATATTAGCTTATAATAGTGTAATATCAAGTTGTAGTCCAAATCTCAAGTTCAAATGATGAAGAATTTACGATGTGTACTTCAATCTTCATATTTCCCCTTTAAATGCTATGAAGCTTTCTCAGAGATGGTTAAGTTACAAAGCAATGTATAGTCCAACTTTTGTGAATTTGTCTGAAATTTTAAACACAGCCTCATGAGGTCATATAATGACCCCATGTTAATTTTCATATTTTTTAGACCATATTTAGATTTTATAAAAAATGAAAAACCAATATGATGCAACTAGTGACGGGCCCTTAGAAAATGCCCGTCAGTGGTGAGGGGTAACTAGTGACGGGCACTCACCAGGGGCCCGTCAGTGGTGAGGGGTAACCAGTGACGGGCGCTCACCACGGGCCCGTCAGTGAAAACACCCCTCCACTGACGGGCGGAAACTAGACGCCTGTCAGTGGTAACCCACAGCACATATAAAGCATGCGCGGGACTTGGTGAAAAATTCACCAAGTCCCGCGCGTTCATTCGAAAACAACTCCTCCCCGAGCGCCGTCCTCCCCGACCGCCGCCCTCCCCCGAGCGGCCGAGTGGCTCCTCCCCGACCGCCACCCTCCCTGAGCAGCTCCTCCCCGAGCGGCTCCTCCCCGAGCGCAGACAGCGCCTCCTCCCCAAGCGGCAGCATCTCCTCCTCACCGACCACCGGCCCCACCTCATCCCCGACCACCACCACCCCCGCGGCCGCCGTCTCACCGGTAACACACTTCTCCCCTTCCTTCTTCCCCCTTGTGCTCTGCGTGCCGGCCATAGCGTCGGTGGTCGTTGCCGTCTCCACCACACCGCGCGACGCCGCCTCCTCCACCATCACGCGCGGCGCCGCCTCCTCCACCCAGCACCATGTCAGTGGTCGCCGCCGTCTCCACCACCCCGCGCCGCACCGCCTCCTCCACCACCCTGTCCACGCGGCGACTCATCCTCGGCGCCGCCTCGTCGACGACCCTGGCGCCGCCATCCGCCGGCGCTCCCTCCTGTCCTATGTGTCGGCGCGGGCTCCCCGACCCGAGCAGGCGAGCGAGCGGGGCGGCGACCTCCCGGGTAGGCGAGCGAGCGGGGAGGCGGCCTGTCGAGTAGGTGGGCTAGCGGCGCGGCGCGGCGGTCTCCGGAGCAGGCAGGCGAGCGGTGCGGGGTGGTGGAGGCTGCGTGGATGAAATGTTATTTTCTGAATTTTATTTTTTTTTATCCCTGAAAATATACTACCGACGGGCTCCTAAAGAAAGCCCGTCAGTGGTGAGGGGGAACCAGTGACGGGCGCTCACCAGGAGCCCGTCAGTGGTGATACATTTCCTCTGACGGGCAAATTGAGCCCGTCACTAGTCACAGCCACTACTGACGGGCGGCCCGCCCGTCAGTGGAGGTCACCCCTCCACTGACATTTCCAGGCTGACGGGCCCCCAGCCCGTCAGTAGAGGGGGTTTTTTGCCCGTCAGTAGAGGGGGTTTCTGCAGTAGTGGCTCCATATTGACGAGGGCCTATGTGAGGGGTTGGATAGCTTAGTGATCTTAGTCGTATGGTTTATTTGGCTCGAGCACAACAAGAGTGCCTTCAATAATGTCTCTACGCCCCTCTAGGACACCATCTATCTTATTAAAACTGAGTGTCATCGAGGAGGTGAGCCGACATCAAAGGTCTGGATATAATGTTGTCCTAGCTGTTGTGTTGTTGTTGTGTTAGTGTCTTATTTTGTATCGTTGTAGCTGTCTTGGGTCGCTGGTTGTTAGTTTGGTATATATAAACTTTATCTATGTTCTCTTCTTCTTAATATAACTAGTAATCGTGCACGTGCAATGCATGTCTTGACTAACATAATTTAAACGTCAAAAATATAATTTATACATACATTCTACCAAAAATAATGTTCAAGTGGCTAAAAGAACCTCCGAATGAAGATGATACAAAAAGAAAGTAGACACCATTGTTCCTATGAAATACTAAAGAATGACGAATATATATTGTCAAAAAAATAATATCGAATATAACCAATGACACAATACAAATGCTTCTCACTCAATCTATCTTTCAGATCGCGGATTGTCCTGGACTGCAGTGGCGAGGAGGACACGCCATCGATGTTGAAGTCGGCGAGCAACGCGTCAATCTCGTAGACGTGGCACAGCTTCCGCTAGCGCGTGAGCTGCTTCGGCTAGCGGTGGTGGTGGGCCATGCAAGGAGGAGGAGATTGCTGACGGCGGCGGCGGCGGTGCACCCTCCGCGACATGGCTGCATGTGCAAGGTGGAGGCCCGCGCGGGGAAGGCTGGTGTGGAGGAGGACGCGGCAGAGATCGTCGGGTGGTAGGGGAATGCAGCGTGATCCTCAATGGCGCCGCGGCGTCGAACGGTCGCGGCAGGGTGGTGCTTGGCGGTGGCAGGTGCCGACGGCGGGAGGAAATGGGGCCGCGGTGGTGCAGAAAGGGGCGGCAACGGGAGGAGATGGTCAGGCCCTGTGTTCTGGCGCCACGCATCCAGCACGCCTTGGCCGCTGTCAGGACTCGCCGGCTTCTTGTCGACAACCGTGTCACTTGTAGAGTGAAAGAGACGGTGATGCACGAGCGATACGCTGAGAGGGTGGCGAGAGGAAGGTGGGATCAAAGGAGGGCGGCACGGCCTAGATCAGCGTATGGCGGGATTATGGCTTTGTCAGATGGTATAGCCAGACCATCTATACTACATCACGTCGAAGGACACAACAGCAGTGGCGTACGGGCACGGCTAAAGCGTGGCATGGGTGGCGGCAACCACGCGTGGTGCATTCGGGAGAGAGGGTGCTAGAGGGTATAACAGTGGCAATGGTGGGTAATTGCTATCAACTTTAAGTAAGGGCAATGGTGGGTAATTACTTTCAAATTTAAGTGAATGGCATGGTGGGTAATTTTTAGGTGGCAGACCATCAAAGTAATATTAGCAATTGGATGATCATGATCGAACGGTGCAGATTGAATCGGAGATAAGAGAGAAAAACTCTCCATTTTATAAGGTAGTATAGATGCATGCAGCTCTTCTACATGATTCAAAAAAAGACGGTGTTCTGGTCATGCACAATAAATTATGGTACGTATAAGGAATTGCCAATTTCTTGTCCAAGTTATGAGGATGCCAGTTGTCGAATTTTGATAGGAAGTGTTTTCGACGTCCATTCGCAACTGCAGTGCCGGCCGGCCAAATCCGCATTCCTTTACTAGTGGTCATCATGCGTGAAAATAATTGAAACAAGGTTATTATGACACCAGCGCCTAGTGTTTAAATTAGCAAAACATATATGTGGCATCAAGGGACCTTTGATTTTTAGCCCCGGATTAAGAATTGAGCGGTTATTTGATAGGAACTTCTACGAAAAAACATATGAAATTTTTTTTGCGGAACTGCTTTGCCTTGATTCAGTCAAAACGCCTTGATTTGTCTTGTCCTGTTGTCTCAAAACGTTTTGCATTATCTAACCACTCCTACGTATCACAATAACTAAACTCGAGCAATATTTTATAGAGCCAAATATTAGTTTAGTTTTGTGCCTTCTAAATATGCGTGCCGGGTGGATATTATAAAATGGAGATAATATATGTTACAACTAACACTAAGTCACCAAATCATGTCTGTGCATCTGACCATACATCACATAATGCTGTATTTATCATAAGCGAGAATATAAACCATGGCAACAAATATACTGTAATATATTTGTATTTTATAATTTTCACCAGTATGACCTCACATTTCATAGAACTAAAATGTATACTAGAAAAACAGAATTGCTAAAAAGACTCTGACTATTTTTTAGAAAACAAATGCATATATATATATTTTTTTTCTCACCTTACGATCTCGAATAATTTCTAGCGAGCCTGTCCTCTTCCTCTTCTTCAAGAGTGTAATCGTCTCCTACCGTCGTCAAGGCTAGGTTAGGGTTTTAGGTTCGACGGAGCTCCCTGAACTAGGAGGGATGTTGGGGCCAACAGCAGCAAGGTGGCGAAGCACGGCCACAAGATCATTCGAGGGTGGTGGGAGACCATGGCTAGCAGATTAACAAAGAGGGTGGCCGTGGATGATGTGAGGGTCAGTGCCCCGTTATCCAGCAACAGTGAGCTATTTGAGAGATGAGGAAGAAAAAGCAAGAAATGCCGGTGGAACACAGGAGGAGGAATAGGGCGGCGTTGGCATTGACTAGGGGCCTCGTCGGCACCTGCAAGGTAGTGGGGTTGTGGCGCACATGGAAAGGGTAAGGCAGCAGCGGGAGGAAGGGTAAATGGTTGAATATATATATATATATGTGTGTGTATATATAGATATATGGATATATATGTATATACTATTCATGGAAAGGGTAAGGCGGTGACTAGAAAGCTGAATTGGGGCTTTATGGAGTCTGGGCTCTATAATTTTGAATATTCATATTTAAGCCAAATTTGGATGTAATGTTTTAATGTTTCAGTTTTTAGGTATAGATCTGGTCATAATAATTCAAATAGTCACTCCCTTTCACACCAGGCTAGGGTTTTTTTTTCTTTGCGGAGAGCTAGAATTTTTTATTTTTTTTGTTCACTCTGTGTACGAAGACTTAGCCATGACCGACGAGAATAGGACAACAGCATATTTTGGCAAAGTCTAGCCTCACTCTGCTAGCTAGTCTGCGTATCCAAGGTTTCAAACAAGTGAGAAGGAAGGGTATATACAAATAGGACGGACGGCACCGAGTTGGCTTTTATGTGTGTGTGGTTGGGTAATGAGTTGGACATAAGTGGCAAGACACCACTCGCTTTCTTTCTGGATATTCACATCAATCTTTGATTTGCTGACTTTGTCAATATGAACAACTTGTTTGCAGAGAATTGAATAGTATATTTGTAGTAAAATAACTGGATTATTATATTTGAGATGTTAATTTCCCTTGTTTCAGCAGTGTCGTTTCGATTTGGTCCGTCACTCTATGTATGAGAGTATGAAGACGTTCAGGTCAAAGTTATGATTTACTTGCGATTAAATTGGAGGCTTGAATACAACAGCTTGGTAGTGTTTTTCAATGTACATGACACCTGTGACCAGTTATAACCTTTGGACTTTCAATTTCGGTTCCAACTTCCAATTTTGGGATCATCTGGATGCCTCCGTAATCATACGGTATGTGTAGATGTCTGTTAATGGGCCAAATGGCGTTGACAGTGTCGCAAGACTTGCCCACTTTCATCCTGAGAAGAGGTGGGAGAGGGGGGCCGCCTGATGTAGCCTGAGAAAGGCACGGGAAGTCTTGGATTAGGATGAAAAGAATGGATCTGCTGGAAAATGCGGAAGAAGCAGCTCTATCTGGCAGGGGACGGAGAGATCGTGAGTTGTGTGCCGTGTTACTATATAGGGTTACTGAAATCTGATAGATCACCATAGAGGCAAGCAAACATGGCTAGCTCACCTACCTCAACCTTGCATGTACTTCGGAGGACAAGGCACATAGCCCGCTGCTAACAGTTTATCAGTACTTCATAATTTGTACAGCAGATTCAAATCTAAATACGGGCATATCACAATACGGCACAATTAACGTGTGGGAAGATAAAACAGCAGGCAAAGCAGTGGCTCCACATTACTCCAGAAGATTAAGTGATCATCCTTCATCAGCAGAAGACAACTCGGGGGATTATTTGCTGTCACTCACACCGATGCCCATGCAATGTTCCCAAAATGGATCAAATGCAAGCGCCGCATAACCTACCTTAAGCTGCGGGATAATTCATCATGTCATCACATATACACAGGGCAGACTACTAATACCAAAACTAGATTCTTCAGCTAACAGTATAACTCCATTCCCCTAGTTTTCCAATCACCTCTTGTGATGGAACCTGACCTTCAACAAGAATTGCATCTTCACCTGCCAAAGAGAACGGTTCATGAAATGTAAGCAGCAATTTCCAGTGAACTGCAGTAGCGAAAGAGCGAGTAGGTACAACGTGTCCAAACCTGGGACGTATTGTAGACGATATACTCATTGTACAGAAGCTCAGATGCCTTGACAGATGCTGGCACTGGCTTACCACAAGGCACGACAACATCATCCCTCCACTTCACAAACTCTGACTCCAGCGGCACAGTTTTGCCTAAGCCCTTCATTGAATGCTTCCCTCTTGGAGGATTGTCCATGGACTGCAGAAATAAGTATGGGTGCTAAGCCAGGATAAGCATGAAAGAAAGAAAATACTAACTAAAGTTGTGATGGGTACTAGAAGATTAATGCACAGGATACGTTCTCATCAAGTTATGAATATCTAAAGTGTCAATAGCTCAGATGCAACTTTGTAATCGATTTATATAAGGGATTGTGCAACAATCATGAAATACTGTCTAGTGTATGAAGATAATGGTATTGCTTGAGTCCTTACTAGACTACCAGCGAATGATGATGTACTGGTAAAAGCACCACCACCGCAGTTTATGGAAGGTACAGAAAGCAAAGCTTCTGTTGAGCAGTGTGGACAATAGCGCAATAGTGTGCATAGGAGCACAACGTGGAATTGTTGATAAGCAATGAAATACAGCATCCTAATGAAATATTCAGAAATTTTGATTATTAACATATACTATGGTCAATTTCCTTTAGTAGGGTCAAGATTCTTAGCAAAATAGTGGGCGTGGCAACCAAATCACACAGGCTATTTCTGGTTCACAAAATGCAAGGACAAAAGTTAGCATTAGAAATTAGATTTGCCCTTTTAACAGGATATTTGTATCTCACCGTGGCCTTTTTTAGTTCATGCATGTGCCCTAGAGCAACCTCAGAAAGAAGCATCAAACCAATCGGATTTTCCTATCCACATAACAATACTGTGCACTCTTGCTTACTAAATCTGCAAAGTAGAGACCTTTGCCAAACTGTCAAGAATCGAAAGAAACATCATGTAATTAAATTCAACCAGTAGTTTAGCAGAGAGTTACAGCAATGTAAAGTGAATAAAGAGCAAACCATATAGCCTGTCACGGGAGCCTCAGGAGGTGCTATTCTTAGTCCTTGACTAAGAATTCCAACAAAATTTGTCAGCCTTGAACCTACAATTTGAGTTTTACATTCATGAGAAGACAAGGAACAAATTGAACACCTGTAACCTAACATAATGCAGTCATGCAGTGATATAAGTCAACTGCTGAAAAGAACAGGAATGGTACAAAAGCATGTAGAATCATTTACTGCCTGCAAACTATCTGCTCATCGATGAAGTAGTACCATGCTAAATTGCACATTGACAAGGACCTCAACTTCCCAGTTCCAACTCAGATTAAGCCATCCAACTATTAAGAGCAGAAAAGCAGCAGGGACAGAAGCTTCTAGCTATTCAAAATACCTTTTGAAATTCTATAACTAATGTGCTTTGCATAATTCAAAACAATTGCTTACCGTGCCATAATAGCATCTTGTTATGGAGATTATTTTTATATCTTGAATACTTGTCGGATTCTCCATCTCGATCAAGCAAATAAACTTCCTCTAATTCCAGTGACCAGTCCTTCAAAATAAAAATAAAAAGCAAGTCGTGATGTATACAGAAGACAAGAGAGAAAATAGTCTTCTGTATTCTGCAATCTACATAGAAACAAAGTCTTTTCTATACATGAGAATCTGCATCATACCTTGTGAGTAGGAGCATGTGTGTTGAGGAGATATTTCTCGACTAGCTTGTAATCTTCACTATCATGAACCAGCGGGGTAATGTTACAGTGAAGTTTCTTGTACTTCTCATCAAGAGATTCATCATCGTCACTATCAAAGCCAACAAGTCTAGAAGCAATTTCAATATCCTGCAGAGCTTCAAGCATTTTCGCCTATATAAAAGCTACCAGTCAGCTAGGTATAAGAGAATTCTGCTCATAATCAAGAAAAACAACTACATGAGGAGAAACTCAAGAATCAAGATCACAGATAAATGGATGAAGAACAATTATGAACAGACTAAGAGAAGTCTAATGCCAAGGAAGCACCTTGTGAAGAATGAAAGTAAACAAATGTCCCTATTGTATTATGACATCTGCTAAAATCATTGCAAGTGTGAGCCAGAAAGAAAAGATCCAGCAAATTGTGAGACGTGTTGAGAATTTGCACCATGAATAGCAGCACTATGTGAACATCGGATTTGTTTTCACCTAAAAGAGTTAAGTTTCATTTGTGGCTCTGTTAGCATACGTTGTGACAAAAAGAACAAATTCACTTCTTTTGACTTCACTTGAGCTTTAAGGAGAATGTCTTGTTAGAGAGATAGCTGTATTAGAGTAGGACTCGTGTATTTTCTTTTGTATTCCTACCTTATCACTTCTCTTATACATGTATGTATATTGGCCTATAGCCCATGGAATAGATCAAGTTGCTATTCCTCCTAACATGGTATCAAGAGCCGGTTTTTAGGGTTTGGATCCATCTCGTTCGATTGATTCTTCTTTCCCAACCGATTATGCGCACCCTCAAGCACCCCTCCATCCCCGCTACTTCTCTTCCCCTGCTGTTGCTGCTCTCCGCACCAGCAACTCCGCCGCCGCGGCTTCTCGCGGGTCTCTCCGCCAGCCGCTCGTCGCCTCGGTGTCCCGCAGATCAGCAGATCCCATTACCAGCCGCATTGCCTCACTCCTTCCTGTGGGTGCGGCTCTCTCTGGCGAGGCCTTTCGACGACCAGTTTCGTCGCCCCTCACCTCGCCACCACCCTCTCGTTACTCGCCGGCTGCTAAGAGCACCACGGGCTCAGGTGCTTCACGCTCGAATGCTCCTCAGAGGACTATTATTAGTGACCTCTACCACTCAAGAGATACCATTGCTTCGTCGCCTCGCTTTCTTCACACCGATAGGTTCTATTACTTCTCCCAGTGAGAGACCACATTCATCTTCTTCAGGTACATCTCCATGGATTCTTGACTCTGGTGCCTCTTTTCATATAACTTCTGATTCTACCAGTCTTACTTCCATTCATCCTTCATCTATACCTATCACTATTCAGACCGCAGACGATACTTCTCTTTCTGTTGCAAGCCGAAGCACAATGTTTTCTTCCTCTTTTCATGTTCCTGTTGTTTCTTATGTTCCTAAACTAACCATGCAGCTTATGTCTGTTGGCCAGCTCACTGATCATGGCTACGGTGTTGTCCTTGATTCTGACTCTTGATGTGTCTAGGACCACTGCACGGGCACTCTTGTTGGGACTGGCCCTTGGCGCCGTGATTCTAAGCGTCTCTAAGAGCTTAACTGGTCTTCCACTACATCTGTCAATCTCTTGTCTCCTTCACCGGCTCCGCCTCAGCTGCTTAATCCACCGGGACTAAGTGGTATCATTGTTTGGGACATCTCTGTAACTCGTGTTTGTCTTCATAAGTTCGTCATGGTCTTTTAGGATCCGTGTCAGGTGTTGCCTCTTTAGATTGTACGGGTTGTAAGCTTGATAAGCCAACTCCAACTCCCATATCCTTTCAATGATTCTATGTCACAGTGGCCGTTTGATCCTGTTCATTTTGATGTATGAGGCCTGGGCCTCTTCGTTTCGAAAGAGGGTCATCGCTATTATATACTCTTAATAGATGATTTTTCTCGCCACACAGATATATTTTATGTCTTCTCGTAGTGAGATGTTGTGCATCTATAAGAATTTTGCCAACATGGTCCGTACTCAATTTGACATTCACATTTGTGTTTTTTCTGCTGACTCTGCGGGAGAGTATTTATCCAGAGCACTTCATCATTTTCTTTCTAAGCAGGGCACTCTTTCTCAGTTTCTTGTCCTGGTACTCATGCTCAGAATAGCGTGGCTAAGTGTAAGCATCATCATTTTCTTGAGACCGCTCGTGCTCTTATATTTGCTTTTGTTGTCCCACCTCATTTTCGGACCAATTTTGTTTCTACTTTCACTTATTTTGATTAATATTCAGCCTTCATCTGCTCTTCAGGGTGGATTCCCGTCGAGTGTCTTTGTGGCACGACACCTAATTATTCTAGTATTTGCCTCATTGGTTGTGTATGTTATGTGCTTCTTGCATCTCATGAG
Organism: Stipa capillata; assembly: GCA_019208055.1. Taxonomy (NCBI): domain Eukaryota; kingdom Viridiplantae; phylum Streptophyta; class Magnoliopsida; order Poales; family Poaceae; genus Stipa; species Stipa capillata. Next base: position 206,863 of record JAGXJF010002832.1, on the reverse strand, counting down.
CACACTAAGCTGACCACTCAGTCTGTTAAGTGTATTTTCTAGGCTATAATGCTGGGCATAAGAGCTATCGTTGTTGGGATCCTGTTGGTCGACTGATGCAGATTTCTTGAGTATTACTTTTGATGTTTCATCCCTTATATCCTCGCCTTTCTCTCAGAGCTTCTCCAGATTGTTTTGTCGAGCAACTTTCCTTCCTAACTTTTCCCGATATTCCCCTCACCTCTGTGTCACCACCACGGCCAGTGCCTTGTCTAGTGGCGCCTCAACCGTCTTCCCCAATGCCTTCTCCTATGGTGTCTCCTCCGTCGACGCCTCCTTCAATGGACCCTTCTTCACCTAAGGCCCCTGCTAGCATTATTCTCTCTTATCCTCTCTAATATACTCATAGTTTCCGAGTTGAGGATTCTTCAATTCTCCTGATAGGCCATCTTCAAATGCACTATCTTCTCCCGGTGAGTCATCTTCTTCTCCTGATACACCACATTCTCCTCGCTATGCCCTTCGCATACATCCGCGTCCGCATATTGACTGTCTTGGTTTTGCTGGCATCACTCTTGTTGAGCCGACTTCTTATCAAGATGATGTTGTTCATGCAGAGTGGCAACATGCCCTTAAGCACACTAGCACGTGGGATCTTGTCCCTCTTCCTCTATATGTCTGGCCTATCACGTGCAAATGGATCTATAGGTTAAAACCCACTCCAATGGTTCTCTTGAGTGCTACAAAGCTCGTCATGTGGCGCGTGCTTTTCAGTAGGAGCATGGTTGCAACTATGATAAGACTTTTGTTCTTGTGGCTCACATGACCATTGTTCACACTCTTCTTGTTGTGGCCTCTGTTTGTGCTTGGTTCATCCTTAGGTTGATGTCAAAAATGCCTTTCTTTATTGTGAGTTGCATGAGGAGGTGTACAGGCAGCCACAACCGAGATATTCTATTCCGAAGGCTATGGTTCGTCGCCTTTGTCGCTCTCTTTATGGTGCTTAAGCAAGCCCCTCGTGCCTGGTTTGAGTGTTTTTCTTTTTTGGTCGTTGCAACTGGTTTTTCTGCTAGCGTTCATGATCCTACGCTCTTTGTCCACACCTCGGCTCGTGGTTGGACTCTTCTTCTCCTGTATGTTGATGACATGATCATTACTAGAGATGATTCTAAGTATATCGCCTTTGTGAAGCCACGCCTCAGTGAATAGTTTCTCATGCCTGATTTGGGTCCTCTTTGTTACCATTTTTAGGATTGAGGTTCCTTCTATGCCTAATGGCTTATTCCTGTCTTAAGAGAAATATATTCAGAATCTTCTTGATCGTGTTGCTCTCACTGATCAGCACCCTGCTGAGACTCCCATAGAGCTTCATGTTCACCTTTGGCCCATTGATGGTGTGCACTTGTGGATCCCACCTGCTATCGTCATCTTGTTGGGAGTCTTGTTTATCTTGGTGTTACTCGTCCTGACTTTTCGTGTCCAGTGCATAGTCTGAGTTAGTTTGTTTCTACTCCCAATCAGCACCACTATAGCCATCTTATTCATGTTCTATATATCTTCGTGGGACTATCTCTCGCCGTCTATTCTTTCCACACTCTAGCTCTTTACAGCTCCAGACTTCTTCCGATGCAACCTAGGCTAGTGATCACTTTGATCGTCGGTCTCTTTCTGCCTACTATTTTTTTCTTGGTGGTTCTCTCATTGCTTGGAAGACTAAGAAACGGACAACAGTTTCTCGTTCAAGTGCCGAGGCGAAGTTGAAAGCTATGGCTCTTTTGGCAGCAGAGGTCACCTAGCTACGGTGGTTACTTGAGGATTTTGGTGTTTTTGGTTCTGCACCGACTTCTTTTATCTAGCAGTACCAATGCCATCAATATTGCTAGAAACCCAATGAAGTATGAGCTCACAAAACATATTGGTATTGATGCTTCTTATATGAGACACAAGTACAGGATCAGATTTTTGCTCCTCAGTATGTGCCTTTAGAAATTCAATTGGCAGAGTTCCTCATGAAGGCACAGACTGGTGTTAAGCACAATTTTTACCTCTCTAAACTCAATGTTGTTGATCCACCATGAGTTCGAGGAGGTTGTTAAAGAGATAGTCGTATTTTCTTTGTATTCCTTATCTCTTCTTTTGTACTCATGTATATATATTGGCCTAGAGATCAAGTTGCTATTCCTCCTAACATGTCTAACTGCCGAGCTATTATTTGCAAGTCCTGAAGGATCCATATAGAGCAATGAACTCATAGTTGCATGACTATCATAGGACAATCTTTTGTAAACATAAATACTGTTACATCCACCACATATGAAGAAGTTGGCAAGAATTAGAAAGTATGAATAATCATAGGATACTTTTGCTAATTGACAGGAATACAACGCAAGGCAATAGGAACATACTTTCACCGTCAAATCATCCTTATCACGTATAATATGTGGATGAACAGAAGGAATAAGAGTGAAAAAACGATTGCTTGCCGCAACAATCAAGCTCTCTCTAAGAGCCAGTCCTTGATTGCCAGTGTTATCCAATAGATTCTGTATCTCAGTTAATGCCTCAAATCCTGCATTTAGTGCAGAGTAAATTGCACTGGGAGTCCTTAAACTTGGGTGGTGGATGCGGTTTAGTACAACATCTCCCAAAACGGGTAATCGGCCCCTTAAACTTGGTTTGCGGGTGCAAATACGGTCCAATCCAGGCCACATCGGTGGATTGGACCGTATTTGCACTCGCAAACCAAGTTTAAGGGGGGGGGGAACGGGAAAATGGGCCAGGCCCAAGAGAGAGGAAGAGAAGGGTAGAATGGGCCAGAGCTTTTGGCCCAATGAACGAATTAATTTTTAATTTATTCAAAAACTGATTTAAAAAGGAAATTCAAAAATAAAACAAATGCAGTCCAATAATTATGAGAAAATTCACATAGGCAAAACTAAATATAAGGAATCCATTATAATATTTGCCTGAATTTCAGTAAAATACATTTGTCAACGATCGATATACCGTCGATCTTACGGTATTCGTAGTTGGGATGGGACCCCTAGGGCACAAGACCAGGCGATCTGACAGCAAGAAAAAAGCCCTTTTTATGCAGGTTCGGGCCTCCCTCAGGATAATAACCCTACGTCCTGTTCGAATATATTGACCAGAGAATTATCTTACAGGGGATGTGTATGTTAGTGGCCACCCTAGGCCTAATCGGAGACTAATACGACTAGCTCCGCGGCACTCGACTCTTTTGAGGTGGCGAGTCTTCTCGTCGGAGATCGCTAGGGCTTCTGGATCTAGCCAAACTTGTGTCGTGGGACTAGCAAGACTTGTCCTCCCCTATGGGATTGCTGACCCTTATATAAGGTGTTCCCTAAGTCGTACCATACATGAGCTTTTGCCCAGGTAGGACTCTGACTTCCTTAAACGTCGGGATTGACTTCCTAGTTTAGAGGTATCTTCCCTCCTTACGGGGATTACCTTATCTCCTGGAGATCCTTACCGGATACGCGTACTTATTCCGATAATCCAGGGAATCGTACATGGATATGTCTTCACGTACGGGATACCGTAATATACATCATCAATATTTTTGTTTGACTTATAAATTTTCAAGTGGCATATAAATATAATGTGGAGCCTCTTGTCTTAATTTTTGGTATTTAAGTTTGAGCCTTATTTTAAATATAAATCTATCCCAGCACGAAATAAAAATAAAAAAATAAAATGGCAAAGAAAAAGGCCCTCCACGTTGAACGGGCCGGCCTCAGCCCACTAAGCCTTCAGGCCCACGAGGCTAAATCATCCCCAGCCACTTTCGCCTCGCCGTTTTCGCTTTCTCCACACCAAAGGTGCCTCCACGCCTGTCGCCTTCTCCTCCCCTCAAAGCTTGCCCGTGTGTCAGTTGTTGTCTTCCACGTCGCACCCGACGACTGGCTAGCGCGTGCCCAGTCCAGGAAACGTCGGTCCGAACTTGGACAGCGCTATTGTATTTAAGGCACTAACCGCCTTGCTTTCCCCCTCCTTTCCTCTTCTGATAACCTCCACCACAACCCTTGCCGATTGCTAGTAAGTTCTACGTTTGCCCTGTTGGTGACAACATTCCACTCTACCCGTGATACTTTCTGTTCAAAGTAGTCGAGGATGTGGATAAACACATGGATTCTGTTGGTCTAGTTATATTCATACCCCTTTCTCGTACTTCACTCGAGGTCGGGGAGCTTGGTCGACCAGGCCTTAGGTCTGGTCAGGTGGGGGGCTCAGTAGCTCCCTTGCCACTTGCAGACACGTTAAGGGGTTTTCCTCGTATCCCTGATAGTTGCAGTGCGGAACCTTTTCCCTTTGGTCAGGTCGGAAAAGTTGGTACTCGTACGAGTACACCAATTCGCCATATACTTATCCAGCCCCCGACTGTCCTATTCAAGAAGTATCTCGGATAGGTAGTCTGAAGAAGTAAATATCGAACTGGAGACTTGATATATTAAAACTGTGAACTGTCTGAAGTGTCATTTACAAATTATTTGAAGAAAAACTATTCGAAAAATCTAAAAGGAATATACAATGCCATCCCCTCCTCCTCTAGTTTGTCGCTAGTCGCTCCAGAGGCTCTTGCCCACTTGTCGTGGTCTGCTGACGAAGTTTGTTGAGTACACATGCTAGGCGGCGGCGCCCGGAGCGTCTTATCATCAGTTTGTTCGTAGCGTGATGACCTGGGGGGTGGAGCCGGGGCGACTCTGAGACGTACCGGTGAGGGGGCGATGGTCGTGCGGTCTTACTGAGGGTGCTTGCACGGAGGACTCTCTAAAGGACATGACTCTTTGCTGCTAGTGCGAGCGACCTGGATCGGGCGGCTTCCCCTGGAGAACCGTTGTCCTGCTGAGGGGAAGGCCCTTGCTGTCCCGGTTTCGGATTAGTTGTGAAACTTTTTCTCCGACTTGGAGGGGGTATTTTGTGAAGTTGTCGCTCGCAGTTGCGGTGGAGGTCTCGCTGATGTGGAGACGCGTGCCGTAGCATCAGTGTCCCAGCTGGAGAGTTGACGCGCTGTAGAGCGAGAGAATTTGAGAAAATGCAACACACATGTATTGATTCATCTATGAGTCAGCCTTACTAACCTGGTGCGTATATCCAAGGCATGCATACCCGAACAGAGGAGAAGAACGTTGAGCTAGTGGCTGAAGACTAGTAGACTGTAATTCGGACGTGGAGAGTGTGTATGCAGCGCATGCATGCAAACTTCAGACTATCGTCTCTTACGTCTCCAGCAAGTAACTGAGGATACTCCCCATCAATTGCATGAGGAAGAAACGCAGTTCTACTCCTGCATGCCTTTTCTCTGTGCTTCTGACGAGCCGTTTAGAAACTGATTTGATGGAACACAAACTACGAATGCTCTCATGCATGGGGCATGCCAACTCAACTATGTATTATATATATATATACTATTCCTTGTTGGATGATCCCAAGAGTATTAGTAGTTAACAAGCTAGCTGCTGCCTGAGTGTGGTGATGGAGAACAAGAATGAGATTTTTGGCGTTGGAGGGGTTTGAGATGGGACTTTGGAGGGAACCAATATTGTAGCAAGATGGTGAACATATACCCAGCTACCAATGTCGCCCATCATAAAGCAGCGCTTGCCAAGACAAGCATCACGATTGTTCTTCAATCGTGTGAACCAAGCGAACTGCGGCTGCTACGCACTGGCACACGTCAAGGAGCACCAGATTGTGGACGCGCTCTGCCCTGGGCCAAAGCATGAGGTAACAGTGAGATCATGCACCGCGAGTTGATGAAGAGATAGAAGCTTAGCTGACATGTTTGGATTAATGTGTTAAGAAAGTATTTTGGCACTGGCAGAGAACATGGTTTCATACTCTTCTTTGTGCGAGACTTATGTCTTATGTCTTCGCGAATCAAAATTTTTCATTATGGAACCTTAAGTTATGCGCTTCAGATTGTTGAGATGTTCTCTTGCATACAGTATTTTATCACAGTGACTGTTTATTTGGTTATGCACTTATGCTGATATTGTCACACTGCTTTGGTTACACGGGAACGTAACTTTGCTGGATTCTGATAATGGGATACGATGCCGAGCGTGTATTAATCGGCATTTACCCGAAACAAATTTACTTGTAAATGCATCGTTGGGAGAAGATTGGTTGGTTGTTTCATGCTTTTTAGATTGTGTATTTGGTCTGCAACCAGCTAGCAAATCCGGGCATGAAGCTTGAGGTGATCAAAGCAGAAGAGGCAGTTGCTCTCGACACGCACGCTACGTCGTTGACTTATCAATTGTGCCAAGGTAATTTATTCATTGTTCAGTAGATGATACGTATGTACCATCGGAGGAAGTCCCAACGGTGCTAAGTCAAGACATTTTCCAAAGCGTTCGACAGTGCTTCCCGGACTGACCTTTTGGAACTTATGGAGAAGAGGGCCTTCGGCAGCCAGTGGCGTGAATGCATGACTCATTGCACTATAAATACGGTTCGCTACCTAAGGCCTCTTCTCAAGTAGTACACAATGATGTTATTCAAGGTGCAGTTTTTAGGAACCGTCGCGTTTTAAGGCAAGGCGATCCAATTTCGCCTTGCCTCTTGCCATTGATCGCTTGTCCTGGTTCCTTGATTTGTCTTCAGAGAAGGTAATCCTACCGGCCTCGCAGGGTGTAACACCCCAAGTTTATAGACATAACCTTGTAAGCATGTAAGCCAAATAAATCCTGACCTTGTGCACTCAGTGCATCTTGTCTTCCTTTAGTTGCTACCCTAACACCATTGAACCATAAAACAAGAGCAACATAAATTTTTCACAAATTAATGCCTCTCAAAAATCATTGTGAACACTATGGTAGGATGACTACAATACCTTCCTTTGGTTGCACCTGGAGAAAACCAAAAACCAATTCAGCAAAGGAAGTATTTGAACCAAGTGAAATTCATCCAAATTTATTAAATGGCAGAACTGAATATGACTTACTTCGTGGTGATTACTTCCCCAAAAAGTATTTATGAACTTTTATATCTGGGTATTGTGTGCTATCATAACCCTCCAATGTAATTTTTATAAATTCTGGAAGCCTTATGCACCTACCTAGAGTTCAAACCCATTTCTGAGTTAAATTTAAATAGAGTAAATTGCCCTGGGAGTCCTTAAACTTGGGTGGTGGATGCAGTTTAGTACAACATCTCCCAAAACGGGTAATCGGCCCCTTAAACTTGGTTTGCGGGTGCAAATACGGTCCAATCCACCGAACATCGGTGGATTGGACCGTATTTGCACCCGCAAACCAAGTTTAAGGGGGGGAACGGGAAAATGGGCCAGGCCCAAGAGAGAGGAAGAGAAAGGGTAGAATGGGCCAGAGCTTTTGGCCCAATGAACGAATTAGTTTTTAATTTATTCAAAAACTGATTTAAAAAGGAAATTCAAAAATAAAACAAATGCAGTCCAATAATTATGAGAAAATTCACATAGGCAAAACTAAATATAAGGAATCCACTATAATATTTTCCTGAATTTCAGTAAAATACATTTGTCGACGATCGATATACCGTCGATCTTACGGTATTCGTAGTTGGGATGGGACCCCTAGGGCACAAGACCAGGCGATCTGACAGCAAGAAAAAAGCCCTTTTTATGCAGGTTCGGGCCTCCCTCAGGATAATAACCCTACGTCCTGTTCGAATATATTAACCAGAGAATTATCTTACAGGGGATGTGTATGTTAGTGGCCACCCTAGGCCTAATCGGAGACTAATACGACTAGCTCCGCGGCACTCGACTCTTTTGAGGCGGCGAGTCTTCTCGTGGGAGATCTTTAGGGCTTCCGGATCTAGCCAAACTTGTGTCGTGGGACTAGCAAGACTTGTCCTCCCCTATGGGATTGCTGACCCTTATATAAGGTGTTCCCTAAGTCGTACCATACATGAGCTTTTGCCCAGGTAGGACTCTGACTTCCTTAAACGTCGGGATTGACTTCCTAGTTTAGAGGTATCTTCCCTCCTTACGGGGATTACCTTATCTCCTGGAGATCCTTACCGGATACGCGTACTTATTCCGATAATCCAGGGAATCGTACATGGATATGTCTTCACGTACGGGATACCGTACTATACATCATCAATATTTTTGTTTGACTTATAAATTTTCAAGTGGCATATAAATATAATGTGGAGCCTCTTGTCTTAATTTTTGGTATTTAAGTTTGAGCCTTATTTTAAATATAAATCTATCCCAGCACGAAATAAAAATAAAAAAATAAAATGGCAAAGAAAAAGGCCCTCCACGTTGAACGGGCTGGCCTCAGCCCACTAAGCCTTCAGGCCCACGAGGCTAAAGCATCCCCAGCCACTTTCGCCTCGCCGTTTTCGCTTTCTCCACACCAAAGGTGCCTCCACGCCTGTCGCCTTCTCCTCCCCTCAAAGCTTGCCCGTGTGTCAGTTGTTGTCTTCCACGTCGCACCCGACGACTGGCTAGCGCGTGCCCAGTCCAGGAAACGTCGGTCCGAACTTGGACAGCGCTATTGTATTTAAGGCACTAACCGCCTTGCTTTCCCCCTCCTTTCCTCTTCTGATAACCTCCACCACAACCCTTGCCGATTGCTAGTAAGTTCTACGTTTGCCCTGTTGGTGACAACATTCCACTCTACCCGTGATACTTTCTGTTCAAAGTAGTCGAGGATGTGGATAAACACATGGATTTTGTTGGTCTAGTTATATTCATACCCCTTTCTCTTACTTCACTCGAGGTCGGGGAGCTTGGTCGACCAGGCCTTAGGTCTGGTCAGGTGGGGGGCTCAGTAGCTCCCTTGCCACTTGTAGACACGTTAAGGGGTTTTCCTCATATCCCTGATAGTTGCAGTGCGGAACCTTTTCCCTTTGGTCAGGTTCGGGCCTCCCTCAGGATAATAACCCTACGTCCTGTTCGAATATATTGACCAGAGAATTGTCTTACAGGGGATGTGTATGTTAGTGGCCACCCTAGGCCTAATCGGTGACTAATATGACTAGCTCCGTGGGACTCGACTCCTTTGAGGCGGCGAGTCTTCTTGTGGGAGATCGCTAGGGCTTCTGGATCTAGCCAAAACTTGTGTCGTGGGACTAGCAAGACTTGTCTTCCCTATGGGATTGCTGACCCTTATATAGAGGGTTCCCTAAGTCGTACCGTACATGAGCTTTTGCCCAGGTAGGACTCTGAGCTTCGGCAGCCAGTGGCGTGAATGCATGACTCATTGCACTAAATACGGTTCGCTACCTAAGGCCTCTTCTCATGTAGTACACAATGATGTTATTCAAGGTGGAGTATTTAGGAACCGTCGCGTTTTAAGGCGAGGCGATCCAATTTCGCCTTGCCTCTTGCCATTGATCGCTTGTCCTGGTTCCTTGATTTGTCTTCAGACACTACTACAGAAATCATTTGTACAGACGGTTCGGAACTCCCGTGCGGGACGGTTTTTTCGAACCATCTGTATGAAACAGTCTGTACAAATCAGGTTTTGTACTGATGGTTCTTCTTCAACGGTCTGTACAAATAAACCAGTACAGACAGTTCCCAAATAGAACCGTCTGCACAAATCAAGTAGTACAGACGGTTCCCAACTAGAACCGTCTGCACAAACGGAGTACTACAGACGATTCCCGACTAGAACCGTCTGCACAAATTGCGTAGTACAGAGGGTTTGGATACAGAACCGTCTGCACTAATCGAATAGCACAGATGGTTCAAGTTGGGAGCCGTCTGCACAAATGCTCTGAACAGTACCTCCAAAGTGTTTATACAGACGGTTCCAGATAGAGAGCTGTCTGCACAAACGCTTAAGAGGTGCTGTTCAAAGCATTTGTGCAGACGGCTCTGCGTGTAGAACCGTCTGTACTGTTGCGAGTCGCCCTACTTCACTGCTGCCGCGGCAGCAGAAACGGCTGCCGCGGCAGCAGTGCGGCAGGGCGACGGTGATGCAGCTGCTGCCGCGGCAGTAGTGCGGCAGGCGACGGTGCTGCAGCCTGCTGCCGCGTCAGTGGAAACCACCGTTTCCGCTGCCGCGACAGCTGTGCGGCAGGACGTATAGTCATTGATCTCAAACTTTTTCATTCACAAGCAAGCATTAAACTTCAGTCTCAACCACAAATTCATTAAGAAGCAGTAACCCATCCGTAATCACATTAAACGTCATTCTCGAACACAAAGTTCACAAGCAGTAACCTATTAACCGTCTTTGAGGTTCAAATTTTTGGGGGTATGGAATTCTCCGATGGGCTTCAACAGCTGGGATAGTAGAAAACCTATTAACCATTTTTGAACATACCGGATCTCGTCACTCTCGAGCTCAACTTTAGGAAACTTAAATGTCTGCAGAAGAAAACCAGAACAGGTTAGGCACAACGTCAGAACGATGAAAAATGTAACTAAATATGGTGTAATGACACTGACCTCCAGATCTACCACACTAGAGCCAATGATCTGCAAAATATATGTCGCGACATAGTATCCACAGAGGTTGGTGCCCGGCGGCTGCTTCTGGCACTGCAGAAATCACGATTACGTGCAGGGTAAATTTAGTTTTACCGAGTACATACTAGAACGTGCGAGGTCATAATTCATGGGCGAGGGAGGAATTATTACCGGGAAATGAAATCGGTGGGTCGGTTCAGTTTTTGCTATTTGTACTGGCCCCCCTTGGAACATACATCTTGAACGCCCCGTTGAGCACCCTCGTCAAACTTGCGTACTTCTCGGGTGGGTAGTCCCTGGAGTTGAAGTACACGATATGTTGACGTTGTAGGTCGATACAAACGAGCATCCAGTGGAATCCGTAGTTGTACGGTACAAGAATGACGCGCTTAGTACAGAGAATGAGCATGGCCTCCGCGATATAATGCTCGACCTCCTGCGCCTTGAAATCGATCATTGTGCAACACACTAGTTGTGGATCGAGGAATCCGATATTACGATTTTCCGTCCTAGCCTCTTGAATCATATGTCTACACATAAGAGGAATGTTATTGAAAGAGCGTATCAATGAGTAAGGTAGTTCACTTAGCATAAACCCACTATTTCAGAACACTTACAGTGTCCAGCACCTCAACAGGCTAACATCGAGGGCGTCGTGACGATATAGATCGGATAAATCCCTGAACTTGACGGTGAAGGTTGTAGGTGGATGGAGGAAGCGTTGCCGCTTGTACCTGGCACCGATATTTTGAGGAAGCTGTCCCTCCTCGTTGGACCTCTTCATATAAAATGCGTGCACAATCTGAGCTGCCCAACCGAGTCATTCTAACTCCATCGGTGTCACTAGCGGCTACCTTTCCGTGTAAACTCTTATCTCGGGTTCTTCTTGTACCTCTTTGCCCTTGGCCGAATTTCTGATATTTCTGGTGGCCCTACGCTGATCTTGTGGACTCGACTTGGTGGCCTGTTGCCCAGATTTGCTGGACCGCTAAGATTGTGCCGAAGTGGATTTAACCTTCGGCGGAGGACCACGGAATGAGAAATCCTTACCGACACGTATCGGAGACAGCGACCGTGTAGGAGGTGGAGGTGCTATCTGGTGAGCCAAGCCTCCGTACGGCCTGGATTCTCTTTGCGTAGCTCTTCCTTATGCATGTTGATATGTGGGGTCACCTCAGTCATGTGTTGCAAGACTGTGAAATGGGCTTGAGATAACACCGCGTAGTCAGCAATGAGTGATGTCCTGCATATGGTCCCTTTGCCATCCAGTCTCCCCTCATGGCGAGACACAGGCACACCTATTGGTTTGAGCTGGTCCATGTAATCGATGCAGAACTCGACCACCTCTTCGGTTGTGTAACCTTCGATGATGCTGCCCTCAGGATGAGATCTGTTTCGTACGTAGTGCTTGATAATTCCCATGTACCGCTCAAACAGGTACATCTGACGTAGAAATACCGGTCCACAGATCTTTATCTCTCTCACGAGGTGGACGATAACATGGACCATGATATCAAAAAACGACGGAGGAAAATACATCTCAAGATGACACAGTGTCTTCACCACATCGGCCTGCAAAACATCTAGTGCTTCGGGATCGATGACCTTCTGAGAGATTGTGTTCAAGAAGTAACACAGCCTAATGATTGTGTCTCGGAGATAGCTCGGCTGGATATTGCGGATTGCAATAGGAATCATCTGTGTCATCAACACATGGCAATCATGGGACTTCATGCCAAACTAATTTCAGATCTTCCATCAAAACAAGTTTCGAGATGTTGGCGGATTAACCGGACGGAACTTTCAAACCCTTTTAAGCACTGGCACAGATCGGTCCGCTCGGACTTTTTTAGGTTATAGCAGGTCGGAGGAAGCCGTGTTCTGCCTTTTTGGGAGGGCTCAGGTGCCAACTCGGGCCTGATCTTCATGTAAACCAAGTCAAGACATGCGTTGAGGCCGTCCTTCGTCTTCCCCGGAATATTAAGTAACAGACCAATCAAACTGTCACACACGTTCTTCTCTACATGCATGACGTCGATGCAGTGGCGAACTTCAAGGTGCCGCCAATACGGTAACTCCCAAAATATTGATTTCTTCTTCCACATGCCGCTCGCCTTCAATTTTTTACCACCCTTTCCGAGGACAACATCGATATCCTTAACCATAATGTATACCTCTTGCCCGCTGTAATGCCTTGGAAATAAACCTCTCTCCCTCGTCCCATCAAATTGTTTCTTCATATTGCGGTACGGGTGATTCCTGTTAAGGAGCCTACGGTGGCGCATGAACACCGTTTTACGGGAGTGGGGCAGTCACCTACTCGCAGTACCATCCAAGCACTGAGGGCAAGCCTTGTCTGGTTCTTTACTCTGGCCTGAAAGGTTATGCAGGGCAGGCAAATCATTCACCGTGCAGAACAACATGGCATGTAGGGTGAAGTTCTCCTGTTTGTACGCATCCCATACCTGCGCCCCTTCATTCCACAGTGTTTTCAGATCTTCCACCAAAGGTCTTAGGTATACGTCAATATCATTCCCTGGTTGCTTCGGCCCTTGGATAAGCAGCGACATCATGATGTACTTCCGCTTCATACACAGCCAAGGTGGTAGGTTGTACATACTAAGAGCAACTGGCCAAGTACTATGCCGGCTGCTCATGTTGCCGAAAGGATTCATTCCGTCCGTGCTCAATGCAAACCTTATATTCCTCGGTTCCACCCCGAAGTCTTGGAATACCATGTCGATGTTTCTCCACTGCGTGGAATTGGCGGGGTGTCTTAGCTTTCCATCTTCCTTACGGTCCTCTGGGTGCCAGCACAACAATTTGGCCTCTTTTGGATTCGCAAAGAGACGCTTTAGACGCGGAATTACAGGCAGATACCACACCACCGTAGTGGGAATTCCTTTCTTCTACTCGATTATAGACTCGCTATAGTCTGACTGACTCTTATGTTTGTAACGAGATGCTTCACACACTGGACATCAACGCAAGTTTGATAATTCATTATGGTACAGGATACATTCGTTTGGACATGCATGTATCCTTTCTACTCCATCCCCAATGGACAAATAACCTGCTTTGCTCGGTATGTGTTTTTGGGCAGCTTGTTTCCAAACAGGAGCATCTTCGATAGGAGACCTAAGAGCGCCGTGAAACTCTTGTCTGAGCACCCATAGCTTGCTTTCAATTTAAGCAGCTTGAGCATGAATGAGAGCTTTGTGTATTTTGGCTTGCAACTCGGGAACAAAGGTTTTTCGGAGTCCTCAATCAAGCACATGAACTTGTTGAATTCTCCCTTAGTATTAAAGTTCACGTCAGCATCGCGCAGCATCTGATCCAACCTATCATCATCCTCTGCACCACCACAATCATCGTCTGCACCTACTTCCTCCGTGCGGCCACAATCATCATCTGCACCTACTTCCTCATCATCTTCTCTCCCTTCGGTGCCTTCGGGTTCTTCGACGATGCGAACGTCTTCGTGTAACATCTTCTGCTCCTCACCATGTTTGGTCCAACATGTGTAGTTCGGTTTGAAGCCCTAATAATCAAGTGCGCTTGGATCTGAGTCTGTCTGAGAAATGATCTCTCATTTCTACAGTCGCAACAAGGACAATATATAAATTGAACACCCTTCTTCAACCTATCCTCCTCGGCAGCTGTCAGAAAATTTGTCACACCATCAAGGTACCCTTCGTTCGTACGAGAACTGTACATCCACCCCCGATCCATCTTGCTACACGGGCTGTAGAACGAGTAAATTACTGTTAAATTGACCTAATAAAGTATCAAAAGTTGAATATTGGTGCAACATATATTATTTTTAGGGCTAGCAAGATTTTTCTAAAAATCATACTTCAATTTTTGGGTTAAAGGGCATTTTGGTCATTTTCAAAATTTTACAGCACTGCGACATGAACAAAAGTTATACCATAAAATTGTATAGATTAAATGATGAATTTACAAAAAAGAATCACCACATTTCAAGTTCGTATGAATTTTCTAAGATTTTTAGAAGTTTAAAGCATCTTTAGCATTTTCTTGCTTTCTCTCAGAAAATCAAAAAATATCAAAAACTTTTGTTACTCAGCCTAACATAGCCATTGAGCATGACAGGTGGGGTCCCCTCTCATATTAAATTTTATTTTTCTTTTTCCTTCTCTCTATGACACATGGGGCCCACATTCCTTTTGTCTTTCCTTTCTTCTTCCCAACAAAGCTGAGTGGCACAGAGCAGTACGTAGGAGCTAGCTAGCTAGCTAGCCAATGAGGGGACTCGATCATCCAGCATGGTATCAAGTGCGGGAAGCGCACGGGAGAGTTCTGTGGCTCACCGTCGTGCTATAGGAAGAGTCGGCCAACGCTGGGGAGGCCGGAGATGACGGCGGGACGGCGAGCGGCGCGGCAGCAGCTCGGTGAGGTCGTCAGCGAGCAAGGCTTGCAGTGCCCCGAGCTTGATTCCTTCTAGCATGAGGTTCGCCGTCTCTTCCTGGTCCGGCTGCGTGTGCGGGCGGCTCGAGAGGAGGTCAGGAAGAGGGCGGCGACAATGGTGATAGCGGCAAATCGAGCTGGGAGTGAGCTTATAACTATTCGTACAGACGGCTCCAAGTAGGGAACCGTCTGTACAAATATCACAAACGGTTTCAACTAGGAGCCGTCTGTACTGTGCCATTTTCTCAGACGGTTCCCAATCGGAAACCATCTGTACTGTGCCGTTCTCAAACACGATGGCGAAAAAGCGGGACGGCACAGTACAGACGGCTCCAATTAGGGAACCGTCTGTACAAATATCACAGACGGTTCCCGACCGTGAGCCGTCTGTACTGTGCCGTTCACCACCGTGCATATATTTTTTCTCAGACGGTTCACGTTTGGAGCCGTCGGTGCTACTTTTTGTGATTTTTGGAGATCGAACGATCGGGAAAGAATTAACACAAAGTACTAGTAATATCGGTAGTATTTGAACAGAACACGAAAGGCTAATATTAATATCGGTTGTAATATTAATACAAAGTACTACTAATTTTTACAAAGTACTAGTAATTAGTGCACTAATTCTTGTGAAAAAACTAGCTAATTAATATAGTCTGCGCCTCTTGCTGGGCGAGGCCGAATGTGCCGACGTTATCGCCGTGGAGGCCATGTCCTCGTTGCCGTCACCGCTGTCACTGGCATCATCGTCATTGTCGGTGTCGGTGTCGTCCTAGCCGACATCGTCGTCGGTGGTGTACTCCCAGCCGTGCTCGGTGCAGTACCCGTGGGTGGCAGCGCCAGCGACTTGCTGCTCATCATCGTCATTGTTCTCGTCGTCCTCGTCCTCGTCGTCGTTGTCCTCGTCGTCGTGGTCGTCGTCCTCGGTGTCATCATTGTCGTCGTCGGCCTCCTGGGCCTCCTCCTCCGGCATCCACCAATCGGCATCGTCGGAGCTCGACGGACTGCAATCAGCGGACCGATTAGTGATCTCCTCATCGGAGGAGGTCACCTTAATCACCGGCGAGTCCTCCTCCGACTAGTAGTTCGATGGCCAGCTAATTGGTGTCGGCGGACTGGCGGACGGCGATGGGACGGCCGGGCCGCGGCAATCACGACGGGAGACTCGCCATTGCGGAGCACGAGGGGAATGGATTGGCTGGAGGTGGAAGCGGAGTACTTATAATTTGGAAGAGGTGGAGGACCGAAGCGTCGCGCGTGAAGACGAAGCTGCGGGGGTTCGCACGGGAATCGGAGGTTGAAGACGAAGCGGCAGTCTGACTTAAAATATCTAGCACAGACGGTTTCCAGCTGTGAATCGCCTGCACTAATAGTATAGATGGCCACAGTTGGGAACAGCCTGTACTATCCCCCACACTATAGACGGCTCCGAGTTGCCGTCTGTACAGGTGGCGTCCCGTTAATGGAATCTGTAGTAGTGATAGAAGGTAATCCTACCGGCCTCGCAGGGTGTAACACCCCAAGTTTATAGACATAACCTTGTAAGCATGTAAGCCAAATAAATCCTGACCTTGTGCACTCAGTGCATCTTGTCTTCCTTTAGTTGCTACCCTAACACCATTGAACCATAAAACAAGAGCAACATAAATTTTTTCACAACTGCCTCTCAAAAATCATTGTGAACACTATGGTAGGATGACTACTATACCTTCCTTTGGTTGCACCTGGAGAAAACGAAAAACAATTCAGCAAAGGAAGTATTTGAACCAAGTGAAATTCATCCAAATTTATTAAATGGCAGAACTGAATATGACTTACTTCGTGGTGATTACATCCCTAAAAGTATTTATGAACTTTTATATCTGGGTATTGTGTGCTATCATAACCCTCCAATATAATTTTTATAAATTCTGGAAGCCTTATGCACCTACCTACAGTTCAAACCCATTTCTGAGTTAAATTTGAATAGAGTAAATTGCACTGGGAGTCCCTAAACTGGGGTGGTGGATGCAGTTGAAAGTGCATCCAGTCCCAAGGAGTTGGAGGATGACTATCTAGCCCCAAGGTTTGGTTTTGATGGTTAATGGCAACCCTCACCTATTTCTGACGTTTACAAGGAGTGTGAACAGGAGTTTAGATGGACAGGTGATCGATCAAGACAACGACTGACTGATGATGAGGCCTAAAAAGAGTAAGGAACCGTGTAAGTCAGAAGGGCTAGCTGAGCTAGTCTCCTGAGGCTCAGTTGCGAGGAAGCCAAGGTTGTGCTCGAGGGCAAGCGAGGTGATGGTGGCTTGATGGAGTTCAAGGACCGTGACTGCAAGCTGGATAAGACCTGGAGGAGCTAGGAAGCTAGTAGATCTGCGTCAAGGAGTTCTCTGTGCGTCTTCAAGGGCTGTCATCTTCTGTAGTCAGCTTGGAACCAGTGCCAAGATTCTGAGCGATCTTGTCAGTGGCAATGGTGAGTCCATTGTCCTCCTGAATCAGTTTAATGCTTGTAGTGAGCCGGCCTGTGTTGTGCTCAGGTGCTGCCTGAGGCAACCGAGTCCACCTGAGGTTGGCATCTGAGACTCAGGTGGGTAGCTCAGCCATGGCTAGTAGGTTACCAAGTGTAGGTCAGCTGAGTCTCAGATAGGTTAGTTTGGTGGCTCTTTGTCTGACGTGGCATGAGGGTAACGGCTAGCTGCCAGGGACCCTATTAATAGGGAACCTGAGGAGGTTTTGACCTCAACCTTTACCTCTACCATAGCAAGCATCCTGCTATTGCAAGAAAGAGCTCTGAGCCTCCGAGAGAGTGTTGCCTGCGTGCATCCACCGTGAGAGAGAGTTGCTTTGCATCCAAAGTGCTTCAGAACTAAGTGTTCATGGTACTAGTTCCTCCAAGAGACTGAGAGAGCTCTTGGTGTTCGTCTGCTCTTAGATCGGGAAGTTGGAGTCGTTGGTGAGCAAGCCAAGTCTTGTGTGGCTGCCTCCAAGCGTTTGTGAAGGCGATTTGGGTCTGCCTGTCTTCCTGCGGTAAGATCAAAAGGATTCCACACAAGATAAGTAAAAGAGGAAAGGGCACGGTTCAGTGCCGGCTGTGAAAGTAGCTCCCTCAACGTAGACGTACCACTTTGCAAAAAGTGGAAACTTCGGTAAAACAAATCTCATTGTTTACTGTGCTTGATTGCTTGTTTGCATGATTTGATCTTATTTGTGTTGATATATCTAGAATACTCCTTGCTGCACTCAACTGAGTTTCGCACCTAAAACTCAGTTGACACACTTAGCAAAGTAATCTTCTTTACTGAGCTATCTGTCTCACACAACTGAGTCACTCACCTGAGACTCAGTTGACACATTCTAGTTCACTGCTTTTCTCTCTTGTCATCTAAGTTATTTACCTGTGAGTCAGTTGAGTGAGCCAGTTGCATGTACCTGCTAGGTCTGACCTATTTCACCTGAGTAAAGCCCATTAGGTCTTAAATTTTATAGAGCCGACCTATTCACCCCCTCTAGTCGACTCCTAAGATCCTTTCAAGTGGTATTAGAGCTAGGTTGCTCATATTGGCTTAACAGCCAGAGTTAAGGGATGTCGAACTACGAGGGTAGAGTTCCCATATTTGATGGCACTAACTATGCTTTTTGGAAGCAGAAGATGCAAATGCACCTTACTGCAATGGACCCAGATGTCTGGAAAATTGTCATGACAGGTCTCCATGTAGATAATGAGAGCAACCCTACGGATCAAGACAAGATCAACATCAAGAACAATGCTAGGGCTGCCAATGCTATCTATATGGGGCTGCAGGAACATGATTTCAACCGTACTAGCACCTTTGATGCAGCCCATGATATCTGGAACACCCTTCAGGCCATTCATGAAGGCAGTGATACCTTGAAGAGGTCCAAGAAGGATGTGTTAGAGCATGATCTTGACAACTTTCACTATCAACCTGGAAAGGACATCAACTCCATCTTCACAAGACTTACAATGATCACAAATCAGCTGAAGGCCCTTGGATCAATGAGAGTTGAAGATGAACATGTGATTAAGAAATTTCTCTTTGTCCTTCCCAAGCCCTATCACACTCTGCGTCTGATGATGAAGGAGAAGGATGGCTTTGACAGGATGAAGCCCACTGATGTGCTTGGTAGGATGCTTACTCATGAGATGGAGCTGAATCATTCTAAGAAGCATGCTACCACTTCTGGCAAGAACAAGGATATAGCTCTCAAGGCAGTGGCTACTCTCATGGACTCCAGCGATGAAGAAGATTTAGATGAAGAGATGTCCACTGATGAAGAAATTGAACTTGCTATGCTTACTCGCAATTTCAGAAAGTTCTACAGAAGAAAGAAGTTCTTTGGTTCTGCTGATAGATTCAAAGGGAAGAAGCAGCTCAACGATAAGAAGTGTTTTGAGTGTGGTGACTCAGGACATTTCATTGCTAATTGTCCCAGGAAGAGCAAGAAACCAGAAGAGGGCAAGTACAAGAAGAAGGAGATCATTGTCAAAAGAAATACAAGGAAGGGAAGCCACCTATCTTCAGAAAGAAGAAGACCTCTGCTGCCAGAGCATATGTTGGACAAGCTTGGGTCTCAGATGACTCAGAATCCGAAGAAGAGTCAGAAGAAGAAGAAACTGAGCTAGCTGGGTTAGCCATCTGTGTCTCAGATAGATCACTCAGTAGCCCAGCTGAGTCAGGAGATGACTCAGTTAGGTCACTCGATTGCGCACCTGCGTCAGACTCTCTCTTCGACAAGGACGTCGATCCTTCATCTGCTGAGACTCCTGCTCTATGCCTTATGGCTAAAGGCAACAAGGTATTAACTGAGGATGACTTACCTGATTATGTTCAGCTAATGGACATTTTTGACAGGACAGAAAAGCTTCTTCGGAAAGAGAGAAAAGAAAACATCTCTCTCAGGGACAAACTAACTGATATGTAGGTGTCCCTTGACAATGCTCAAGATGCTAAATCTGATCTTGATGAAGAAGTTTACTTATTGCAGGTGGCTCATGATAAGCTTAAGTTATCACATGAGCTTCTAACCTCTGAGCATGATAAGCTTAAGGAAACTCATTCAGCTTGCTCTATTGTTACTCCTGATACTAATCCCCCTAATGTTGTAGAAACCTGCTTAAACTGTGCATCTCGCATCAATGCTATTACTTCCAGTACAGTCTTTGTTGTCGATTCACCTAGTGGATCAAGTACTTCAACTGCTACTAACTCTATTGATGCAGCAAAGTTTAATGAGCTTAAGGAAGAGCATGAGGAGCTGAAAAGGCTCATGAGAATAGGCCTATGCAGTGCTAACATAGGCATGCAAAACTTTGCTAGGCTTCAGTCCACCTTAGTTCTCAAGAACAATGGTAAAAGGGGACTTGGTTTCACTCCCGTGCTTGACAAAAACAAATTATCATATATTCCTCCTGCTGTTAACAAGAAATCTTTGAAGGACAACTTTGTTCCTCAAATGGGAAAATATGATACTAACTCTCTTGCAGGAAATCACCGGAAAACAGGTGGTTATATGAGAATTCCCTCAAATCCCAGCTATGTGCTTAAAACTGGGAAGAATGGTAAGCTTGAGGCAAAATATGTTGGGCCTTGGAGTGAATACAAAAGAGTACCGAGTATTTGGGTACCAAATCTGCAGTCACCTGTGTCTCAGGTGGCTCACTCAGGTGTAATGCAAATGTGCTAACCCTTCCATCTGAGCTTGCAGGGGATAAGAATCGGAGAAAGATTCAGAGGTTCACAATGCTTTCTAAAGCTATAGCTGCTAAGAACCCATCTGTTAAGCCTATTCCTGCTATTGATGCTTATAGTAAGAGACCTGCAACTGGGAACCAAAGTTGTTTGGGTTCCTAAGTCTCGGAACTAATCATGCAGGGCTCTGCCTCCAGTGGAATTAAATGTGTCATGGACAGTGGCTGTACACAACACATGGCTGGAGGCAAAGAGCAGTTCACTGAGATAAGAAAAGACAACCTCCCTTGCAAGTATGTCCAACTATGCTGATGATTCAAGAGGCAAGGTATTAGGTTGTGGTAAAATTGCTATATCTCAGGAACACTCTCTTACTGAAGCCATGCTTGTTGAGTCTACTTCATATAACCTCTTATCTGTTTCTCAATTATGTGATGCTGGTATGAAAGTCACATTTTATCCTAAAGAACTTTATGTTCAGAAACTGATAGATGACTCACAAGTTTTCAAAGGCTATCGAGCAGATAAGCTATATCTTGTAGATTTTTAGGATCAGAAGCAGCTGTGCCATGCTGCCTGATGGTTAAAGCTCAGATAGGCTAGCTGTGGCACAGGCGGCTAGGTCATGTAGGGATGAGGTTGCTGAATAAACTAAGTAAAGAGGAACATGTCCTAGTCTGAAGCAGATCCAATTCAACAAGGACAAGCCATGCTGTGCTTGTCAAGCTGGAAAGCAAGTTGGAAGCCCTCATCCACCCAAGAATATCATGACCACTACTTCTCCATTTGATCTCATACATATTGATTTGTTTGGTCCAACTACATATGAGAGCATTGGAGGTAATAAGTATGGTTTTGTTATTGTTGATGACTTGTCACATTTCACTTGGGTATTTTTCTTAAAGGACAAGTCACAGGTGTACAAGAGGTTCAAGCATCTCATTGTCAGAGTCCAAATTGAATAAAATATCAACTTGAAGGCAGTGAGAAGTGACAATGGGACAGAATTCAAGACTCAAGAGTAGAAGCTTTCCTGAACAAGCATGGAATCAAGCATGAGTTCTCTGGTCCCTATGCACCTCAGCAAAATGGAGTGGTGGAGAGGAAGAACAGAATATTGATAGAAATGGCAAGAACACTTCTCAGTGAGTACAAGACACCAGCAAGGTTTTGGGCTGAAGCTGTCAACACTGCTTGCCACAACATCAACAGATTGTATCTTCATCCACTCTTGAAGAAGACACCTTATGAGTTGCTGACCAACAAGAAGCCAAATGTCTCCTACTTCAGAGTATTTGGTTGTAAGTGTTACATTCTCAAGAAAGGCAAACGTCCTCTCTAAATTTGAATCCAAATCTGATGAAGGGAATTTTATTGGGTATAGCACAGAATCTCACACTTACAGAGTCTTTAAACACCAACACTAAGGTTGTTGAAGAAGCTGTAGATGTGACATTCGATGAATCTAATGGCTCACAAGGTGGGCAAGTTGCTAATGATGTTTCAGGAAAGTAGACATTCTTCACAAGTCAACCAGTGAAGTTAGGCCTCAGCTGAGGAACCAGCTTCATCAGGTGTCTCTGAACTACTTGGCCCAGATGATGAGCAAGATGAAGTGCATGCATTGAGTACGAGTACAACCCAGCTAATGATCAACTGGACTCAGAAGCCTCCATGCACCCAGCTGAGTCTTAGGATGAGCCAACTGAGTCACAGATACCCTCAGCTGACTCACATCCAGCTGTGACTCAGGTGGCTGAACCCGAACCCCCTGTGATCAGCAGGCTGTAGAAGGATCACCCTGTGGACCAAATCATTAGTGAAATTAATAGGGGAGTGACTACTCGTTCTTGTACTGCTAATTTTTGTGCTCACTATTCTTTTGTTTCCACCATTGAGCCCAAGAATGTAGGTCAAGCTCTATCTGATTCAGACTGGATTAATGCTATGCATGAAGAGCTGAACAATTTGAGAGAAATGAAGTCTGGTCACTTGTTGAAAGACCCAAGGACCACAATGTCATAAGAACCAAGTGGGTTTTTCGCAACAAGCAAGACTCAACGGCAAATTATAAGGAAACAAGGCAAGGTTGGTTGCTCAAGGCTACACTCAAATAGAAGGCTTGGATTTTGGTGAGACTTTTGTCCTGTAGCTCGGCTGGAAGCTATCAGGATACTTTTAGCTTATGCAAACCATCGCAACATCAAGCTTTATCAAATGGATGTCAAGAGTGCTTTCCTCCAAGGTAAGCTTGCTGAACTTGTGTATGTAGAATAGCCCCCTGTTTTGAGGATCCAAAAAGACCCCATCATGTATATGTTCTCCACAAGGCATTGTATGGCCTTAAACAAGCTCCTCGTGCTTGGTATGACACTTTGAAGGAGTTTCTTATACATAATGGTTTCAAAATTGGGCTTATAGATACTACACTCTTTACTAAAGTTAAAGGCAAGGATTTATTGTATGCCAAATTTATGTCGATGACATAATATTTGGTAGTACTAACCACGTGCTAAGTGATGAGTTTAGCAAGATGATGATCAAAAGATTTGAGATGTCCATGGTGGGAGAATTGAAGTTCTTCCTAGGGCTGCAGATTAGACAACTCAAGCAGGGAACCTCATCTCCCAAGAAAAGTTTGCAAGGACATCATCAAGAAGTTTGACATGGACAAAGCTAAGTCAATATCAACTCCCATGCAAACAAATGCTCATCTTGATTTAAATCAACAAGGTAAGTCTACTGATCAGAAAGAGTATAGGTCTATGATTGGTTCTCTACTATATCTATGTGCATCTTGACTGATATTATGTTGAGTGTTTGCATGTGTGCACGCTTTCAAGCTGATCCTAAAGATATTCATCGCACTGCTGTCGTAGAATACTGAGATATTTAATTCATACCTGGGTTTGGTTTATGGTACCCTAAAGGTGCACCCTTTGAGCTAATTGGCTATTCGGATAGCGGACTATGCAGGATGTAAGGTTGACAGAAAAAGCACCTCAGGTACTTGGCCAATTTTTAGGGCGCTCTCTTGTGTCTGGAGTTCCAAGAAACAAAACTCAGTAGCCCTATCCACAGCAGAAGTTGAATACATAGCAGCTGGTAGTTGTTGTGCTCAATTATATGGATGAGGTAGACCTTGAAGGATTTCAACATATTCATGTCTCAAGTACCCCTCCTCTGTGATAATGAAAGTGCAATTAAGTTAGCCAACAACCTAGTCCAACACCAAAGATCCAAACACATAGAAGTGAGACACCACTTCCTCAGAGACCATGTAGAGAAGAAGGATATCCAACTGTGTCATGTGAGGACAGAAGCTCAACTAGCCGATATTTTCACCAAGCCCTTAGATGAAAATAGGTTCTTACACCCTCAGGCATGAGCTAAATATCATGGATATCTCGAATGTGCAGTAAGGAAATGATGATTCACGTGTACCTATGTGTGCATTTCTAGATTTTACATTCTCTGCATCCTACATGAGTCATCCACCTAAGTCTCTGGTGAACCTCAGGTGGGATAGGTCTTAATAGATAACATGCTGATTTTTGCACCTATTGAACTCATGTATTCCCCATCGAGCTAAATGAGTTGGATTTTATTATCTATTTCAATTCAACACAGCTTTAGCTTTGAATTATGATTGTTGGCAAGCTGTGTTGAAAAGAAAATCTCTAAACTGCTTTCATTTCTTATCTCTGAATTCTCTCTAGTAATCCTATTGAAAATCTTGTCAACTGAGTCTTCCACATGAGTCTCAGTTGAACACTTCCAAAAATCCGGAGGAAAAAGTCTAAGTTTAGAGCTCTGCTCAGTGTTAGTTCTACCTGAGTCTCAGGTAGTAGCCAGCTGTCTCTCAGGTGCCATAGGGCCACTTGGGATATAAATACCCAACTCTGTAACGGTTCGCGCTAAACCCGTTTCAGAGACTCCTAAGCCCTAGCGCACTTCTCCGCCGATTGATTCTCGACGTTTGTGTGCTTCACCGCCGATCTTCGCACTCGTCGAAGCTCCCTCCAGCTCTTCTGTTAATCAAGCGCCTACATCTCCATCCAAATTCCTCATTGTAAGTCTCCTCGAGCTGTTCTTCACAAGAACTAGGGTGGTTTCTGCCTCTATGCGAATTCCATGCTCTCAGGTAGCTTTAAGCTGCGGAATTAGAGAGAGATGTTGTTTCTATAGACTCCAAAATGAATTTTTGCAACACATTGTCCTCAATTTTCAAATTTTAGCAAAATTCGAAAAACCTAGGTTGTTCTGTCTCTACACCTGAGTTTCGCACTTTATCTCACTTGAGTCTCAGGTAGCTAAGTCAGGTAGCATGAGATAAATTGCAAAGCCTTCCATGTGTCTCCTGATTTACTCTTCTGAGTATCAGTTAGGATGGTCAGTCAGTTTCTTTCTGCAGTAGGGTTACCTCTTACCTATTCTTTATCCTATCTTACCCATGCAGATGTCTGGATCTAGAAATCTGCCAGAGGATATCTCAGAGGATCTTCCTCTTGCCATCAGAACTCAGATCATGGAAAAGAAAGCTCAAGAAGAATGGGAGACAGAGAAAGTAAGGAGACTTGCTAAGAAGCTTGATGCTGAAGAGAAAGCCAAGAAAGCTGCTGTGATTCCCTTATCTCCAGCAGATTTGGCCGAAAGGGAAGCCAAGATGAAAGCCTCACTACTGCAGAATAGCCCTCCACTGACGGGCGATTTACCGCCTCTGCTGACGGGCAGGGCATCCGTCGGTAATTAAATGTCAGTGGAGGGGGGGCTACCACTGACGGTCGCGGTGCCCGTCAGTGGAGATGCCCAGAAGGACCAAAAAAAACCACGGGCCCGCCAGGCCCGCACCGCCAGGCCCGCATCGCCGCCGCGCCATCCGCCCCACCCCGCCGCTTGCCCGGGCGCCGCTGGCCCCTCGCCGCTGGCCCCGCGCGCTGCCCCCGCGTCGCTGGATCCCCCGACCGGCCCCCGCGATGCTCCTCCCTTCACCGCAGGCGACGGATCTCGTTGATTAGCCGCGCCGGAGACGAGAACCGCCACTTCATGGCCGAACGCCCGCCGGCGCCGCTGGCTGGATGACGTACCCACTGGAGCACGAGGCGGGGCGGGCGACGAGGGGCTCGGGGCTGCCGATGCAGGGGACGGACCGTGAGGGCAGTACGGGGCGGAGCCCGACGGCGCGGGGGACGGGGCAGGCGAAGCGGAGGCGGTCGAGGTGGACGAGGTGGCCAACGAGGTGAGGGCGGGAGGAGAGGAGCGCGTCGGCGTCGGAGGGGGAGGGCTGGACGTAGGTGGAGTGGAGGCCGTCGGAGAGCTGGAGGAGGAAGGCGTTGGAGGGGCAGAGGAGGGGGAGTCGGCGGTGGAGGCGGTGAGAGCCGGGACGACGGCGGTGACCTGAAGAGCGGGGGAGCGGTGGTCGCCGGCGACCGGTCGTCGGTGTGCATGGCCTGGAGGAGGCGCAGCAGGACCCCCGGCGTGACGGTGGCCATAGGCGATGGAGATTTGGGGGAGAGAGACGTTGGAGTGGAGATTTGGGGGAGAGAGGCCGGGAGCGGCGGGGCTGGGGGAGAGAGGGAGAGGAGAGAAGAGAGAGGGGTGGGCTGTTAGGGTTAGAAACATTTTATACTAGATGAGTATTGCGGGATTGGGCGGGCTTTAGTGGGCCAAAATATCCGCTGACGGGCTGGTTTTCTCGCCCGTCAGTGGTATAACAGCTCCACTGACGGGCCTAGTTTTGAGCCCGTCAGTGATAATTTTTTGTACGTAAAATTTGTAAAGCTCTTGTATCCACTGACGGTCGTACTAATCCGCCCGTCAGTGATGTGTTTACCACTGACGGTCCATCTTGTGCCTGTCAGTAGTGATGTTCAGGAAAGGGTCTATTTGCAGTAGTGCCTTGGAAGAGGAAAAAACGCCAATTGGATTTGGCAGTAAAGCAATCCATCTCCAGGATGGAAGAGCTTGAGGCTATGAAGGCAGATAAGAAAGAGAAGCTAAAACAGGAGAAACAGATTCTTACAGCTGAGAAGAAAACAAGAGAGGCTGAAGCTAAGATTAAGAAGGCAGAAGAGAAGGCTAAGAAAGCTGCTACCAAAGATGCAGCCATCAAAGCTAAGAGGGCACCAGTTGTGGATACGCTCAAGAGAACAAGAGCTGCTGGTGGACCAACTGACCTATCTTTGAGCAAAATTCCTAAGAAGCCTCAATCAGAAGCTGTCATTGAACCTAAAAAGTCTAAGAAACAGCAAGAACAGGAAGAAGAGGCTGCTTGGAAAGCTGAAGCTGAGAAAAGAAAATCTCACAGTGGTCTAATCGAAGAGATGCATAAATTAATGGGGATGTTGCCAGCTGCTTCAGGAGTCAAAAGAGATGCTCTCTCTTCAAGAATTGAAGAGCTCAAGAAATTAATCTTTGACTCATCTAATGCTCCTAAAGATGTCTCAGTCCAAATGGATATATGGAAGAAAGACAAGGCAATCAATGAAGAGCTTAAAGAGCTGTTAAGAAAAGAAGGAAAGACTATTGGAAATGAGAAGGCAGACTTGATTCTGCAAATGGAACGCCTTGTACCTCAGCTCTCATTGGAGTATCAACATCAATGGCGAAAATTTCATGATAACCAGCTGAAAAGAAGGATTGATGCTCTTGCAATGGAACTGAACTCATGCACAGATGAAGCCCGCAGGAAGTTCCTGCATGATGAGATAGCTGCAGCAAATTCAAGGTTAAACTGGGTAGATTGCTCAAATGCCCCTATCTCAGCAGTTCCACTTTGCCAATCCAGTGCTCCTGCTTCTCAACCGAGTAAGCCAGCTGAGTCCCAGGTAGCTTCTTCAGCTAGGTTAGAGCTTGTTCGCACAGAAGCAGAAACTCACCAGAAAGCTCCCATTGAGTCAATAGAAGATATTCTAGTAGAGCTAGATTCCAGTGGAAAGCAGATGGAGAAGAATCTAGAAGATTCTATGACCAAGCTCAGAACATCCTTTGGTGCAAATCCACCTGTGTCCCAAGCCGATCCCTCAGCTGGAGCATCAGTAAGCATGGGATCAGTCTTCCAGTCCCTATCTAATCTAGAAGCTGCTCAAGGAGACCAAAGACTTGTTGAACAAGGGAGGGTAGAATCACCTCCAGCACCAGAGTCATCTCCTGCACCAGAGTCTGCTCATAAAAGCCAACTGAGCCTCAGGCTAAATCAGCTGAGTCTCAGTCAGAAGGATCAGATGACTCCTACTCCAGTCCAAGTGACCCTCATCCTCCCTCTCCTCGAAGAAAGAAACAAATGACATCTGTCTCAGATGAAGAATATGAGGGTGAGGAAGAAGATGTTGAAGCAGAAGAATCATCAGAAGAATCATCTCCCTCTGTCTCTGAAGACGGTGCAGCTGAGACTCAGGAGGAAGACTCAGATGAGTCTTTGGAAGTCAAGTATGCTGCTATCTTGCTAAGGCTGCAAGGACAAACTCTCAAGAGATGAAGTTTCTGTCTGCAGCATCTCTCAAGAAGCTTCCAAAGGCAGATGCTGGTCTGGCTACCATCGACTTGGACACAAGAAGCACCTCCAACTACACTGCCATGAGAACTACAAATCCATATTTTGACAGTGAAGGCAATATCAAGAGAAGGCAGTGCAATGATCAGAGATTTTGGAATGATCAGCAGTAGTCCAGCTACCATCTTCTGATACCCAAGAAGGGTTTTGTTGATAGCATGCCCATAGATTGGGCCAATCTGGCTAAGAATGGCTTGGGCAATCTAAAAGATATCTTCACTGCTGTTCAATTAGATCAAATCTACAGCATAAACCAAGAGTATGATTCTGAAGTGATCAAGGAATTCTATGCAACAGTCTTCATTGAGCAAGATCACCAAGATTACATGCTATGGATGACCAGAGATCAGTTGTTGTGCATCACAGCTCTAGAATTTGCTGATTTATTCAACTTGCCATCAGGGCCCAAGCTACCAAAGATTAGCATCTCCAAAGGGTCAGAAGAAGACAAGAGCTTGCAACCAGATTGGGTGCCAAATGAGTCAAGGCATAAATTCTTTCCCACTGGCTTTGTGTTTCCCCAAGTCAAAGGTGTAGTCCCCAAGTATATTCGGCACTTTAAGGGACTCATGAAGACACCGAAACACATTGTGAAGATTCTAAATGTGTCTATCTGTGCAAAGGGTGGAGGAACCGATGCTATCTATAACCCAGTCTGGAGAATTCTTGAGCTGATTGCCAAGAAGGACAAGTTTGATGTTGCACGATATATCTTCTCTGAGATCAATGAATGCACAGAACAGACAAGATGAGATATGGCTCATACTTAATGCATATGATCCTTCAGAGAACAGCATTAGCAGCTTCATCTTTTTCCTTGACAAGAAGTGTTATCTCAGCAAGTTCAGGCCTCAAAAGGATGATAATGAAGATGAGAAACCTTTCTACAGCATTCTTGAAGCCTCTCAGCCAAGTGCCTCAGTGCCACCTGAGCCAGCCACCAGAGCCTCAGACAGAATTCCTCAGCAGCAGTTGAACCCCAAGCAAACCTAACGGGGCCTCAGGTGTCTCCTGCCCGAGACTCAGCTAGAGAACAATCTCCTCCTGCTGAACTTCAAGCTTCAATATCAGTTGGCCTCTCCTCAGATAGTGTGCCTATGATTCAACGTCTGGATAACCCTGCTGCAGTTGATGCTTTTATCAAGAAGGTTGTGCCAGTCCAGATTTCTGCTATCAAGAGAAGGCAAGATGAGCTGAAGCAAGAGATGATAGAACTGAAGGAAGAACTCAGGTTGATATGGCAGATCTCAAGGCTTCAATCAGCAGCAAGTTTGATGAGATTCTATCCATTCTGCAACAGAAGCCAGCTCCCGGAAGATCTTCTTCCTATCTCTTTTTAGTGTTTAGTGGCAAAGGGGGAGAGATTAGTTTCAGGGGGAGAGATTAATTAGAGCTTATATGTAAAAGGGCTAAGGGCTAGAGCTGCATGTGTGTGTGTCAAGACACTCCTTGTATTAAATTTTTTTTACTATCTTGAACACCTCTTTGTATTGCTTATACATATGTTGATGCTCTGATTGTTTGTCTTGCTCTGATACATGTGTTTTTGCCTTTTCTGATCTGATACATGTGTTATTTTTATTGTGTTGTTTTACTCTAATATATGTGTTTAGCTCTGATACAAGTATTTTGCTCTAAATTCTGTTGATTGCTCGATATCTGTTCTGAATGTAATTATATGCTCTGATATCTGTTCTGAATGTACTCAAGCATGCAATCCTTATATATCTGTTTGAAAGTGCATCCAGTCCCAAGGAGAGTGGGAGGATGATTATCTAGCCCCAAGGTTTGGTTTTGATGGTTAATGGCAACCCTCACCTGTATCTAACGTTTACAATGAGTGTGAACAGGTGTTTAGATGAACAGGTGAATGAACAAGACAGTGACTAACTGATGATGAGGCCTAAAAAGAGCAAGGAACCGTGTAAGTCAGAAGGGCTAGCTGAGTTAGTCTCCTGAGGCTCAGTTGCGAGGAAGCCGAGGCTGTGCTCGAGGGCAAGCGAGGTGATGGTGGCTTGATGAAGTTCAAGGACCGTGAATGCAAGCTGGATAAGACCTGGAGAAGCTAGGAAGCTAGTGGATCTGCATCAAGAAGGTTGCTGTGCGTCTTCAAAGGTTGTCATCTTCAGTTGGTTGCTTGGAACCAGTGCCAAGTTTCTAAGCAAGCTGGTCAGTGGCAGTGGTGAGTCCATTGTCCTCCTGATTCAGTTTTTAGGCTTGTAGTGAGCCGGCCTGTGTTGTGCTCAGGTGCTGCCTGAGGAAACCGAGTCCACCTGAGTTTGGCATCTGAGACTCAGGTGGGTAGCTCAGCCGTGGCTAGTAGGTTACCGAGTGTAGGTTAGCTGAGTCTCAGATAGGTGTGTCTGGTGGCTCTTTGTCTGACATGGCACGAGGGTAATGGCTAGCTGCCAGGGACCCTATAAATAGGGAACCTGGGGAGGTTTCAACCTCAACCTTTACCTCTACCATAGAAAGCACCCTGCTGTTGCAAGAGAGAGCTCTAGGTCTCCAAGAGAGTGTTGCCTGCGTGCATCCACCATGAGAGAGAGTTTCTTTGCATCTGAAGAGCTTCAGAACCAAGTGTTCGTGGTACTGGTTCCTCCAAGAGCCTGAGAGAGCTCTTGGTGTTCGTCAGCTCCAAGACCGGGAGGTTGGAGCCGTTGGTGAGTAGACCAAGTCTGGTGTGGCTGCCTCCAAGCGTATGTGAAGGCGATTTGGGTCTGCCTGTCTTGCTGCGGTAAGATCAAAAGGATTCCACACTAGAAAAGTGAAAGAGGAAAGAGCACAGTTTAGTGCCGGCTGTGAAAACAGCTTCCTCAACGGAGACGTACCACTCTACGAAGAGTGGGAACTTCGGTAAAACAAATCTCCTTGCTTACTGTTCTTGTTTGTTTATTTGGATGATTTGTTACTGCCTGAGTTGATATATTTAGGATTGTCACTTCTGCACTCAACTGAGTTTCTCTCCCGAGACTCAGTTGACTCACTTAACTAAGTAGTCTCCTTTCTGAGCTATCCATCTGTTGCATGTAACTGAGTCTCTCATCTGAGTCTCAGTTGACTCTGTCCAGCTCTCAGCTTTACTCTGTTGTTATCTGAGTTTCATACCTGTGTGTCAGTTGGGTAACTCAGTTGCATATACTTTGCTAGGACTGACCTATTCAATTTGAGTAAAGCCCATTAGGTCTTAAATTTTATAGAGCCGACCTATTCACCCCCCCTCTAGTCGACTCCTGAGATCCTTTCAAGTGGTATCAGAGCCAGGTTGCTCATATTGGCTTAACAGCTAGAGTTAAGGGATGTCGAACTACGAGGGTAGAGTTCACATATTTGATGGCACTAACTATGCTTTTTGGAAGCGGAAGATGCAAATGCACCTTACTGCAATGGACCTAGATGTCTGGAAAATTGTTACAACAGGTCTTAATATAGCTGATGAGAGCAACCCTACTGATCAAGACAAGATCAATATCAAGAACAATGTTAGGGCTGCCAATGCTATCTACATGGGACTGCAGGAACATGATTTCAACCGTGTCAGCACCTTTGATGCAGCCCAAGATATCTGGAACACCCTTCAGGCCATTCATGAAGGCAGTGATACCTTAAAGAGGTCCAAGAAGGATGTGTTAGAGCATGATCTTGACAACTTCCACTATCAATCTGGAGAGGACATCAACTCCATCTTCACAAGGCTTACAATGATCAAATTAGCTGAAAGCCCTTGGATCAACCAGAGTTGAAGATGAGGATGTGATTAAAAAGTTTCTCTTTGTCCTTCCCAAGCCCTATCACACTCTGCGTCTGATGATGAAGGAAAAGGATGGATTTGACAGGATGAAACCTACTGATGTGCTTGGTAGGATGCTTACTCATGAGATGGAGCTAAATCACTCTAAGAAGCATGCTACCACTTCTGGCAAGAACAAGGATATAGCTCTCAAGGCAGTGGCCACTCTCATGGACTCCAGTGATGAAGAAGATTTGGATGAAGAGATGTCCACTGATGAAGAATCTGAACTTGCTATGCTTACTCGCACTTTCAGGAAGTTCTACAGGAGAAAGAAGTTCTCTGGTTCTGCTGATAGGTTCAGAGGGAAGAAGCAGCTCAATGACAAGAAGTGTTTTGAGTGTGGTGACTCAGGATATTTCATTGCTGATTGCCCCAGGAAGAGCAAGAAACCAGAGGAGGGCAAGTATAAGAAGAAGGAGGTCATTGTCAAGAAGAAATACAAGGAAGGGAAGCCACCTACCTTCAGAAAGAAGAAGACCTCTACTGCCAGAGCATATGTAGGTCAAGCTTGGGTCTCAGATGAATCAGAGTCTGAAGAAGAATCAGAAGAAGAAGAGACTGAGCTAGCTGGGTAGCCATCTGTGCCTCAGATGGATCACTCAGTAGCCCAGCTGAGTCAGGCGATGACTCAGTTAGGTCACTCAGCTGCGCACCTGGGTCAGACTCTCTCTTCGACAAGGATGCCAATCCTTCATCTGCTGAGACTCCAGCCATATGCCTCATGGCTAAAGGCAACAAGGTAATAACTGAGGATGACTTCCCTGACCATGTTCAGCTAATGGATATTCTTGACAGGACAGAAAAGCTTCTTCGGAAAGAGAGAAAAGAAAATATCTCTCTCAGGGACAAACTAACTGATATGCAGGTGTCCCTTGATAATGCTCAAGATGCTAAAACTGATCTTGATGAAGAAGTTTATCTGCTGCAGGTGGCTCATGATAAGCTTAAGTTATCACATGAGCTTCTAACTTCTGAGCATGATAAACTTAAGGAAACTCATTTAGCTTGCTCTATTGTTGCTCCTGATGCTAATCCCCCAAATGTTGTAGAAACCTGCTTAAACTGTGCATCTCGCATCAATACTATTACTTCCAGTACAGTTTTTGTTGTTGATTCACCTAGTGGATCAAGTACTTCAACTGCTACTAACTCTGTTGATGCAGCAAAGTTTAATGAGCTCAAGGAAGAGCATGAGGAGCTGAAAAGGCTCATGAGAATAGGCCTATGCAGTGCCAATATTGGCATGCAAAACTTTGCTAGGCTACAGTCCACCTTAGTTCTCAAGAACAATGGTAAAAGGGGACTTGGTTTCACTCCTGTGCTTGACAAAAACAAATTATCATATATTCTCCCTGCTGTTAACAAGAAATCTTTGAAGGACAACTTTATTCCTCAAAAGGGAAAATATGATACTAACTCTCTTGCAGGAAATCACCGAAAAGCAGGTGGTTATATGAGAATTCCCTCAAACTTCAGCTATGTGCTTAAGACTGGGAAGAATGGTAAGCTTCAGGCAAAGTATGTCGGGCCCTGGAGTGAATACAAGAGAGTACCAAGTATTTGGGTACCAAAATCAGTAGTCACCTGTGTCTCAGATGGCTCACTCAGGTGCAATGTAAATGTGCTAACTCTTCCATCTGAGCTTGCAGGAGATAAGAATCTGAGAAAGATTCAGAGGTTCACAAAGCTTTCTAAAGCTATAGCTGCTAAGAACTCATCTGCTAAGCTTATTTCTGCTATTGATGCTTATAGTAAGAGACCTGCTAACTTGGGAACCAAAGTTGTTTGGGTCCCAAAGTCTCAGAACTAATCATGCAGGGCTCTTTCTCCAGTGGGGCTAAATGGGTCATGGACAGTGGTTGTACACAACACATGACTGGAGGCAAAGAGCAGTTCACTGAGATAAGAAAAGACAACCTCCCTTGCAAATATGTCAACTATGCTGATGATTCAAAAGGCAAGGTATTAGGTTGTGGTGAAATTGCTATATCTCATGAACACTCTCTTACTGAAGCTATGCTTGTTGAGTCCATTTCATATAACCTCTTATCTGTTTCTCAATTATGTGATGCTGGTATGAAAGTCACATTTTATCCTAAAGAGGTTTATGTTCAGAAACTGAGGGATCGAGATAGGCAATCAGAGGGGGGGTGAATGATTGCGCGGAAGCAAATTAAAACTTTTCCCAAAAGTTCAAACCCTAAAACTCTAATCTGTTCGTGATAGTAAAACAGCTGTAACTTTAGATCTACTAAACCAAAAATTGTGTATGAATAATCCAACGAAAGGTATGGAAATTATCTAACCAACGCAACAAGAATCAGCTCAATCGGAGTTATGAAACAAAAGATATCACCAAAACAGTAACAACTGACAGAAAGTTACGAGAATCAATCTAGAACCAATTTCGAGGAACAGCAAGAAGGATGGATTAACCGCAACACAAACTTCCCATGATCTCGTGAGAAACCTGCAGCAAAGTGTTAGAAAGATCTAGCATGAAGGTTCCATGAAGATCTGAGAAGAAACAAAGATAACACCGCCAATGAATCACTTTATTGCAACGATGTCGATCGATTACAGAAGATGCGATCGTGCATCCAAGAACTCTCCAACAATAGCTCTAGGTTAAAACTCTGAGTTCCCTCACGTTCATCTACTAAACCGTGACCTGGACCCCTCTATTTAAAGAGGGAATTTCGTGGCCCTAAAGAAACCCTAAACAGAGTCCTAATCCAATACGAACACCTCTGTCCTGATCCTTGATCGTGACCCACAGGCCGCATACGACCTCGGATTGAGCTGGTCCAAAAAGCAAAGTTGTTCTCCTCGATGACGTGCACAACTTTCATGTTGACCACTTTTTCATTTGAGGCCATCTTAAATACACCTAGGTTCAGTTTTTAATCAACCCTGAACCTGCCTATTTTATCTCAATCTGCATTGAGCCTTGCTAGGACTTGTCCTGAGTAGCTTCATGTCATGTCAAATCGCATCACCAAATCTTCTTGTGATGCCTTCAAAACCTCGACCATCATGTCGAACAATATCTTCAATACCGTACATCTCCGGTACAAGCCACGTACGAAAAACCGGTGCCCTCCCGGATCATCGTAGCCTTCACTTCCATTGTTCCTTCGCACGAACGTTCCGCATGACCTTGATCCCTAGACCTCAGCTTCTCCCGAGCTTCGTCCCTTGATCCCGTCATCGACCACGTTCCTCCGGCTCCGGCAACACCTGAAAGTGATCACAACAAATAACCAGTACGAGCACAAGTCCACGACTTGACTCAGGGTAAGTTCCACACAATTCACACCGTATTTTCACACAAGAAGCTAATGGATCAGCACACCACTAGCAAAGTATTAAACCCAATATAAGATACCAATCACCACACAAGTATCCATATCACCCAAAGTATCCATATCAATGTTCTACTTAGCACTTGCCAATGTTGCACATCACACATGATTTCACAGAAACTAACAGATGACTCACAAGCTTTCAAAGGCTATCGTGCAGATAAGCTATATCTTGTAGATTTTCAGGATCAGGAAGCAGCTGTGCTATGCTGCCTGATGGTTAAAGCTCAGTTGGGCTGGCTGTGGCACAAGCGGCTAGGTCATGTAGGGATGAGGCTGCTGAACAAGCTAAATAAAGAAGAACATGTCCTAGGCCTAAAGCAAATCCAATTCAACAAGGACAAGCCATGTTGTGCTTGTCAAGCTGGAAAGCAAGTTGGAAGCCCTCATCCACCCAAGAATATCATGACCACTACTTCTCCATTTGATCTCATACATATTGATTTGTTTGGTCTAACTACATATGAGAGCATTGGAGGTAACAAGTATGGTTTTGTTATTGTTGATGATTTGCGTTTCACTTGGGTATTTTTCTTGAAGGACAAGTCACAGGTGTACAAGAGATTCAAGCATCTCATTGTCAGAGTTCAAATTGAATGGAATATCAACTTGAAGGCAGTGAGAAGTGACAATGGGACAGAGTTCAAGAACTCAAGAGTTGAAGCCTTCCTGAACAAACATGGAATCAAGCATGAGTTCTCTGGTCCCTATGCACCTCAGCAAAATGGAGTGGTGGAGAGGAAGAACAGGACACTGATAGAGATGGCAAGAACACTTCTAAGTGAATACAAGACACCAGCAAGGTTTTGGGCTGAAGCTGTCAACACTGCTTGCCACAACATCAACAGATTGTATCTTCATCCACTCTTGAAGAAGACACCTTATGAGTTGCTGACCAACAAGAAGCCAAATGTATCCTACTTTAGAATATTTGGTTGTAAGTGTTACATTCTCAAGAAAGGCAAACGCCTCTCTAAATTTGAATCCAAATCTGATGAAGGAATTTTTATTGGGTATAGCTCGAAATCTCACACTTACAGAGTCTTTAACCGTGTGCTAAGTGATGAGTTTAGCAAGATGATGATCAAGAGATTTGAGATGTCTATGGTGGGAGAATTGAAGTTCTTCCTAGGGCTGCAGATCAGACAACTCAAGCAAGGAACCTTCATCTCCCAAGAGAAGTTTGCTAAGGACATCATCAAGAAGTTTGACATGGACAAAGCTAAGTAATATCAACTCCCATGCAAACAAATGCTCATCTTGATCTAAACCAGCAAGGTAATTCTGCTGATCAGAAAGAGTATAGGTCTATGATTGGTTCTCTGCTATATCTATGTGCATCTAGACCTGATATTATGTTGAGTGTTTGCATGTGTGCACGCTTTCAAGCTGATCCTAAAGATATTCATCGCACTGCTGTTCGTACAATACTGAGATATCTAATTCATACCTCTGGGTTTGGCTTATGGTACCCCAAAGGTGCACCCTTTGAGCTAATTGGCTATTCGGATAGCGATTATGCAGGATGTAAGGTTGACAGAAAAAGCACCTCAGGTACTTGCCAATTTCTAGGGCGCTCCCTGGTGTCCTAGAGTTCCAAGAAACAAAACTCTGTTGCCCTATCCACAGCAGAAGCCGAATACATAGCAGCTGGTAGTTGTTGTGCTCAATTATTATGGATGAGGCAAATCTTGAAGGATTTCAACATATCCATGTCTCAAGTGCCCCTCCTCTGTGATAATAAAAGTGCAATTAAGTTAGCCAACAACCCAGTCCAACACCAAAGATCCAAACACATAGAAGTGAGACACCACTTCCTCAAAGACCATGTAGAGAAGAAGGATATCCAACTGTGTCATGTGAGGACAAAAGCTCAACTAGCCGATATTTTCACCAAGCCTATGAAAATAGTTTCTGCACCCTCAGGCATGAGCTAAATATCATGGATATCTCGAATGTGCAGTGAGAAAATGTCACGAACCCGGAATCACATATGGCTAGGGGAACGAATAGTCACCAAGGACCGAAGGATCAGTCCGCCGGGTGGCACGATACCTGCGTCGTACACCGCAACGGAGAGATCCGACACCTAACCCACATACCATACGCGCTTACGTTGTATGTATCTATCACCGTGGGTCGAGCCGGCCGGAAGCGACTAAACTTCCTAAAGCCACATACGATTCTCAGATTCCAGTGAAGGTTTAGAGTCATTCCTGATTCCACCATGCAAAACAAGGTCGAAGGAGCCCGGCGATTCTACCCACACCCTATCCTAGCTTGAAAGCTAGTGGGTCACCCGAAGGCCCGGTAGAACACACCCACACCCTGCCTGGCCGGCACAGCATCTCAGCCAGCGGGTCCCTCAATCGACACCTGCTCGACATAGTTAAGAGGGGAGCCACCCTAACCCTTCACGACATACCCATATACTTCATATCATACACGCAGTGTATATGGGTAGCCTGAATAATAACACAGTAGCACAACAAAACTCTAATAAAGCGGTAATACTACTAACTGCCCACTTTGGTGGACTCATAAGTTTACAGCAGTCGGTAATAACCGAAGATTTAGTCAAATCCGTAAGACAAACGAGTAGCAGCAGAAATAAGTTTGACAAGCCCACAGCGGAACATCGGCCGCTGATCAAAATCCCCAATAGTTCCCCAAAAGTCAAACACTACCGAGGAAACAGCAATGTCAAGCGTCGTCAAAGAAATCTTCGACCACCGGCTCACCTGCAAGCCCTAGGAATATCCTAGGTGAGTACAAAAGTACTCGCAAGACTTAATCGTGCTTGATTAAATGTCCTACACATGGATTTGCTACTGCAGAATTAAACATGATGCTTCTCAGAGTAACAATATACAAGGAAGTAAACATCGAACATAAAGGAATGAACCATACAGGTATAACAACCCAATCCAATATCCAGTTCATATCCAAATCCAAGTCCGGATCACAATCCAGTGCCATATTCAATTCATAATCGGATCCCAGTTAACCAATTCCAATCATTAAAATAGCTCATATTCCAAATCCAATCGATCCATAATAGCACATTGTCATTTAATCTCTCGGATCGTTACCGACAACTCGATTCCTAAGGTAAGGTGGGTGCATCACCACCATGAGGTCGCGAGCCTCCAAGGGGCATGCCCGCCCACCAACACCAAAGCGTGGAAAGGGAAAAGTGCACGATGAAGTCACCTCCGGTGGTATGGCGATCATCATACTCCAAACTTCATACACCGGGGTCGCCCCGAACACTTCCATTAATACCACCTTATTCATCGTGCACCCACCCTCGGCTCTCACATCTCACTTAACATCAGGGTTCAAGTTGATTTTAGAATTATGATTTTCAGCCACCGTTGACCATGACACATCACATCCCAATATCAATCACCACTGACCAAATCATACCCCATTCCCTAGCATGCTAGTGGTACAAACAGTACTCGAACAGGATAGCTCACATACAGGCACAGAGAAAGGAATATACGAACAATATTAATAATGCAATGCAACAAGCTCTGCTTGCCTTGCTCAAGTTGTTCCTGGTCTTGCGTGGAGTCGTAAGCCGGGTGGTCTCCTTCTTCGAGCTCTGAAGCGAGCGGTACCGGAAAAGAACAATAAAGGAATACTTAATAACCAGCATGTATGCATGAAGGCTTGATGAAGGATGCATGTGTCTAAGGTGATTAGTGGTTGTCGAGGAGTTATTACTACGTGCATGACCTTGGGTTAGCTCATCGGAGGCTTGTGTGGTAGCTAGAATGCATGCATGGCATATTAAGGTGCTTCGATGAGTTAGGGTTGCGTCGTTAGTGGCGGGGCATGAAAAATATGTTCAACATGTTGGTATCAGGTTACAATATGTATTACAAGATCGCGAAGCTAGGGTTTACCGATTCGCGACAGAAGCAAAATAATCAACCCTACATATCCTACTGTGCATGTGCTCAAAATTAATTTTTGATTTCTCCAGATTGTAGAGAATTTCATGAGCTTTCCAAATATATAAAATTTATCAAATTTGGAGTTACGGTTTGAAAGATATGAAGGTTTGAATTTTTGTACAAAAACTAACCCTAAACAGTCGAAAACCTAAATGCTAAGTCTACCCGAGAGCTACCCAAATCTATTCTAAATCCCTACGCGCACCCGGCCGAGGTTCACCCCAAATCTTCAACCCATAACCCCACCCCACTGACATGCAGGGCCCCCGGGTCAGTGCTGACTGGGTTCCCAGGGCCAATCAAAAGGGGCCACGCGGCCCCTCCTCTCTCTTCTCTCACTCCCTCTCATTTTCTCTCTCGGGTCCGGTGGCGCTTCTCACCGGGGGCTTGCCGGAGATGGCCGGGGACGGCTCGGGGCACGACGGAGTCGGGGAAGGCGGTGAGAGCACGGGGAGCTCGCCCCGAGTCCAATGCGGGGTCGAGGGGGAGCTGGGGAGGGCGGAGCGAGGCCGGCGACGAGCACTGAGGCGGTGATGACCGGAGCGACGGTGGGGAAGGACCTCCCATGCTCGGATCTGTGAGGAAACGAGCGGAAGAGGTGAGGGATGGAATGGAGAAGCTTAGGGGAGAAGAAAGGGGGACCGGGGCTCACCAAATCAGCGGGGATTTCTCAACGGAGAGGCGGCCGGAGGCGGGGAAGATGATGGCGCGGAGGGGCTTCGCCACAGGAGAAGGAGAGGGGAGAGATGGCGCTAGGGTTCCGAGAGGCGTGGGGAGAGCTGTCCGAATGGAGGGGGGCTTTTTATGGGGCGGCGCGGCGCTCAGACAGGGGCGGTCGGGAGCGGAGCACCGCCCATCGCGGCGTACCGGCGGCCGGGACGTGGCGCGGGGAAGCTGACGGGTGGGGCCCCGAGCGTCGGGTGGAGAGAGGGGAGAGGCTGGCAGGGGGGCCCGCGTGGCAGGGAGAGAGAAGGCACGGGAGGGGCGAGCGGGCCGGCTGGTGGGCCGGCTGAACAGGCCTCAGTCCACTCCCCTTTTATTTTTCTTTTTATATAACTACAGACTTAGTATTTGTGTTATTTTATGTACCAATTTGGCTCCAAAAATTATGAAATTTTTACAGGGGTTTCATCATATTATTTGGGACCTACTGGAAGGATTTGAATCAATTTGGGCATTGTTTGGCCTATGTTCACATTCAAATTTGAATTAAGGCTTTATTTTGGATTTGAACTATAGCTAAGCCCTAGACATATCCAAAAATTTTGCAAATTGGCCAGGGGCTAGGGTTTCCACTTTTGAAGAGATTCATGGAATTTGGAGACTTTTCATCTACTAGAAATTGCTCTATTTTTGAAACCCTAATTCTTGCACCTTTAGGGTTTGGGGGTTAGGGGTGATGATTCATCGACGTGTTCGATGATTGCCTTCACTTATATTGACAATATGGTTATGTTGAATACTTCAAATAAGTTGATTGGTGTTTGTATAATTTCCACCGAGGATGAGATATGTACATATTCTATAAAATATAATCATATCACATTCAAGTTTAAATAAGGTGCGTGTGGGGATGATGACATGTATGCATGAATGCAGGGCGAAACCTTAATCGTTAAATTTGGGTATTACAAAACCTACCCCCCTTACAAAGATCTCGACCCGAGATCTCTAACGATCGGCAAATAATGAGGGAAATTCAGTCTTGAGCCAATCTTCGCGTTCCCAAGTAGCTTCATCTTCAGTATGGTTGCTCCACTATACCTTGAAGAACTTGATGGTGTGATTCCGGGCTTTGCGCTCGGTTTCATCGAGAATGCACACCGGATGTTCTCGATAAGAGAGATCTTCATGTAGCACTTCCATCTCGGGGTTGATCTTCGTTTCAGGGACGCGATGACATGCCTTTAGTTGGGACACATGGAATACGTCATGCAACCGGGACAGCTCAGGAGGTAGCTCCAACTGATAGGCCACGGTCCCTCGTTTGGCTAGGATTCGATATGGACCGATATAACGAGGAGCCAACTTTCCCTTCATTCCAAAACGGTGGATGCCTTTGAATGGAGTGACCTTGAGATAGACGCTATCTCCAATCTGAAAGGTAACCTCTCGGCGGTGAGGATCGGCATAACTCTTTTGCCTAGACTGAGCTTCACGGAGACGTTCTCGGATGAGGTGAACTAGCTCTTCGGCTTCTTCAATTGCACTTGGTCCAAAGAATTGTCTTTCGTCGGTCTCAGACCAGTTCAATGGAGTCCTACATTTTCTTCCGTAGAGCACCTCAAAAGGAGCCATTCCGAGGCTGGCTTGATAACTGTTGTTGTAGGCAAACTCCGCATAGGGCAAGTATTCCTCCCAATTGGGTCCAACGGTGAGAGCACAGGACCTTAACATGTCTTCGAGAATCTGGTTTGTCCTTTCCACTTGACCTCCTGTTTGTGGATGGAACCCTGTGCTAAAAGACAGAGAAGTCCCCATAGCCTCGTGTAAGCATTTCCAGAACCGGCTGGTAAATTGGGTGCCTCGATCTGAAACGATTCTTACGGGAACACCATGGAGGCAAACGATGCGAGCAATATACAACCTAGCCAGTTGGCTCACTTTATGTGTGGTCTTCACGGGGATGAAGTGAGCGACCTTGGAAAGGCGATCCACAATCACCCATATTGCATCATTGCCCTTCGGGGATTTCGGCAAGCCTACCACAAAATCCATACCAATCTCTTCCCATTTCCACTCGGGGATAGGGAGTGGTTGAAGCAGGCCCACTGGTCTTTGGTGTTCAGCCTTCACACGATGGCACACGTCGCACTCGGCAACATAACGAGCGACTTCCTGTTTCATTCGGGTCCACCAAAATCGGCGACGGAGATCTTGGTACATCTTAGTGGTACCAGGATGAATGGCCAACGGGGAGTTGTGAGCTTCGTGAAGAATTAGGTCCTTCAGTTGCTGGTCCTTGGGTACCACGAGTCATTTTCTGAACCAAAGTACTCCATTCTCATCTTCGGTGAAACAAGTGGCGGTGCCATCCTTCACTTTTTCCCTGATTTTCTGCATACCAACATCTTGAGCTTGAGCAGCCTTAATTTGGTCTTCTAAAGATGGTTTTACCTCAAGAGTGGCAAGGGTACCATGCTCAACTATTTCAAGATTGAGCTGCTGAAATTCCTCGTGGAGGAGTGGTTGCTGCTCCATGATCATGGTGTTGTTGCAATAAGCCTTTCTGCTAAGTGCGTCGACGACGACGTTGGCCTTGCCGGGGGTGTAATTTAGGCCCAAATCATAATCCTTAATGAGCTCAAGCCATCTTCTTTGGTGGAGGTTCAGATCTGGTTGGGTGAACAAATACTTCAAGCTCTTATGGTCCGAATAGATTTCGCAACGATTACCGATGAGGTAATGCCGTCAAATTTTTAGGGCATGCACTACGGCGGCCAATTCTAAGTCATGAGTAGGGTAATTGGCTTTATGAGGACGCAACTGACGTGAGGCATAAGCCACGACGCGACCCTCTTGCATGAGCACACATCCTAACCCATTCCGGGAAGCATCGCAATAGATCTCGAAGTTCTTATGAATGTCTGGGAGAATAAGCATAGGAGCTGAGGTTAGCTTCTCTTTGAGTTTTTGGAAACTCGCTTCACATTTGTTAGACCACACAAATTTGTTATCCTTCTTCAGCAATTCAGTCATGGGCTTGGCTATAGAGGAAAATCCTTCAATAAACCGACGGTAATATCCTGCCAATCCAAGGAAGCTACGGATCTGGGTAACTGACTTAGGTGGCTTCCATTCTTGGACGGCTTGCACTTTACTCGGGTCTACAGCAACACCTTCAGCTGAAAGGACGTGTCCCAGAAATTCCACTTGATGCTTCCAAAACTCACACTTTGAGAACTTCGCATAGAGGCGATGTTCACGAAGCTTGTCCAATACCATTCTTAAGTGGTCTT
Organism: Stipa capillata; assembly: GCA_019208055.1. Classification (NCBI taxonomy): domain Eukaryota; kingdom Viridiplantae; phylum Streptophyta; class Magnoliopsida; order Poales; family Poaceae; genus Stipa; species Stipa capillata. The sequence goes on along the minus strand of JAGXJF010002832.1, from coordinate 163,682 downwards.
CATGCTCTACTTCAGATTTGGAGTAGATAAGGATGTCATCAATAAAGACGACCACGAATCGATCAAGATACTCCATGAATACGGAATTCATGAGTTGCATGAAATTGGAAGGGGCATTGGTCAAACCAAAGGACATAACCGTATACTCATATGATCCGTATCGGGTGGTAAAGGCCGTTTTGGGGATGTCTTCGGATCTGATTTTTATTTGGTGGTAGCCTAACCGAAGGTCTATCTTGGAGAAGACACAAGCTCCGGTTAGTTGGTCGAAGAGATCATCGATTCGAGGGAGCGGATACTTGTTCTTCACTGTGAGCTCATTCAAGGGGCGGTAGTCAACTACCATCCTTGGACTTGAATCCTTCTTCTTCACGAACATGGCTGGGCATCCCCAGGGCGAGGAGCTCGGTCTAATGAAACCCTTGTCCTCAAGCTCCTTGAGTTGCTTCTTCGTCTCCCACAACTCGTTCGGGGGTATCCTGTACGGTCGCTTCGAAACAGGGGCGGTTCCAGGGGGAAGATCGATGACGAACTCCACTGCACGATCAGGGGGCATACCAGGCAACTCTTTGGGGAAGACGTCCGGGTACTCGCATACTACTGGAACGAGCTCAATTCCCTGGTCCTGGGTACCACTCAGGGCAAAGAGACACCCTGATGGGAACGAGGACACAAGCATCACTTCTTTACCGGACTCAGAGGTAAGGGACACTGATCTTCCAGCACAATCTATCCTGGCTTTATGCTGGATCAACCAATTCATGCCCAATATAACATCTAATCCTGCTGATCCCAGAACTACCATGTTGGCCAGAAACATCTCCCCACCAATCTCTATCTTAACACCCTCGCAAACCAGCTCGGTTCTCAGCTCCGAGCCGGGTGTTGCAACAATAAGGGGATGATGCAATGCTGATGAGGGAACATGGTTTTCATGTGCAAACTTGCTGGATATAAAGGAGTGGGATGCTTCGGAATCGAAAAGAACGGTGGCAGGAGTTGAGTTCACGGAGAGCGTACCCAAAACCACTTCTGGTGCCTCCTGCGCTTCTTTGGCTGTGATGTGGTTCACTCTGCCACGGCCGGCAGCTTGAGGCTTGTTGGGGGCTGGACCCCTGACTTGAGAACTTCCTTTCTGCTGACCTTGTTGCACCCTAGGGGCGTAGGGGTGTCCGGCACACGGGTGTAAACAGGCGTTCACAAAGTGTCCCATGTTCCCACAATTATAGCACTTCACTTTGCTCAGATCAAACGTGGACCTCTGCTGTCCTCCCTGAGGACGGGGCTGAACGCTCCATTGCTGAGGGCGAGGAGCATATCCTTGGGGTCTTGGTGGGTAAGGCGCTGCTGGACGGGGTGGTTGTGGCTGCCACACCCTTGGTTTCTGTGAGCTACTGGCTGCAGATCTCTGCATTTCTCTCTCGCGCTTACGAGATTGGCTGAGGACGGACTCTTTTGCCTCTATCTTGATGGCCTTGTCCACCAAGTGCTGAAAGTTGCGCACATCGACAGTGGCTAGCTTCGCCTGCATTTCATCACTCAGTTTGCCCATAAACTTCTCAACCTTATCTTCATCAGAGGAAACTTCTCGCGGGGCATACCGCGCTAAGTGGTTGAATTCATGAAGGAATTCTAAGATGGGCTTCTTGCCTTGACGGAGATCACGGAACTCCTCTTTCTTCAAAGCCATGATACCAGAGGGGATATGGAAATCACGAAAGCTGGTCCGGAACTCGGCCCACGTGACCACATGGCCGGCGGCTTGCATGGCCAGGAAGTTCTCCCACCAATCAGCAGCAGCTCCTTCGAGGTAGTGGGAGGCGAAGTTGACCTTGTCGTCTTCTGCACATTGGGCTAGCTGTAACTTCCTCTCAATAGTGCGGATCCAATTATCTGCTTCCAAGGGATCATCGGCACGATCAAACATGGCTGGTTGGGTCCGCTGGAAATCAGATAGACCACCTCGTGCTTGACCGCCAGCTGCGCCTTGATTGCGCACGAGCTGCTCGAGAATTCGGTTCTGGGTGGCCAAGAGATCGGCGATGTTGGGCTGCTGGGGTGGGGGTGGCACTTCTTGTTCTTCGCGCTCAAGACGCCCGCGAGCGGCTCCACGGGTTCCAGATGCCATGCTGCTGAAATCAGAAGACACCAGATGAGATAAAGGAGTTGGAAACTTGGGAAATCAAGGATATTTCCACAAGGGTATAGCAAGGTAAGCAAAGATATGGCACATCGTTTCATACACACTTTCACGAGAAAATGAGGCACAAAACAATTGCAAGGAAAGTTGACGCTAACACGCAAATGCATTAATACGATCAACGGGGTTCATAGAAAGGCTGCGGTTTAGATCACTCTTTTTAGTGAAATAAACGTTACAATGTGCCCAAAATGGCAGCCACCAATACCCAATTACATGCCTCCAAGGATACCTTAAACCTAGAATTTGGTTCAACTTACACCACAAAAGAGATCAATAACACGATTGCTGAAATCTGGACAGCACTACAACGGATAACTCTTAAAGCTTGGTACCCCAAATTTCATTCTCCAAATTAGTCACGACGATCTTCACTGATCTCGTGCCTTTAAGATCTTGGTCATTACAAAGCCTACCCCCCTTAAAAGAATCTCGTCCCGAGATTCCTATCCTTCAACCACTCATCCTACTCTTCATCGGTCGGTGGGTTACTGGTGGTATACCACACACGCTCCGAGGGATCCTCTTCCTCTTCTTCCTCCACGGCGGGTGGTACAACTTCATGAGTAGGGACTGAGGTAGTTTGTGCTGAGGTACCATCTCGGGAAGGCCTTGGGGTAAAAAGCCGTAGATATTCACGGGACGTCATCCTCCTGCGTGGCTTTGCTCCAGAACTCTGGGATTGATTGGTCTCACAAGGTGATATTGGGGTCAACTCTTGCTCCATGATATGTGGATTCTCACCGCAAGATGATTCCTCTTCACCATCAACACGCCGTCTTCTGCGCAACTCAGAGCGGAGCTTGCGGTTGCATCGCGACAGCTTGTAGTTATCCTGTGATAGCTTCATTAACTCAAGAGCAGCATCCTTATAATCCAAATACAATCCATCATGCATTATCTCGGCGGAGGCAATGTGATGGGCTATCTCCAGCTCTGTCTCATCTTCATCATCACTAGGTGCGGGTACCAAAATATTGTTACCTTCATTACTTGCCTGAGGAATGAGGCGGAATTGGGAGGCAAGGAAAATCTCATCAAAGTGGTGACGTAGGTAAAGAATGGCCTTTCTGGCAGCTTCAAGTCTGGCATCATAACCACTACCCCTAGCTGCCTTGAAGGTTTGTTCCATATTAGGGGCTCTCACTGTAACCCATCCTGTCCAAACACGAATCCTTCCCTGGGCCCCATAACTGCGAGCGTGGAAAGCAGGGAGGTCTCCTTCGGGCACGTCAAGGTGCTCCAACATCCTCCATAGTAGGGTTGCCCAACTTCCCAATTGGCTCGGGTCAGTAACAATGTTATACACCATCCTATGAAAGGTTAAAGTTAAAGAAGGTAGGGTCAGCCACACAAGGAAAAACAAATGCAATAGGAAAGGAAATCTAGGACTAAGAGTGATGAGGTTAAGGAATCAAAAGCAATTTACTTACTAATTTTGAACATAGGGTTTAACTGGTAAATAGTTTTCTCGGCGATGCCAAGTCCTAACTAACGACCACCTGCAATTGGCTTCCTACGGTCAGTTCGGCTCTGATACCAACCTGTCGGACCCTAGATTCCATAACGGAGAGCTTTAGGAATAATCACCCGCTAAGTCGGAGCTTCAACCCCGACCTCAACTCTCCGGAATTAATCCTGAGAGGAGTAGAGTGATATGGCTCCGAATAGCCCGAGACGTCAACCCCAAAGCTTACTCCGACGAACTAATGCACAGAGCGGTAGGGTGATATAGCCTCCTCACTCTTTCCCACTGAGCCGGAGCATCAACCCCGACCTCGTCCTGGCAAATAAATGCACGGCTGGAGTAGGGTAATATAGCTCCCAACGTCTCAGTGGAGAGTCGCTTCACAGGGGTGACTAAACTTAATAGCTCTACGATATAAAACCTGAAATCCTCCCTGCATCACGTACTTCAATCATACACGCATTGCACATGACACAGGGGAGAACAAACCAGTACCATCACCGAGATTCTACGACTGAAACTGCAATAATACTAGCTGTTCTGGAAACTTAACAACATATATACAACCAAAAGATGATTACACAGAGGAAGATTAGTTTGGCTGAGAAGCCTAAGGGTAGGGCCGAAAGCGGCGGCAGAACAAACCAGACTACCGAACCCAGGGCAGGACCACTGCCCGGGATCACCAGCGACTAGACGACGTCGGAATCGATTTCAACGTAGAAACCATCCGCGGAGGGAATGGTTTCCTCTGCACACAAAATATCAACGAATGCAAGGTGAGTACAAAATGTACTCCGCAAGACTTACAAGGGGAAATTAGTAATAGATGCATCGGTATCAACAAAGGGGCTATATGTGGACTGCTTTGCGGAAAGCTGATTTTACCTTTTTCACAATACCGGTAAGTAGATTGAAATCCGTCTACGGGAATTCTTTGTAAAGGAGATGAGGCGGAACTCCATAGCAACATCTATAACAGATCACATGCACATTCCCAATCCTCGATCCTTTCTCAACCCCCAAGGAGAAATCGATCGCTAGTATCGCGTCCTTAGAGTTGGCAAATTTTAGATTAAGGTTGTAGTTGTCTAATTCGATGCAAAATCTTACCAAGCTGTCCATAACCGCGGACACGGCTATTCGAATAGTTCAAACCCTGCAGGGGTGTACATCTTTACCTACACGTACCGATCGACTCCTAATGCCAATGCAATTTACACACTTTCACGAGGTGTGCTGGCGGAGGGTGATCGAACACGACCTTTACAATGCTTTCGACTTAGGTACAAGCCGCCCTAGGGGGCTAATCCGCGAATGACAGTTCGGCCGATACTTCGTCACGGTCCCACTAGTTGTGTCGGTGATACATCCCCGGTCCCGGACCGTGTGTAACCCTCACTCCTATATTGTTGCATCACACCACCTTCTTTTCCACGCACCCAATACACACGAAAACGGCAAAATGCGGCTCATCACCTAGGTCTAGATAAATTATTCGGTTGGAGGTGGCCCATTATACACCCGTGTAGTAGTACGCAAATCTTGGTTCGAAGGGACACCGGAAACCGGTCCTTGTGGGATGACGAGACAACCCACCATGCTCCGAGCATGGCCTCTCGTCTATGCCTGATTGTTAAGGGTTAGATTTATTAAGCATTCCCAGGAGATCACCCACCTATCCTCTTAACCCATCCAGAGTGGTGTGCTTTGCCCGCCATCCAAAGAACTATGACGTTTACCGAACTAAGCAGGTCTAAGCATCATTAGCTATATAAGCAATATTAAAGCAACGAGTAGTACACTCTAAATAGGTTGGGACGGTCGGTGGTGCTGATTGAGCGACAAAGTGTCACGGACCCAGAATTGCATATGATTAGGGGAACGACTGGTCGCCAAGGGCCGAAGGACTAGTCGAACTGGTGGCACGGTACCTGCACCGTACACACCGAGGTGGAGTGATCTGACACCTGCACAACGCGAGCCGGTCGGAAGCGACTAGACTTCCTCGAACCACATACGATTCCTTGATCCGGTGAAGGTTTAGAGCCGTTCCCGGATCCTACCACGCAAAGCAAGGTCGGAGGAGCCCGGCGATTCTACCCACACCCTAACCTAGCTCGTCAGCTAGTGGGTCACCCGAAGGCCCGGTAGAACACGCCCACACCCTGCCTGGCCGGCACAGCATATTAGCCAGCGGGTCACTCAATCGATTCCTGCTCGACATAGTAAAAAGGGGAACAACAGTAACCCTTCACGGCGTACCCATACGCTTCATATCATACACGCATTGCATACGGGCAGCCGGAATAACAAGTTGGATATCACAGCAAAGCACTACATTACGATAATAAATTAGTTGTCCGCATCGGACTATAAGATTACATCATTCGGCATAGCCGGAAACATATCCGAGTACGGGGTAATTAAAACAACAGCGGAAGCAAGTAAAAGAGTCCCACAGCGGTGCATTGACTGCTGATCAAAAGTTACCACCTATCCCATAAGCCGAATAGCTAACCAAGGAAACCATAAGTTTAAGCGTCATCGAAATAGTCTTCGACCACCGGCTCACCTGCAAGCTCTAGGAATAACCTAGGTGAGTACAAAGTACTCGCAAGACTTATCCGTGCTTGATTAAATGTCCTACCCATGCTAGTACAGCAACAAATTAAACATGAATGCTTCTCAGAGTAACAATATACAAGTTAAGAACATAACCTAAACCAGGGGAAGTAAAGACAATAGGATTAACAATCTAACTCAGAGTACAACATATTGTAAACAAGTCACAACGAGAATCAATTCAACAATTCCAAGTTCATTGGGGCAGCCCATGAGTCCAATCCAAAAGAATCCATTAAACATCATCCAATCTAATTAGGGCAGCCCCTAGGTCAAATCCAATCAATCCAAAATCAACACATATTCATTTAATCTCTCGAACAGTTACCGACAACTCAACCACTGCAGACATAGTGTGTGCATAACCGTTTGGAGGTAGCGAGCCTCCAAAGGGCATGTAGACTTACCCCCACTATTCTCAGCGTTGGTTCCCGCTAACGTTCCCGTGTGAAAAGGGATGGTGACACGCTGAAGATAGGGTTGGTGTGACGATAAAACTCTACTTACTCCTGGGTCGCCATCAAACTACGATGAACACCAACCGTACCCATTGTGCACGCCCTCGGCTCTTCCAACTCACTTAACAATTTAGTTGAAGAGCCATCAGATGTTCTCAACCTAAGACACATCCTACACATACTAGTGTGCTCAACCTCACATGTGACATTCAAGCAACCATCATAGATAAGCACACATAAACAGGGCATACACAAGAGTACGGAAAGTAAAGATGCAACAAGCTCTGCTTGCCTTGTTTGGGTTGTTCCTGGTCTTGCGTGGAGTCGTAAGCCGGGTGGTCGCCTTCTTCGTGCTCTGATGTGAACGATAATAGGTACCGGAAAATAAACGGTGAAAGAATAATAAGACCCAGCATGTATGCGTGATGAATGACTGATGCTAGATGCATGTTCCTACAGTGGTTAATCGATGTCGAGGAACTTTATTTATTTGCATGGCTTAGGTTTAACTTGTAGAGATCACATGTAAAGCTAAGCATGCATGCATGACATTTTATGTTGCAATTGGGAGTCTAGGATTAACTTAATCGATGACAGTGCGTGGCAACGTGCTAGTTATGTAGGTTTAATACAAGTAGTACAAGTCACGAGTTCAACGCAATTAGAATCGTGCAATTTAGGGCTATAACCGTCGAGTTAGGGTTTGACGACGAATGACGATAAGGGGGGCTAATGATTTGCACCCTACCAGGTTATACTATGCATGTGACCCTACTAGAATTCCAATTGCTCCAAATCGTAGGAAATATCGCAAGGTTTCCAGAACTATAAGGTTTGTCGACATCGGAGCTATGGTCGCGAATCTAGGGTTTATCGACCCTTGACAGTAGCAAAATATCAACCCTAAGTATCACCTTGTGCATGTGCTCAAAATTAATTTTTGATTCAGCCATTTTGTAGAGATTTTCATAAGCTTTCCAAACATATAAAATTTGTCAAATTTGGACGTGTGGTTTGAAAGTTATGAACATTTGAAATTTGGTAGAAATTCTGCCCTAAACCATTAAAACCCTAATTGCTATCTGCACCCGAGAGCTACCCAGACTAAAACTAAAGTCCTACGTACACCCCACTGCCTACCCTTCAATCCTAATACTAAACCCCACGGGCTGACAGTTGGGCCCCAGAGGCAGAGCTGACCGGGCTCGGGGCGCCTCGGGAAGGGCCGCTAGGGCACGGGCAGCTCACCGCGACGACGAGGAGTTGGTGCAGGACGTCGGAGAGGCTCGGGGGATGGCTGGCGACGGGGACCGGCGGCAAGGAGCGTCGGGTTGTCGGCGTCGAGGGTCTCCGAGAGCGGATCTGCGAAAAGAAAGGTAGCAGGGAGATGAGGGGAAGGAGAGGGAGCTTAGGAGCTAGAAAATGGGACTCGGAAACCACTGGAACCGAAGCGAGAGCTCACCGGAATTCTGATCGGAGATGGGGAAGAACGGGATGGCTTCGGTGCAGCTCGTGCAGATCTGGAAAATGGATGCGAGGGGAAGGTGAGGGATGGTGGGAGGAAGGTCCAGAGCGCAATGGGGAGGGGGATTGCTCACCGAGGGCTCCAGGATTTCTCGTCGGAGAGGCAGCCGGAGCTCGGGAAGAAGGTGGCGCCGAGGAGCTTCACCGCGGGAGGAGGGAAGAGGAGTGGCGCTAGGGTTCCGGGGCGTGGGGGAGTTTGTCCAAGCAGAGGGGAGTATTTATGGGGCGGCGGGCTGGTCGGAACTGTGGGGCGCCGCCCCGCTCGGCCTCTGGCCGGCGGCGACGTGGAGGGGGAGGATCTGGCAGGCGGGCCCGGGCGGAGCAGCAGAGAGAGAGAGGAGGCTGACAGGGGGCCCGGGTTGGCAGAGAGAGAGAGGAGAAGGCAGGCTGCGGCGGGGTGAGGTGGGCCGGCCGAGCAGGCCTCGGCCCATTCTCCTTTTATTTTCTTTTCTTTTTATATGGCACAGAGACATTGTTTGTGTTATTTTATGTGCAAATCTTTCTCCAAAAATTCTGAAATTTTTACCAGACCTTCCAAGCATTATTTGTGAGCTACTGTAAAAGTTTGAACCAATTTGGAGTTGATTTGGATGGGGTTTTAGTTCAAATCTAGGGTTTGACCTAATTCAACGATTTGAACTGCAACTAGGTTTTAAACTTCTCTAAAATTCCTGAAATTTGGCATGGAGTTGACCTTTCCATATTCAAGTCTATTCCCAAAATTTGACAAGTTTTCATCCACATTTGCTTGCTCATTTTCTTAACCCTAGTTCTTCTGCACTTTAGGGTTTGCACTCGGAGGGTCTATTCGAGCTGTTATTCCATGTGGTTTTTGGGGCAATCTTGGGAAGAAGGGAGAGAGAGTTAGTAGGGGATTCATCGACGGGGTTCACTGGCCCCACCACTTGCTAATGTTACTGTCGAAGGTCGATACTTTGAATAAGTTGATTGGTGTTTGTTAGCATATCCACCGAGGATGAGATATGCATATATTCTATAAAGTAAAGTTGATATGCAACTAAGTTTAAGTAAGGTGTGGGTGGTGATGATGCCATGTATGCATGAATGCGGAGCAAAACTCCACTTATCGAATCTGGGTATTACAAAACCTACCCCCCTTAAAAAGATCTCGACCCGAGATCTCTAACGATCGACAAACAAGGATGGAAACTCGGTCTTGAGCCAATCTTCGCGTTCCCACGTAGCTTCATCTTCGGTATGATTACTCCACTGAACCTTGAAGAACTTGATGGTGCGACTTCGAGTCTTGCGCTCAATTTCATCGAGAATACACACCGAATGTTCTCGATAAGAGAGATCTTCATGTAGTACTTCGATGTCGGGGTTGATCTTCGTCTCGGGAACTCGATGGCAAGCTTTTAACTGGGACACGTGGAAAACATCATGCAGTCGAGATAGCTCTGGAGGCAATTCCAATTGGTATGCGACTGTGCCTCGCTTGGCTAGGACTCGGTAGGGACCGATATAGCGAGGAGCTAACTTGCCCTTCATTGCAAAGCGGCGAACACCTCTGCATGGGGTGACCTTGAGGTACACACTATCTCCAACCTGAAAGGTAACCTCTCGGCGATGAGGGTCGGCATAGCTTTTTTGCCTGGACTGAGCTTCACGAAGACGTTCTCGGATGAGTTGAACCAAATCTTCAGCTTCTTCAATTGGATTAGGTCCAAAGAATTGTCTCTCGCCGGTCTTGGACCAGTTCAATGGAGTCCTACATTTCCTTCCATACAGCACTTCAAAAGGAGCCATACCGAGGCTGGCTTGATAATTGTTATTGTAGGCGAACTCTGCGTACGGCAAACAGTCTTCCCAGTTGGAACCCAATGTGAGTGCACATGATCTCAACATGTCTTCAAGGATTTGATTTGTCCGTTCAACTTGACCACTGGTTTGAGGGTGAAAAGCGGTGCTGAAAGACAGAGAAGTCCCCATAGACTCGTGTAAGCATTTCCAAAACCGACTGGTGAATTGGGTGCCTCGATCTGAAACGATTCTGTTGGGAACACCATGGAGGCAAACAATCTGGGAGATATACAACCTTGCTAGATGGCTCACTTTATGTGTTGTCTTCATGGGGATGAAGTGAGCGACTTTGGAAAGGCGATCCACAATTACCCATATTGCATCGTTGCCCTTTGGGGATTTCAGCAAACCTACCACAAAATCCATACCAATCTCTTCCCATTTCCACTCGGGAATAGGGAGTGGCTGAAGTAGGCCTGCTGGTCTCTGATGTTCGGCCTTCACACGACGACAGACGTCACACTCGGCAACATATTGAGCGATCTCCCGCTTCATTCGGGTCCACCAAAATTGGCGACGGAGGTCTTGGTACATCTTGGTACTGCCTGGATGGATGGCTAATGGGGAGTTGTGTGCTTCATGAAGGATTAGGTCCTTTAGTTGCCTGTCCTTAGGCACCACGAGTCTTTTTCCAAACCACAGAACTCCATTCTCGTCTTCAGTGAAACAGGTCGCGGTACCGTCCTTCACTTTCTCCCTGATTCTCTGCATGCCGACATTCTGAGCTTGAGCAGCCTTGATTTGATCTTCTAACGATGGCTTTACCTCAAGAGTGGCGAGGGTACCTTGTTCAACCATCTCCAAGTTCAGCCGCTGAAATTCTTCATGAAGGGGTGGTTGTTGCTCCTTGATCATGGTGTTGTTGCAGTAAGCTTTCTGACTAAGGGCATCGGCAACGACGTTAGCTTTGCCAGGGGTATAATTTAAACCCAAGTCATAGTCCTTAATGAGCTCAAGCCATCTTCTTTGGCGAAGGTTCAGATCTGGTTGGGTGAATAGATACTTCAAGCTCTTATGGTCCGAAAAGATCTCGCAGCGAGTGCCGATGAGGTAGTGTCGCCAAATCTTCAGGGCATGCACCACGGCAGCTAATTCCAAGTCATGGGTGGGGTAGTTGGCCTCATGAGGACGCAACTGACGTGAAGCATAAGCTACCACGCGGCCTTCTTGCATGAGGACACAACCTAACCCATTCCGAGAGGCATCACAATAGACTTCGAAATTCTTGTGTACGTCTGGAAGAGTAAGCACTGGAGCTGAAGTTAACCTTTCTTTAGGCTCTTGAAAACTCTTTTCACACTTGTCAGACCATATAAACTTGGCTTCTTTCTTCAGCAATTCTGTCATCGGCTTGGCTATGGAAGAGAATCCTTCAATGAATCGGCGGTAGTATCCTGCTAGTCCAAGGAAGCTTCGGATCTGGGTAACCGATTTGGGTTGCTTCCACTCTTGTACAGCTTGCACTTTGCTCGGGTCTACCGCGACACCTGCAGCTGATATTACATGGCCCAAGAACTCCACTTGGTGCTTCCAAAACTCACACTTTGAGAATTTGGCATACAGACGATGCTCACGGAGCTTGTCGAGCACCTTTCTCAAGTGGTCTTCATGCTCTGACTCGGACTTGGAATAGATGAGGATGTCGTCGATGAAGACGACAACAAATTGATCAAGATACTCCATGAATACTGCGTTCATGAGTTGGGTGAAGGTGGAAGGGGCATTGGTTAAACCAAAAGACATAACTGTATACTCGTATGATCCGTAACGAGTAGTGAAGGCTGTTTTTGGAATGTCCTCGGATCTGATTTTTATCTGGTGGTAGCCCAATCTAAGGTCAATTTTGGAGAAGACGCATGCTCCGGTCAACTGATCGAATAGATCATCAATCCTGGGAAGAGGGCATTTGTTCTTCACTGTAAGCTCATTCAGTGGGCGATAGTCTACTACCATTCTTAAGCTTGAATCTTTCTTCTTCACAAACATGGCTGGGCATCCCCATGGTGAGGAACTTGGTCTGATGAAACCCTTGTCCTCAAGCTCCTTGAGTTGCTTCTTCATCTCCAACAACTCGCTCGGGGGTATCCTGTACGGTCGCCTTGAGACAGGGGCGGTTCCAGGGGGAAGATCGATAACAAACTCCACTGTCCGATCAGGGGGCATACCAGGCAACTCTTCGGGGAAGACGTCCGGGTATTCGCATACTACCGGAACGAGCTCGATTCCTTGGTCCTGGGTACCACTCAGAGCAAAGAGACACCCTGATGGGGACGAGGACACAAATATCACTTCTTTACCAGAATCCGAGGTAAGGGACACTGATCTTCCGGCACAATCTATCTTGGCCTTATGCTAGATCAACCAATTCATACCCAATATAACATCTAGCCCTACAGACCCCAGAACTACCATGTTTGCCAGAAACATCTCCCCGCCAATCTCTACTTTAACACCCTCGCAAACCAGCTTGGTTCTCATTTCCGAGCCGGGTGTCGCAATAATAAGGGGATGATGCAATGCTGATGATGGAACATGGTTATCATGCACAAACTTGCTGGAGATAAATGAATGAGATGCTCCAGAATCAAACAGAACAGTTGCGGGGGTTGAGTGAACGGAGAGCGTACCCAGCACCACTTCTGGCGCATCCTGAGCTTCTTCCGCTATGACGTGATTTACTCTGCCACGGCCGGGAACTTGGGGCTTGGTGGGGGCTGGTCCTCTGACTTGGGGTCCTCCTCTTGTCTGTCCTTGCTGCAGCTTGGGGGCAAAGGTGTGCCCTGTGCGTGGATGAGAACAATGGTTGGCGTAGTGTCCCATAGCTCCGCAGTTATGGCACTAAACTTTACTCATATCAGGTAAAGGTCGCTGCTGTCCTCCCTGAGGACGAGGCTGAGAACTTTGCTACTGAGGACGAGGTGCATAGACTTGTGGTCTTGGTGGATATGGCCCCGCAGGACGGGGTGGTTGTGGCTGCCACGCCCGCGGTTTCTGTGAACTGCTCCCCGCAGATCTTTGTAACTCCCTCTCGCGCTTGCGAGACTGATTGAGGGCTGATTCCTTCGCCTCTATTTGAATTGCTTTGTCTACCAGGTGCTGGAAGTTACGCACGTCGACCACGGCAAGCTTAGCCTGCATCTCTTCATTCAATTTGCCCATGAATCTTTCTACCTTATCTTCATCCGTGGACACTTCACGCGAGGCGTACCGCGCGAGGTGATTGAACTCTCGAAGGAATTCCATGATGGGCTTGTTGCCTTGGCGCAAATCGCGGAACTCTTCTTTCTTCAGCACCATGATTCCGGAGGGGATGTGGAACTCACGGAAGCCGGTTCGAAACTCGGCCCACGTGACCTCGTGCCCTTGTGCTTGCATGGCGAGGAAGTTCTCCCACCAGTCTGCTGCGGCTCCTTCGAGGTAATGGGAGGCGAAGTTGATCTTATCGGCCTCAGCGCATTGGGCCAACTGAAGTTTCCTCTCAATCGTGTGGATCCAGTTATCTGCTTCCAAGGGGTCATCTGTACGATCAAAAGTGGCTGGCTGCGTTCTCTGGAAATCTGATAAACTGCCTCTGCCCTGACCACCTGCAGCGCCCTGATTGCGCACCAGCTGCTCTAGGATTCGGTTCTGCGTTGCAAGCAAGTCCGCAATATTCGGCTGCTGGGGAGGAGGTGGCACTTCCTCTTCCTCATGGTCACGGCGTCCACGTGCAGCTCCGTGGGTTCCAGATGCCATGCTGCTGAAATCAGAAGACACCGGATGAGACAAAGGAGTTGAAAGGTTGGGAAATCAAGGACATCTCCACAAGGGTATAACAAGATATCCAAGGATATGACACATAATCTCATACACACTTTCAGGAGAAAATGAGGCTCAAAACGATGGCAAGGGAAGTTAGTGCTACCACCCGAATACATTAATACGATCGTCGGAGTTCATGCGTGGGGCTGCGGTTTAAATCACCATTATGGTGAAATAAACATTAACAATGTGTCAAAATGGCAGACACCGACACTCAATTACATGGTTCCAAAAGATCCTTAAACCTAGGGTTTGGTTCGGCTTACACCACAAAATGAGACCTTCTACTTAACACCAAAATCCGAACAGCACTACTAAGGTTTTACAAAGCTTCTTCATTAAATCAGCAGGTCTCATAAGCCTCCATTGCTATTCTCCAAGCGTTCTTCCTATTCTTCATCGGTCGGTGAGTTACTGGTAGAGTACCACACCCGAATCGACGGGTCCTCTTCTTCTTCTTCAGACAGCAGAGCTTCATCAGTAGGGACTGGAGCAGCGGGTGGCGAGGTAACTCCTCGTGAGGGTTTTGAAGTGAAGAGTCGCAGATACTCACGAGATGTCATCCTCTTGCGTGGCTTTGCTCCAGAACTCTGGGGTTGATTGGACTCATAGGGTGGAATTGGGGTCGGCTCTTGTATCGGAACAAAAGGGCTCTCGCCACAGGACTCATCTTCCTTCGCCACATGACATCTCCGGCGCAATTCAGAACGAAGTTTGCAGTTAACTCTTGTCAGCCATTCCACCTCTTGAGTAGCTTTTCCATAATCCATATACAATCCATCATACATGATTTCCGCAGCAACAATGTGGTTGGCAGTCTCCAGCTCAGTCTCACCTTCTTCATCGTCGCTGGGCACTGGTACCATAATATTATTGCCTCCATTACTTGCCTGGGGAATGAGACGGAACTGGGAGAACAGGAAGATTTCATCAAAATGATGCCGTATGTGGAGGACTGCTTTCCTTGCTGCTTCAAGTCGGGCGTCATTATCACCAGCTCTGGGTGCCGTAAAAGTCTGATCCAGGTCGGAGACTCTCACGGTGACCCATCCCATCCAAAAATGAGCCTTCCCGCAAACCTTGTAGGTCTTGGCATGGAAAGCGGGGAGGTCTTCCTAGGGCACGCCAAGGTATTCCAACATCCTCCACAACAGGGTGGCCCATCCTCCTAGCTGGTGCGGGTCGGTCACAATGTTGTACACCATCCTATACAATTTTAGGGTTAGAGAGGATATGGTTAGCCACACAAGCGAAAACAAATGCAATAGAGAAGAAATTCAGAACTAAGAGCGATGAGGTTAAGGAATAAAGAGCAATCTACTTATTAATTTTAAACATAGGGTTTAACTTTTTAAATAGTTTTGCTGGCCAAGTGGCGCAGCGGGAGCCCTATCTAACGACCACCTGCAATTGGCTTCCTACGGTCAGCTCGGCTCTGATACCAAGTTGTCACGGACCCGGAATTACATATGATTAGGGGAACGACTGGTCGCCAAGGGCCGAAGGACCAGTCGACCTGGTGGCACGGTACCTGCGCCGTACACACCGAGGCGGAGTGATCCGACACCTGCACAACGCGAGCCGGTCGGAAGCAACTAGACTTCCCCGAACCACATACGATTCCTTGATCCGGTGAAGGTTTAGAGCCGTTCCCGGATCCTACCACACAAAGCAAGGTCGGAGGAGCCCGGCGATTCGACCCACACCCTAACCTAGCTCGGCAGCTAGTGGGTCACCCGAAGGCCCGGTAGAACACGCCCACACCCTGCCTGGCCGGCACAGCATCTCAGCCAGTGGGTCACTCAACCGATTCCTGCTCGACATAGTAAAAAGGGGAACAACAGTAACCCTTCACGGCGTACCCATACGCTTCATATCATACACGCATTGCATACGGGCAGCCTGAATAACAAGTTGGATATCACAGCAAAGCACTACATTACGATAATAAATTAGTTGTCCGCATCGGACTATAAGATTACATCATTCGGCATAGCCGGAAACATATCCGAGTACGGGGTAATTAAAACAATAGCGGAAGCAAGTAAAAGAGTCCCACGGCGGCGCATTGACCGCTGATCAAAAGTTACCACCTATCCCATAAGCCAAATAGCTAACCAAGGAAACCATAAGTTTAAGCATCATCGAAATAGTCTTCGACCACCGGCTCACCTGCAAGCTCTAGGAATAACCTAGGTGAGTACAAAGTACTCGCAAGACTTATCCGTGCTTGATTAAATGTCCTACCCATGCTAGTACAGCAACAAATTAAACATGAATGCTTCTCAGAGTAACAATATACAAGTTAAGAACATAACCTAAACCAGGGGAAGTAAAGACAATAGGATTAACAATCTAACTCAGAGTACAACATATTGTAAACAAGTCACAACGAGAATCAATTCAACAATTCCAAGTTCATTGGGGCAGCCCATGAGTCCAATCCAAAAGAATCCATTAAACATCATCCAATCCAATTAGGGCAGCCCCTAGGTCAAATCCAATCAATCCAGAATCAACACATATTCATTTAATCTCTCGAACAGTTACCGACAACTCAACCACTGCAGACATAGTGTGTGCATAACCGTTTGGAGGTAGCGAGCCTCCAAAGGGCATGTAGACTTACCCCCACTATTCTCAGCGTTGGTTCCCGCTAACGTTCCCGTGTGAAAAGGGATGGTGACACGCTGAAGATAGGGTTGGTGTGACGATAAAACTCTACTTACTCCTGGGTCACCATCAAACTACGATGAACACCAACCGTACCCATTGTGCACGCCCTCGGCTCTCCCAAATCACTTAACAATTTAGTTGAAGAGCCATCAGATGTTCTCAACCTAAGACACATCCTACACATACTAGTGTGCTCAACCTCACATGTGACATTCAAGCAACCATCATAGATAAGCACATATAAACAGGGCATACACAAGAGTACGGAAAGTAAAGATGCAACAAGCTCTGCTTGCCTTGTTCGGGTTGTTCCTGGTCTTGCGTGGAGTCGTAAGCCGGGTGGTCGCCTTCTTCGTGCTCTGATGTGAACGATAATAGGTACCGGAAAATAAACGGTGAAAGAATAATAAGACCCAGCATATATGCGTGATGAATGACTGATGCTAGATGCATGTTCCTATAGTGGTTAATCGATGTCGAGGAACTTTATTTATTTGCATGGCTTAGGTTTAACTTGTAGAGATCACATGTAAAGCTAAGCATGCATGCATGACATTTTATGTTGCAATTGGGAGTCTAGGGTTAACCTAATCGATGACAGTGCGTGGCAACGTGCTAGTTATGTAGGTTTAATACAAGTAGTACAAGTCACGAGTTCAACGCAATTAGAATCGTGCAATTTAGGGCTATAACCGTCGAGTTAGGGTTTGACGACGAATGACGATAAGGGGGGCTAATGACTTGCACCCTACCAGGTTATACTATGCATTTGACCCTACTGGAATTCCAATTGCTCCAAATCGTAGGAAATATCGCAAGGTTTCCAGAACTATAAGGTTTGTCGACATCGGAGCTATGGTCACGAATCTAGGGTTTATCGACCCTTGACAGTAGCAAAACATCAACCCTAAGTATCACCTTGTGCATGTGCTCGAAATTAATTTTTGATTCAGCCATTTTGTAGCGATTTTCATAAGCTTTCCAAACATATAAAATTTGTCAAATTTGGACGTGTGGTTTGAAAGTTATGAACATTTGAAATTTGGTACAAATTCTGCCCTAAACCATTAAAACCCTAATTGCTATCTGCACCCGAGAGCTACCCAGACTAAAACTAAAGTCCTACGTACACCCCACTGCCTACCCTTCAATCCTAATACTAAACCCCACGGGCTGACAGTTGGGCCCCAGAGGCAGAGCTGACCGGGCTCGGGGCGCCTCGGGAAGGGCCGCTAGGGCACGGGCAGCTCACCGCGACGACGAGGAGTTGGTGCAGGACGTCGGAGAGGCTCGGGGGATGGCTGGCGACGGGGACCGGTGGCGAGGAGCGTCGGGTTGTCACCGTCGAGGGTCTCCGAGAGCGGATCTGCGAAAAGAAAGGTAGCAGGGAGATGAGGGGAAGGAGAGGGAGCTTAGGAGCTAGAAAATAGGACTCGGAAACCACTGGAACCGAAGCGAGAGCTCACCGGAATTCTGATCGGAGATGGGGAAGAACGGGATGGCTTCGGTGCAGCTCGTGCAGATCTGGAAAATGGATGCGAGGGGAAGGTGAGGGATGGTGGGAGGAAGGTCCAGAGCGCAATGGGGAGGGGGATTGCTCACCGAGGGCTCCAGGATTTCTCGTCGGAGAGGCAGCCGGAGCTCGGGAAGAAGGTGGCGCCGAGGAGCTTCACCGCGGGAGGAGGAGGGAAGAGGAGTGGCGCTAGGGTTCCGGGGCGTGGGGGAGTTTGTCCAAGCGGAGGGGAGTATTTATGGGGCGGCGGGCTGGTCAGAATAGTGGGGCGCCGCCCCGCTCGGCCTCTGGCCGGCGGCGACGTGGAGGGGGAGGATCTGGCAGGCGGGCCCGGGCGGTGCAGCAGAGAGAGAGAGGAGGCTGACAGGGGGCCCGGGTTGGCAGAGAGAGAGAGGAGAAGGCGGGCTGCGGCGGGGTGATGTGGGCCGGCCGAGCAGACCTCGGCCCATTCTCCTTTTATTTTCTTTTCTTTTTATATGGCACAGAGACATTGTTTGTGTTATTTTATGTGCAAATCTTTCTCCAAAAATTCTGAAATTTTTACCAGACCTTCCAAGCATTATTTGTGAGCTACTGTAAAAGTTTGAACCAATTTGGAGTTGATTTGGATGGGGGTTTAGTTCAAATCTAGGGTTTGACCTAATTCGACGATTTGAACTGCAACTAGGTTTTAAACTTCTCTAAAATTCCTGAAATTTGGCATGGAGTTGACCTTTCCATATTCAAGTCTATTCCCAAAATTTGACAAGTTTTCATCCACACTTGCTTGCTCATTTTCTTAACCCTAGTTCTTCTGCACTTTAGGGTTTGCACTCGGAGGGTCTATTCGAGCTGTTATTCCATGTGGTTTTTGGGGCAATCTTGGGAAGAAGGGAGAGAGAGTTAGTAGGGGATTCATCGACGGGGTTCACTGGCCCCACCACTTGCTAATGTTACTGTCGAAGTTCGATACTTCGAATAAGTTGATTGGTGTTTGTTGGCATATCCACCGAGGATGAGATATGCACATATTCTATAAAGTAAAGTTGATATGCAACTAAGTTTAAGTAAGGTGTGGGTGGTGATGATGCCATGTATGCATGAATGCGGAGCAAAACTCTACTTATCGAATCTGGGTATTACACAAAGTAAGTTTTCATGCAACGGATAGGGCTAACACTTAGCAGAAAATATCAGTTGATCGCATGCAATACGGCTTTGAAAACAAATAGTAATTTGCAAATAATAGGTTATCCGCAAGATGGTCAAAAGGGCTGCTTGCCTTGCTGATCCGCTACTATGCCCTGATCTTGCTCAAAGTTATACTCGTCGAGAGCGTCCGGTCCTATCGGGAGGGGCGACAACACCGAAACAAAACACACGAAATAATAAATACAATGTTGGAAAACATCGGCATGAGATGCAATGTATGTCATGTCCTAAAGGATGCAAAATCGAAGCTAATGCAAGTGGAAGCAGTTTAATCGGAGTCCGGACGCTCGAGAAATTGCGTTCCGAAGACTTCCGGCTACTCGGGGAAACCCTAATTGGAGTTTTTAGTCCATTTTCATTTTTCCTAGCATGCAAACATGGATGAAAATGATGTAATTGAGTAGCTTTCATTTTTCTAAACATTTTGATATATTATTTGTATTTTTCTGATAAAGTATGAATTTTCTATGAATTTTTGAAGGTTTAGATCAATTTAAACCCCTTTTTGTATTTTCTCAGTAAAGAAAATTAATAGATAAGTCACAAATACTTTTCTTAGTCAGCTTAAGTTAACACCAGAGGCTGACATGTGGGCCCCTCGGTCAACTCGGGTCAAAGTTGACCGAGTCAATGACAAGGGGGACCCACTGGGTATAATCAATTTCTTTTCTTTTATCCTTTTCTTAAATTCTTAAGTGCGGGACCCAACTGTCATAGAGATACCATTAATAAGTGTATTAATCACACTGTTAGGCATTAATTACTGATATTACTCGGTCGGATTCGCAATAATTGCCACTGATTAGCCATAAATTAAACAATTAACGTGTCTGATTAGCAATAAATAGCAATGATTAGTATTAATTCGTGGATTAATCACAGTTAGCATTTAATACTCTACTGATTATACCCTAACCACCCTAACTAACCTAACCAACTAACTACTAACCTAATTAACCTAATTAATTTAACTAATCTAACTACCCAGCCAGGGCTCGGTTGCTGTCAGGGCCCCGGAATTACATATGGCTAAAGGAACGGATTATCGCCAAAGACCGAGCAATCACCCATTCAGTGATACGGTACCTGCGCCATGTGCACCGAGATGGCGTGATCCGACACCTGACCAACGCACCATAGGATCACCAGAGCCGTATGCCTTCACCGTTGGTCAAGCCGGCTAGAAGCGATCAAACTTCCGAAAGCCACATATAATTCACGAAGTCCTGTGAAGAATTAAAGTCACTCTCAAATCCACTAAACACGACAAAGTAGGATGAGCCCGGCGATGATACCCTCAACCTAACCTGACCCGTAGGTCAGTGGGTCACCCGAAGGCCCGATACCATCACCCACACCCTGCCTGACCGGCACTGCATCTCAGTCAGCGGGTCACTCAACCATAACTTGTCACACTTAGTGAATAGAAGACTGACCATAACTCTTCACGACTAACCCATACACTTCAATTCATACACGCATGGTGTATGGGTAGCCACAATAAACAACTTAGGTATCACAACAAAACTCTACAGAACAGAGTTATATAGATATAATCACGTCCCATACACAGGGCAGTATTAATCTTACAACGTGACCTGAAGGTCAATAAACATCAAATAGCCACAAGGGCAGCAGCGGAAACATAAAATAAAAATACCTGAGATGGTGAGGAACCCATCTCAAAACAGCCCACAACATTCCCAAGGAAGTCGAAGGCCGACGGTGGTAAACCGAAGCAGCGAAATGGCCACATCGAAAGCTCCACGAACCTGCCTAGGATAAACCTAGGTGAGTACAACCACCGTACTCGCAAGACATTGCTTATCAACTAATTAAAACATGGTAATAATCATGTTTGACAAGGCGTGAAGGTTCACAATTTATGTCACGTTCAAGTTGCACACAAGAGATGAAATGAACATAAGCTACACAATTTAATTTCAGATTGTAGCAGTAGAATAGAAATCGTAACCACATGGAGATACTAGCAACTCACAAGCACACATAAGAACATAGCAATATGGATGTCATCATTTCCAATTCATTCGGGGTAGCCCACACCCATTTAAAATCAATCAACCCCCTGGCACTGTTCCGGCAATACGACCACGCTGAGTATAGCGAGTGCAACTCCCTTGGAGGTTGCAAGGCTCCAAGGGCCTCTGAGACTTATCTCCACTATACCCTCGCGTCGATTCCGATAACGTCCAAGCGGGTTCTCAATCCATCTCATATTCATCTCAATCAAGCATTACAAACCGTCACCAACGAACCGATAACCTCGGATATAAAGAGTGCAACCCTGGTGGAGTTCACACTACTCCCCCCAGTCTCTAAGACGTACCTCAACTATATCGTAGTTTCGTTTCGTTGGTGACATACGCGTTTTCCCTCGGGCCTTCACCGCCGACTCAGCCACCTCGGGTATAAGGAGTGCAACCCTGCTGAAGGTTGTGAGGCTTCACGCAGTCTCTGAGACTTATCCCCAATATACCGTAGTGCTGGTCTCGGTAACACCCTCGGCTCTCATCTTCACCGCCGACTCAACCACCTCGGTTATAAGGAGTGCAACCCTGGTGGAGTTCACAAGGCTCCCACCAGTATCTGAGACTTATCCCCATTATACCGTAGTGTTGGCCTCGGTGCTGGGCCCACGCGGGTTCTCACATCTCACTTCAACAAGTTCAAGTGATTAGGGCAACCAAATTTATTCTCAGCCATAGCTGCTGCATAACACTAGCCTTACACATACTAGTACGACATCAAGCACAGGTTAAGCAAGCATTCACGCAAGCACCAAGTCAATCCAATTAAGTATGCCAAACAAGATTAACACACAACGTAATAATTGATCAACAAGCAATGGAGCTTGCCTCGTTGCTCGGGGAAGTACGGGGGAGCATGCGGGAGAACACCAGAATACTCAAAACACCGGTAAGAAGCAAGCGACCTCTAAAAAGGGAAAAAGCAACCCTAAGAAACTAATTCAAAAAGGACGAAGATGCATGAATGCCAGTGATATGGATGCAACTACGGTGGATTTAAAATAAAACATGCAAGTACATAAGCAGGTTAGTACTCATTCCCGATCTTTGGTTTAGATTCAGCTGTGTTATAACTTTAATCATGGGTGAACTCAGAACATGGATGCATGCATGGGATACAATATGCAACTAAGGAGAAATGCTTTAAATCTATAATTAGGGTTAGGGCTCATTAGACCGATTCGTACTGGTGGTAGATGAGAACATGGGGTCGCGATTATTTTCTGACCATCAGGCGAATTGTGACACTAACTATTTTAAATTTGACTGTTAAGCTAGATTCTCTAGTATTACTACTTAGTAGTAAGCACAAGTGCAATTTGGTCATTTTTGAAATCTCCAAATACAGCATCATACGGCAATGGCATTATGAAAGCCTACAAGTATAAGGATAATCTTAGGTGAAATAATCGTTTTACTCGGAGGGCGCATGCATTTCCTACGAAGCTTCAAGTCTAATTAGATTTTAGCATTTCCTGTCTTCTTCTCGGTAAGGAATTTAACTAATCTCGCAATTAACTGGATGGTTGGGGTTATCAGATGATAAGTGGGTCCATGCCCACCATTTATCCCCCCTTTTTTAGCCTTTGCTTCAACTAGGGGAGAGCCTGTTGGTCACTCGTACATGTGTATACATTAGCTAATTAGGATTCCAACCGAGTTCATATTCCAACGGGGTAACAGAGGGATATACGTCGTTTAGCCATTGAACCTTAACCGGCACACTGATCTTTTGCTAGCCCAGTTGCTATTAGCTCAGGTAGGTTCAATTGCCAACGATTACTAGCGTTTTAAGTTTGCTAACCAAGGACCAGCGCCTAACAACTCTGTTTTTCCTCGCTATTGTTTTGCTTTAACATTAATTATTTAAAACGCCTAATAGATCTGGATATCCACTATTTGGCTTACCGTTGCTTACCTAACGTAGTTTGGTAGGTTGGTTATAGCTAACTCGCTAATGTATCAATCGGTTAACACTTGTTCAACTAGTAATTACAGAATAGTAGGGAGCCAAACAACAGCTGCCCCTGAACAACCCTTGGACAGATATAGCTAAGAAGAAACTACTGACTAATTAATTGACTAAATGTACTGACAAATAGGGCCGCATGTAAGGGACACAAGTTAATGCGTATACTTAACGGTTTGTCTAAGCATCGGGTTTTATGATTGAACTACAGGTCAGGTAAAAATTGATCAGACTAATTATACATTTGAATTCAACTATCGCTGTTACGGAGGTGTTCAAGTAATTAGCATTTGCTATTGAATTCTTAAGCATCGGAACAAAGGGGATCATCAGTTGCTAGTATATTAATTGCACTGAGCTGATTTTCACCCATCAACTAATTTATCTGGGGAAGCAAACAGAGGTCATGATTAGTACCGTTATCAGTTAGCAGTTAACCGATTGGGCCAGAAAACACCATAGGCAGCAGAACGGGGAAGAAGAGGGTGGAGCCAAGTGATTGCTCGCTCCCGACGGTGAGGAGCACGTCGAACAGCTCGACCTAGGAAGGAGCTTCACGGTCCGGGTCGCTGAAGGAGCTCGCCTGCGGATCGTCGGAGGGTTCGGTCTTGACGGAGCTTCCGAGAGAACCTGGCAAGGAGAAAGAAAAGGAATGAGAAGTAGAGAGAGGAAGGGAGCTGGCGGTTGAGCTGCGGTATGAGGGCAACAAGGCGGCAGCGGAGCTCAAGCTTGGTGGGAGTGAAGAAGGCGGGCGGCGTGGGCTCGGATCCGTGGCCGCGGCTGGAGGGGAGAGCTCGGCAGGCTCACCGGCCACCGTGGCCGGTGCTAGGGCGGGGACGACAACGAGCGGGCTGAGGGGGCGCGGTTGAGGCGGAAGAAGGGGGCTCACCGGAGCTTTGGGGGCACGCGGTGGAGGAGCTCCGGCGGGGATGGGAAGGCCGGCAGAAAGGAGCTAGGGCGGAGCGGATCTGGTGGAGCTCTCCACGGTGGGGGAGGTCGGAGGCGGGGAGGACTGCCGCAGCACCGGGCTTGGGCGCGGTGGAGCACCGGCCACGAGGAGCGGAGAGGAGGAGGTCAGTCGGCGGCAGGGCGAGGGCGCCTCGGTCCAGAGCTGGTGGGGAAGGGAGGCACCGCGGGGAGGAGGCGTGGTTGGGGTGTGGCGGCGAGATAGAGGGCGACGGGCTGGCGGCGCGCCAGGGAGCGGCGGCGGAGGGGCGAGCAGGGGGGTCCCGATGGCTCGGCAGCTGGGCCAAGCGCCATGAAAAGGAGAAGGGGAGGTGGCGTTGGGGAAAAGGAGCACCGGAAGGAGGTGCGGTATTGGAGAAATCGGGAGGGCAAGAAAATGGGGAAAAAGGAGCTGGCCAGTTGGGGAAGAAGGGATGGCGCGTGGCGTGTGGTCTTGCTACGTGGAGAAAAAGGGCTGCCGGTGGAGAGAAAGGTAACCTGCCGGCGTGTGAAGAAAAGAAAGGGAAAAGAAGAAAACTGCTGGGTGGGACCCACGGCCAAAAAAAAGAATACAGCAGAAGTTCATTCTGGTTCCCTTCTGGTTTTAATGCTAGGGTTTTGGAATAAGGTTGAATTCAAGGATTAGTTCAAAATTTGCAGAACTAATTGCTTGTCCCAAACATGATTTTCCAGGATTTGTTAGGGCGAAAAATTTAGGGCTGATCGTCATTTTAAACTGGTCCAAAAGTAAATATTTTGCAAGGTCTTTGGTTTGAATGTGTAAACGAATTCTAATGTACTTCAAGTGGTTGAAGAGGGTTATGAGATATTTGAAACTTTTAAAGATTACTGGGTTTGAATTTGGTGATATTGATTTCTCAATTCCACTTTAAAATTAATCCGGAAGCACATTATTAAAGTTTTTAATCAAGGTCGGGTTTTAATGGCCTAAATGCATGCATGTGAAAGAAGAACTCCAAATTCATCACGGCGATCTTTGCCGATCTCGTGTCTTAAGGTTTGGTCGCTACATACTCGATGAATACGGTTGGTATGTATCTGACGGTGGAATGCGACCAGGTGTGTGTGAAGTGTTGTTGCTGTACCAACCCGAGGTGATTTCATCGTAGTACTCCCCTTGTCACGCGTGGACGTCACCGGCATCGAGGCTGGGGTGTAGTTGAGGTAAGTCTCAGGCCCTTGGAGCCTTGCAACCTCCAAGGGATAACGCACTCGCTACACTCAGGGTGATCGGTTTGCCGGTAACGATCCGAGAGATTAAGTGAATGTGTTGTCATGATGGCTCATTGTTAATGCTGATGTGTGGGCTGTCCCAAGTGGTTGGGAAATGGCAAGTGAGTGCCATTTTGCTCATTCATTTAGGTGTATAGTTGGCAAGTGAGTGCCACTATGCTCATGCACTGAGGTGTATAGTTGGCAAGTGAGTGCCACTATATTCATGCATTGAGGTGTAAACATGACAAGTGAGTGCCATCATGCTCATTCATTGAGATGTATGAAATCTGAACTGTGAGTTATTTTCCATGGTTACCCTCCTTTTGTCCATGCAATGCTAGTATGTTCGTACCTTGCTAGCTTGAGATGCACCATGTTTAATTGCTGTTGTAGTATATCCATGTGTAGGACGTTTAATCAAGCACGAATAAGTCTTGCGAGTACCTCGTACTCACCTAGGATATTCCTAGATCATTGCAGGTGAGCCCGTGGTTGCAGATTTTTATGACGATGCTTAGTTCAGCAGTTTCCTTGGTTGGCGTACGACTCATGGGGAGTCTTTTGGTTTTTGGACAGCGGTGGATGCGCCGCTGTGGGTTTACTTACTTTTATCCGCTGCTGCCATGTTATTTCAGATTTGACTAAAACTTCCGGTTATCACCGCATGATGTAATCTATTAGTCCGATGTGGACAGCTAGCTTTATTATCATATTGTAGTGGTTCGTGTGATGATATTCTTGCTGTCCAACCTATGCACCCACCTCCCGTCTATTATGCGTGTATGTTGAAATGAGGAGTGTGGCTGGATGCATAGGGAGGTACTTGTTATTTCATCTGGATTCCATCGAAATGCAAAGTGAAAGTATGGTCCATTGTCAAAGTAAGTCATACGTGTCAAGCGTATGTTTTTTGGAATCGTGATCCCTCAATCAGGCCGTAGTGAGTCATACGCATTGTGTCGTATGCATGTCGCACGGGGCGGGGGTGGGCCATAGTCCGTCATAGGTAGCGGCTATGGACACCGTCTTCACTTGTGTGAATTCATGGAATCGAGATAAAATACCGGGTCCCTCACATCTGCCCACCGCCGCCCGGCGTGGGCCCAGCACCGCGCCGCCCGCAGGTTCTGCGCAGGTAGTGGCTAGCTCCCGACGCTCGGTTCGGTTTGTTTCGCTGGTGTGAAATTTGGTGAGATTGGGTTATGCATTGCACTGATTGGGTTCGTTCCCGTTGCAGTGATTGCCTCCGAGAGGGTTGTGTTCACCTCCCCGGAGGTCTCCAAGTCGTTCGAGTTCACCAGTGAGGAGCGGATTTATAAGTGGTAATTTAGCTTGTCCACGGTGAGTATGCTTGCTTGCTTCGTGATCCATTTATGCTCTTTGTCATTAGGTCATGATAAGTGTGAGTACGATCATTTGGCCGGTAATTTGGCAAATGTATACAAGCTTTGTTGTATGATACCTTGCGCGGGAGAAATCTGCATGCTTGCAATTCCATTTATGCCACCTTGCTATGAGCAATAAGTTGAGGGATGACATTTTACGGACACATGAAATGTAGAGTTAGTTGTATTTAGTAAGTCAAAAGTGATGGAATTAGCTTGTGATAATTATAGTCTTATACCAAAGTGTCTGAAGGAGTTTAGTACCACTTCTCTTTATATGTTATATTTATTGTCTTTTTATTTTTTGGATTTGATGATATGTCGTTATATGCAAAAATTTTGAAGCATATAAAGGAAATTGCCATGATTCAATCAGAACCGCTAAGACTTAGCTGCTAGATAAGAAAGCATGTTTGAACTCCCGTTGGATTAGCGTTACTACCTAGGATGAAGACTGCTAGCTTAATAATCTTGTTATTTAAGTCAAGTATTGTAATTGGTCAACAAATTGAATTGAGTAAATTTAATCGTATTTTGCTATACTTGTTGTTCTTCCCTGTCTCACTACAAATTATTTCTGGTGCCACACTGAAATTTCCTTAAACAAATGTACTGGATGCTTTATAGGTGGGAATCTCAAGGATTCTTTAAGCCTAACTTTGACCGTGGAGGAGATCCATTTGTCATCCCAATGCCACCTCCAAATGTTACTGGATCACTGCATATGGGTCATGCTATGTTTGTTACCCTTGAGGTAGGATGATTAAATTTCCTAAGATTTTTGTGGTTATTATGTTGGATAACTATATGCTGATATTATGTTAAATCGTCTATTCAACTGAATGAGCAGTACTTCCAATTATCCTTGAAAATATGAACGTTGTTATGCATGTTTGACTTAGGTGCTTATACTGTAAAGGGATAATCTTCTAGAGCCGTAGCTTGTTAGGTTTGGACTGGGATTTAATATCTAACAATGCAATGATCAGTCCACAATTTTTTTTGACAAATATTAATTAATCAATTCTGTGTATATATGTGATGCTATAGTCATAGGAATTTGATTGAAATACTTTCAATGCATATCCTATTACTACTTGTTGGTATATTCTGGTGTCAGCTACATCTAGTGTGAACTTTGATTGAAATAGTTGACTCCTACTTTGTAATATTTTTGCAGTGCTAGAAGTTTAAGACAGGCCAAAACTCACACGCAAAGATCGAAAAGCTGGACATTTTTTTTGCTCTCATGACTTCTGGACCTGGTGGCATTTTTCATCATTTTTTAGGGTTCCATTCCTAAGTAAGAAATGGTTAACTGATCAGGTGTTTGTTTTGGAACTTAAGTCATGAACTGATGCTTTGTGCTAGTGAACTGTTGAGTTGTTTGTTTTGGAACTGGTGGTGATGTATATTCCGTATTAATGATGTGATGTAAGTGCAGTACCTTGCACATGAACTCTTATCTGTGAAATATGGTTTCCAAATTTTGGGTAAATGTTGTGATTTGATTGTGGTATTGAGTTGGCTGGAATAAAAATCTAGGCTTGTAATGTTGTGTTCTGAGTGCATTAAAGTGGGTCCATTAATATCCAGTCTGGGCCCATTAAATCCAACCCGTAAAAATGCTGGATCAAAAACTTGGGCCAAATAAAATTGGCCGAAAAATAAAACTAATGGGCCAAAAACCTTGACTAGGCCGGTCCAAACATTTTGGGCCAATGAATTAGATTGGGCTGTACGATGACACGTCGAATGCCACTTGGATAATGACGTGGAGACAACATGGCAGCACAGCCATGTCAGTTGGTGATGTGGCATCCACGTCACAACAAAGGCCACGTAGGCTGCCATGTCAAGAACAGCTGAGTCGGAAACCTGTTTTGTGACGAAAATAGTGACGTCCTTGAGCGACTTGTATGACCATAATTTATGTCATAGAAATGTATCTGTACCATGATAAAGGCTGTTTCGTCACGGATGTGTCCTGTTCTATGACGAAAATTGTCTTTTCATCACAAAGGTACATCTATGACGCGACTTCCATGACGAGTGAATTTTCGTCATTAATTCGTCATAGAAGATTCTTAATGACGGATTTCCATTTTTCTGTGACGAATATGATTCATCATAGATCAGTGAAAATCTGGTAGTGGGATTGGATAACTAGTATAGCCTAAATGGAAAACCCACCCCAACAACAAACTCCAATGAGAAAGTCTTTGGGAACTAGGAAAACCAAGTCAACTACACTCTCGATTGAATGCCACGATTTCCACCCGGGGGCACGCACCGGTCCTTACAACCCACAAGAGAAGCAAGGCCTATGGTGGGAAACCCTAATCTAGAGGGATGGAACCTAGATTAGGAGCTAAGCTCAACTTTAAGTCTAAAAACAAGTCTAACCCTAATTAGTGTTTGGGTACGGGTATTTATAGTCTAACCCCGACTCCCTTAGATACATGGGCCGCAGCCTGTTTTACTGCTCGCAGGCAGAATCCGGAGGGTCCGGATTGAGGCCGGAGAGTCCGGGTAGCCGGAGGGTCCGGGCTGATGTCCGGGTCTTCCAGAGGAGATCCGGACACTCAGCCGGAGTGTCCGGGTGGGAGGTCCGGGCCTGTCTAGGGGAGATCTGGACACTCATCCGGAGTATCCGGGTTGATGTCCAGACCTATCCAGAGAAGATCCAGACACTCACCCGGAGGGTCCAGTTGAGGTCCGGCTCAAATCCGGAGGGTCCGGGCCTCAGCCGGATAGTCTGGGTCTTCACTTCTAGTGAATATCCGGAGGTTCCGAAGCAGCAGTCCGGCTGAGGTTCAGCTTGGAGTTTGGGGTCTTGATGCTTGGCGTTTCTTCCTCAGTCCCATTGCTCGTCAGCTTTTTCTTCCACTTGGTTGCTCCTTCATACCTTAGCAAGCATAGAATCAAAGCATTAGGTAGCATACCATTCATACTCAAATCAAGTGGAGATGTATCAAGGAATAGAGTCACCTCATGTTGTATAGCCTTGTCTCGAACTGTTGTCATTGGTCCAATAGGTTTCGAAGGTAGACTTAGGCTCTTGTCATCCTTGATGAAGGTGATGTCCGCATCATTCCCCCCTTCTTGAAAAGGTGTCAACCTCGACTCTAACTCATTGTAGCCATGTAAGGGTGAAAGATCCGCGATGTTGAAGGTGTTTCTCACCGAGTACTTGGTCAGTGGAAGGTCAATCTTGTAGGCATTGTCACCGATGCGTTGAAGCACTTGGAAAGGTCCATCGCCGTGTGGCATAAGCTTGGACTTGCGTTCTTCAGGAAATCGCTCTTTGCGGAGGTGAACCCACACAAGATCACCGGGGTCAAATACCATCCTTTTCTTATTCTTATTGACCTTGTTGGCATGATGAAGAACTTGTTGTTCGATTGTGGCTCTTGTCGTCTCATGGAGCCTCTTGATGAAAGCGGCTTGCTTGAAGGCATCCATATTGACTCGTTTGTGTAGCGGTAGTGGAAGAAGATCGAGTGGTAGACTCCTTGATTCAAATCTGACTTTCCCTGATGACTCGGTCCGCCTTCGCAGTTGCGGATCGCTTCTCGGGCAACTTGCTGATTCTGCAGTATACTTGACCTGAGGCGCGCCACCTCGAGGTCCGCCTCGCCCATGTACGCCGCCGCCCGTGCCCGCGCCTCGTTCAAGTCTCGAAGGAGAGCCTCGGCGGCCGGGACGGGAACATGTGTCTCCGCGCGCACGGCGGAATGCCCCCCGGCCAGTTGGCGATGTAGTTCCTCCGCAGCATGAGCCTCCAGCGGGGGCGGCGGGGTCGCGAGCACCCGCGTCGCCTTGAGCTATGCCTGATACAGGTCGGCCACCTGTTGAGACTGGACGCTTGCCTTGAGCACCTCCAATTCTGCTGCCTGAAGACGTCCTTGCAGCTCCTCCGACCTCTTTGCCGCCTCCTCGGCCTGTCGTTGAAGACCTTCCACCTCGCCCGCCAGGCTTCGCGTACTCACCATGGCTTCGGCCCGCGGTGGCGCTTGCACCCCCGACGCTCGAGCTACAGCCTGGGACATTCCATCCACCGCAACGCCGGGGCCAAGCTCGCCCGGGCGAGCGGGTCCCACCGGCGCGGCCCTCATCACCTCTAGTCCGCCCGCGCTCATCTCACCTTACGCTGGGGGAGGAGGGGAGCTGAACCTCAGGTCTTCCGCTCGCCGCTGCCTTCCGCCTGGCTCCTGTCGCTCTCTTCTTCGGTCGATGTGGCATGGTGTAGTTCCGGGTCAGAAGTACGTCGCCCCTTCTGTCCCCATGGTCGGCGCCAACTGTCGACAAAGCTTCCCTCGGACAGTAAACATGGCCACCCCAGGTCAGAGGACCGAGGTGCTAAGAGGACGACTTGGGGAACAATGCCTAGCTACCACCCGAGCTACCCCGAATTACCACCGAAGATTAATGTAGAAATTATAATGGAAAATAGAACTGGGACTCAGTGAAGTGAACTTGGATTGATATGGGGTGTTAGCTCGCCCTTATATAGGCAAAGCCGGCTTACAAGTGAATATACATCGCTGCCCCTAAGCAGATTACGGTTTTACCCCGGACTATAGCACCGTACGTCAGACGAAACAGTATTCTCCTCCTTAAATTTTCTAGCAATTCTACTACTACGAAACAAAAAGGAACCCTCAAATTATTTTTTGAAATTAAACTAACTCACCGCTACCTACTATATGCACCGGCATATTCTTGTCGCGCCTCGCTGGTACGGATCGCCACCATGCTCACCCATTTTCCGTTGAGTTTGGCTGAGGGCGGATTTCTTCGAGTGTCGGCGCCAGGCGAGGTGCTATCCCTACCTCGGAGCGGGCGCGGACTACCTCGACCTCGTCTTGAAGAGGGGTCGATCTCGGCCCCGTCCCAAAGGGGGGATTGACCTCGGCCTTGCTTGGGGCAGGCGACGTGCCCCGACCTCGCCGGAGGAGGGCGACGTGTCCCGGATTCGTCAGGTGAGGGCGACGTGCCCTGACCTCACCAGGGCACCTCGCTGAATGTTCCTGAGGATCTACAAAGGATACGGGATGATTAATAAGTGTAAAGACGGGAAGATAAAATAGGGAGTACCTCGTCCGGATGACGTGGCCGGACACCCCCAACAATATCCAAGGCATGCATACCCGAACAGAGGAGAAGAACGTTGAGCTAGTGGCTGAAGACTAGTAGACTGTAATTTGGACGTGGAGAGTGTGTATGCAGCGCATGCATGCATACTTCAGACTATCGTCTCTTACGTCTTCAGCAAGTAACTGATGATACTCCCCATCAATTGCATGAGGAAGAAATGCAGTTCTACTCCTGCATGCCTTTTCTCGGTACTTCTGACGATCCGTTTAGAAACTGATTTGATGGAACACAAACTACGAATGCTCTCATGCATTTGGTTCGTTGCTGCTGGAGAAGGAATTTCGGCCGGAGTTCACCAAGGTGATGATGGAGACGGGTTCGCCACTTTTTTGGGTAACCTGATGCGATCCGCACACATGCTGCATGGAAACAGGTCAGTCTGGGTTTTGCGTTTGAGCAAGCTGTGACCAAACCGTGAATCGAACTTCCTCGAGATACATGCGTGCACCGTCCGTCGTTTCACCTCTCAAGGTGCTACCTTGACCAACCTAACATTTCGTGTGCAGATGTGCCATCGCCGCCCACCGTCCTCCTTCACCGCAATCACCTGGCACTACCGCCCGCTGCCGGTCTACCGCTGCTCGAGTCTCCTGGTGACGTGATGAATCGCCTCCGCCGTCTCACCGGAGAAGATGGTCGATAAACGAGGAAGACGAGGTAAATGGGCTGGCCCACACGATGAGAAGGATGCACGAAGCGGCGTACGAATCCGCATGCAAGATGTTTAGGGTTTACCATCAATAATGGTAGCGAGAGACAAGTCCAGGCATGCGCTAGATGCACGGGGTTTAGTAGCAATTAGGGAAAGGAGACTGGTTCAGGTTCAGGGTTAGCTGGGCTCTCGTCTTCTTGTCTTTGGGGCCCGGCCCGCTCGCGTGAGAGAGGCAGAAGCGGCCAATGAGGACCCTATCTTAAATCTCCACCATTCCACCCTTATCAACCCCCCGCCCCAACCCCTCTCGTTATCTTTCCCTCCCTCTCACGCTCGTGCGCTTGCTTCCTTGCTTGCTCCTCTGCTCACTGGCTCACTGCTGCTGCTAGTACTCCCCTCTGCTCCTGCTTATCCCTGTAATGCCTAGCTAGTAGCTAGCGACCTCCAGCACTCCTACCGCCGCCAACCTGCCGCTCGGCTGCTTGCCTGGGAAATTGAGCTTCGATTTGCTGTTGCCGCTTTTCGGGACCGTCAGTCCATTTCATTGCTGGTATAATACTGTGAAGAGCAGCTGAGTTTCAGCCCATTGGTAAATCCCCGGAGCTCTTGCTGTTGTTTGGTTCCTTATGCCTGCGTGTATGCATGTATTTCCAGCTGTGTGAACTTTTCTTGGTCATTTTTGTACCTGTGTGCGCTCAATTCACGGTTGCATGCGGTGCTTCAGGCGAAAATTAGGAAATTATGAGCTGTGCTTTTGGCTTTTTTTTTCTTATCGCACTGTCTTTTTGTTCTGTTTTCGCTTCTCTTATCACCGGTTGCTTCTGTGTTTCGATGCGCGTATGCGCAGAACATGAGTTTGTGCCTGCCTGGATGTGCAGCCTGAAGATGGAACAGTGAACGCTGCTTCTCTGTTCAGCTCTCTGTAAATTGTTTCCCTTGTGCCCATTTCAAATTGGATATGCTTCTTTCGGTTTTGTATATTTTGAATTTCCAAAATATTTGTGTCTTGTCGTTAAATACTTATCCAGAATGCTGAATTTTGAGCATTTCTGAAAGTGTCGCGATAAAATTATCCTGTCGAGCCCGTTCCGGTGTCCATTGTGCCATTTCTAGTCATGCTTTGAATCTTAATCCTCTACTGATTGCACCCCTGTGTTCTTTGTATTCTCCATTTGCGCAGATTTATCTTGAATTTACCTTTTCTTCAAAAAGGACCAGATTTAACTTGGTCCGTTGGTTCTACTACACCTTATCCCTTCGTAGTTGGTCAGGACGTAACCACTTGTTGAATTCTCTGGACTTCTGTTAATCGTACAATCTATATATAGTTACGCGTAATTTTCTCGTTTTGGAATGAAATGGCAGAAGACGAAGAAGAGGTGAGAAATACTTGAATTCACCTTGTGGTGTTAGTGCAAACATTGTTGCTTGCACTTCTTTCTCACCCCGTTGGTACATCTTTTTTCTGGTCAATATTGTGTCGTGGGGCGAACGATTATTATTTCTCTTTCACGTTTCAGCGGTATGTATATACAGATGTCAGGGACAGCTCCCTATTTTGTCCTCACTGCACTTTTCTGGCGCTACTCTTGCAACCACCTTCGCTACTCTTGCAATCACTCTTCTTCTTCTTCTTCTTCTCCTTCTCCTTCTAATATGTGCCACATGTTTAGGCAGCTTGTATTAGATATTACTACTGTCTTCTGTTAAAAACATTATCACCAGATCATTATAGTGCAATATTGGGAGAAAAATGAAGGGAAACAGCAAGTGCTTTTGCTTTTGTGTTGTTGGTCGGTCATGATGGTTGTTAAGAATGGAATCAGAAGATAGAAAGGTTGTGTTTTTAATCCTTTCTCACCAAAGATAGAACGGCTATGTTTTTTATCCTTTCTGAAGTACTGAAGATAGAAAGGTCGTGATGGTGTTTTACTTTAAGATATCTATCTGTGCTCTAGCAGTGTTATCAGATATTGCTACATGCTCCACCAAGTGTGGCCATTGTGCATGTGAATTCATGCTGTTGGTGTGAAACTAATTGATGTTTGAATTTTCTTTCCCTTTCTATATGGTGTAGGTGGGCATCTTGTGCTGAGCTTGCTCGACGTTTGGCGCGTGCATGGCGCCCAAGAGCAAGCGTGGGAAGGCCAAGGGTGAGAAGAAGAAGAAAGATGAGAAAGGTCATTGCTGCCACCTTGATTTGGTTTTGCTTGTAACAGTCGGAATGAACGTTGTTCTTTGAGCTTATCATTTCCAATTTTCTTTGATTTCTAGTTCTCCCTGTGGCCATTGACATCACCGTGAACCTCCCGGACCAGTCTGATGTCATTCTGAAGGTTTGGTTTCTCACCAGTGCAGTTATTTTCTGCATAACAGCTTTTGTTTTGCTCGTTTGATTTCAGTGAAATCTACTTTGACCTGTAATTGTAATGTACGCACAAATATTGTTCTGCAACCTGGCTTTCATTGGCCTGTTCTTTTTTGTTCCGTTGCAGGGGATTTCGACGGACAGGATCATCGATGTGAGGCGGCTGCTGTGCGTCAACACTGCCACGTGTGCCATCACAAACTACTCCCTTACGCACGAGGTATTATAACTTCTCATTTTCTCTTCATACATTAGGGCAGCCAAGGCCAATTCAAGGCTCCGCTTCCTCTTGTGCAAACGTGATACTGAACTGAAGAACTGATCCCGGCCACGCGATCCACATAAAACTCCTTTTTTTTCACCCTGGAAAGTTGGTCTTGCCATTTGTCTTGTGCTCAAATGGTCCTAGCATACTTCAAAACTCAGTTTGCCTATTTACTAAGGTACCTCTCCACTTAGTGTAAGCGAGTATAAGGCACCCACACGTTTCAAACTTTATCCAATGGTCAGAAAATCAATTTAATGGTCATGCGAGTATAAAGTTGGACAATATAAATATTCTGTTCCATTTTTTTTCTATCTTCAGATACGTGATGGCCCGTTGAAGGATGGTGCTGATATTGCGACATTAAAGCCATACACTCTCACCTTGGTAGAAGGTACAACCATGATATCCTTGATTATAGTATGTAATAATCTCAAGCAAAATCACTTACGAATGGCACAATATATCCTTTAATATATCCTTTTCTTTACTAAAATGCATACATTTTCCTGTGATAAATTTCTGAAGGCTATGTTTAGAAAACAATGATTTTTTCTAGATTATAACCTATTTTGTTGAACTCATTGTTTGTGGAGTCTGGTGTAAAACCCCGAGCCCTAAATTTTGAATTTTCCACTCAAATGAAAATGCAGGGGAGTACGACGAGGATAGCGCGGTGGCGCACGTCCGGCGGCTGCTGGACATCGTCGCCTGCACTGCCTCCTTCGGCCCTCCGCCGCTGCCGCCGCCTCCTCCATCCCCGAAGGACGCCGCCGATGCCGCCAAGGAGGCCTCCAACTCCAAGGCCGCCGCCTCCACCTGCTCGGGCGGGCGCCGCACGGGCTCGCCGACCCCTCTGCCGAAGGAGTCAGCAACAAAGGACGCCGAGGCGGCGGCAGTGGCAGCCAAGGAGGCCGCGGTCTCGGCGGAGCTGGAGGCGGAGATGAGCGGCGCGTGCCCCCGACTCGGAGCCTTCTACGAGTTCTTCTCCCTCGCCAACCTCACACCGCCCCTCCACTGTAAGTAAAGCCTCTCTCACAGTCTCACAAAACCCTCTTAGAGTGATTTCTCTATTTCCTCCTCAAGTTATTTCTCTGTAATGGTGAAAATTCTTGCGTTGACTGAGGCATCTTAACTCTTTCTTTTAGTTATAAAGCGAGTGACTCAACCTCGACAGGAGGAACCACCATCTGATGATCATCTCTTTTTTCTTGAGGTAAACATGGTCAATTGTTGCATCGTTGACAACTCCTTTGCGCTAAAGGCCTCTCTAATTAGTCACATGTGCCCTAATTGGGGAACCGTTTGCTGACTTACAGGCAAAGCTTTGTAATGGGAAATTTGTCATTGTTGAAGCTCGGAGAAAGGGGTTCTTCAGTTTGGGGAAGCAGCGTGTTTTATGTCATAATCTTGTTGATCTATTGAGGCATCTCAGCAGGGCATTCGACAATGTTTGTTTATCTCACTTTCTGGTTACAATTAATATATAGGGTAATTTAGAAGTATTGCATAATAATATAGTCCCCATAGTATTTGACCTTGTTATCTAGTATATTGCACTTAAAGTTGGAACAGTGAACTGATATACACTTTAGAGATGTCAATATTTAATACCAGGTGAATTTTGGGATCTGTTTCTCTTTTATATGCATGCTTGTGCACATTTGTATATGTAATGCGTGCACTTTGTACTGTAACTGAGAACATTAAATTGACAGAGGATAACGCGTAATGAGGATAAAATACCTAAGTCCTCAGTTCTGAGAAATTTTGAATCAGCAAAGGCTATTTGGTAGTAGCACATACTTCCTTGACATTTCATGTTTATACTGCTGCAAAGAAACTTACCTGCATTGCTCCATTTTTTTGTGACCATGGGACGACAAATATTGGATTGAAATAATAAAATAGCTTATTCAGGTTAAAACTACATTTAAAAAAAGGGAAAACTGGAACCATGCCACTGCCAAGTTTGTAGGTTTGGAAAATGCCACTGACTGGAACTTTAAGGTGGCCATGATTCCAAATTTCCCATCTAAAAACTACATATGGTTCCCATATGCAAAAAACTTTAGATTACCATGGACCTATTTCTATAAGCAGCAATGTATTCTAATGTTCTATATTGCTACATTTTTTGTGACTTCGTTCTGTGAATTTAATTCTTTTTGTTCCTTGCATATGTATTAGGCATACGAGGATCTTATGAAGGCATTTTTGGAACGAAACAAGGTGTGTTGTTACCCCTTTTTGGGTATTTCTTCTTATCTATTTTTTATTAGCATCGATGGAAACATTTCACAGTATTTGTGACTTTGTATTTGGATTCTTTTATGCTTGGGAAAACAGAGTTAAATTAATTATAGTGTAGTTTAAGTAGCAAAGAGCAATTTCGATTGTGTTGTAGGAATATCTACCTTCCATCTATAGAAATACTCACGTAGTAAGATGCTAAGTATTGTCATGCTTCATAACCAGTTTCTTCCATTTGGTCCTTATCTAGTGTGTTTCAGTCTGGTATTAAAATCTTGGCTTGCAGCTTCACAAAAATCATGTTTTTTGTTACCCAAGTGCTCCATGCTTCACAATATTTTTCCTATTTTGTGCTACATCATCACCTAGTTATAATTGCTTTTATGTTACAGTTTGGAAATTTTCCTTATGGATATCGTGCAAATACATGGCTTGTTCCTCCAATTGCTGCTCAGTCACCATCAACATTTGCTCCTCTTCCTGCTGAGGATGAAACTTGGGGAGGGAATGGAGGTGGTTGGGGAAGGGATGGCAAAAGTGACATGTTGCCATGGGCAGATGAGTTCCTGTATCTCACATCCATGCCTTGCAAAACTGCTGAGGAGAGGGAAATTCGTGACAGGAGAGCATTCCTACTTCATAGCCTATTCGTAGATGTTGCCATCTTTAGGGCTATTGCAGCCGTAAGGCATGTAATGGAGAGTAAAGTTGTCTCAACATCAACCAAGATAGACGAAGTTTTGCATTCTGAGACGGTGGGAAATTTTAGCATCACTGTCACAAGAGATTCTTCAGATGCAAGCCGCAAGTTGGACACTAAGATAGATGGGAGCCGAGCCACAGGAATGGACTCTAAGCATCTTGCAGAGAGGAACCTTTTGAAAGGAATAACTGCGGATGAAAACACAGCTGCACATGTATGGGTTCTAAATGAAGGTGATCTTGCTCATATTCAGGTAACAATGTGGTTTTTTTCCTAATTTTGTCTCTAATTTGCAGGATGTTGACAGCTTGGGCATTGTCAATCTTAGATACTGTGGGTATGTTGCTATAGCAAAGGTTGACAATATTGAGAAAACTGAAGTGAATTCTTCTATTAAGCCTATCGATATCACAGATCAACCTGAAGGTGGTGCCCATGCATTGAACATTAACAGGTCGGTAGCAATGCCTTTTTGTTCTTGAAATTTATACAGCTTATCCCAATTTCTAGTTTTTTGGTAATTATATTCTATCCATTCTTTTTAGTTTGAGGATGCTCCTAAATGAAGCCAATTCAGCTGGAGAAAAAAAGATACCAAACCTTTCACAAAGTCATAGGCAGGAAGAACTAACTGCAGCAGAGACTTTTGCTGAGAACTTGTTGAAGGAAAGTCTTCGAAAGCTTGAGGAAGAGGAAACTGATGAACAATCATTTATGAGATGGGAACTTGGTGCCTGCTGGGTTCAGCATTTACAGGATCAGAAAAATTCTGATAAGGATAAAAAGCAAGTTGGTGAGAAGGAAAAGAAGAAAACGGTGGAAAAAGCTGTGAAAGAGACAAAGGTTGAAGGGCTTGGGAAGCCTCTCAAAGCTCTTAAGCACTCGAAAAATGTGGTGGATGGTGCTGACAAGGGATCCTTATTGGGGGACAAAAGCTTGTCGGATGGAACAAGCCCTGTGGAAAGCCAGAAAGTCAAGCCGTCGTCTGTTGAATTGTCTCAAGGAGACTGCAGCGCCTCTGAGAGTGAAAGCTTGCTGAAGGATGTGTTACCTGATTCTGCGTTTACAAGGTTGAAAGAGTCAGAAACAGGGCTCCATCAGAAGGTATAAATGCATTACTTTTCATGGCAAGTCATGAATTGGCTGTCTGTCATTGGGCATCTTACATATCCTATCTCATACCCTCCTGATTTCAGTAACTCAGTGTCAGAAAATAAATATAGAGTTGCCTTCCCATTGTGATTATAAATCTTTGGGAATAGTGTATGATGCATATAGCTGGCAGCATTAGGTTCCATGTGATATTGTGTTGGCTGATATGAGGGATATCTATGTATGCTATGGAGGGGTTCACAAGACGGTTCTTACCTGAGCCACAACATTAAAGTTGTGGACCCTACTGCAGGTGCACTAGTTTTGGACAACCTCAAATATCCAAGAGAATCTTCTCCTTTCTTGATTTTTTTTCCGATCCACTTCTAAATTGTACATGAGAGTAAAATCAATTATATCAAACATGCTAGGTATTGTTTTACTGTTCCTGCTTAGCAAGCGGTCATTCATAAGTGATAATCCTGCATGAAGCTTATAGTCTAACCTCTTGTGCTCCACAGTCACCACCTGAGTTGATTGAGATGGCTCTGAAGTACTATTATGAAGTTGCGCTTCCTAAGCTGGTACACATTGTCTTTCACGAATAACCTTGCATATGCATATCTTTTTTAGTTATGAAGCATGATAACTAACCAAGAAAATATTTAGGTTGCCGATTTTGGTTCTTTGGAACTTTCACCTGTTGATGGTAGGACCTTGACAGATTTCATGCATACCAGAGGCCTACAGATGCGCTCCCTAGGACGAGTTGTAAGTTTGTAATGATGTTTTAATTTGAACATGATAGATGCCATTTCTTTTGGAGTTTGTGGTATGTACTGATCTGACAATTACCTGTTTAGGTCAACCTTTCGGAGAAGCTTTCACATGTACAGTCCCTTTGTGTGCATGAAATGATAGTGAGAGCATTCAAGCATATCGTCCGATCTGTGATCGCTGCTATTTCAGACATGCGACAATTAGCATTAACAATAGCTGCAGCCCTGAACTTACTTCTTGGTGTTCCTGAATCTGAAATCTCTGGAAGTTCTCCTAATGTGCATCCCCTAGTGTGGAGATGGCTGGTGGCCTTCTTGAAAAAACGATACGAATTTGAGCTCACAGAGCAACATTACGATGATGTGAGGAAATACGCGATACTGAGAGGACTATGCCATAAGGTACAAACGTTTTAATCTTTTTAACATTCTCAGATTCGGTGCATTTGAATTGAGGTTAACAATTACTTTTAGGTGGGCATTGAATTGGCACCCCGAGATTTTGTGATGGATTCTGCTTTCCCATTTAACAAGCAGGACATTATTAGCCTGGTGCCTGTACATAAGGTAAAAGTCTACAAGCTATGATGGTTAAATTTTCCCGAGTTAATTTTACTCTTCATACAACATCATATCATCATATTTGTGCTGTCATGGCTTGATCATCAGATATTACAATCAGTATTTCACAATTTCCTGATATGATTGAAAATTTGTTAGACATTATAGAGAGTGACACAAAAACACAACTGACGAGTTAAAAAAAATATGCAGCAAGTTGCATGCTCATCTGCAGATGGAAGGCAACTCCTAGAATCCTCTAAAACTGCTCTTGACAAGGGCAAACTTGAAGATGCTGTTAATTATGGCACCAAGGTATGTTTTGTAAAATCATTTCCAGGTTTTTTGCACCTTTTGAGATATCATATCTTGAGAACTCAACAATATTCTATCTATGAATGCAGGCTCTTGCCAAGCTCATAACGGTGTGTGGTCCCTATCACCGAATGACAGCTGGAGCTTATAGTCTTCTAGCTGTTGTTTTGTACCACACTGGTGATTTTAATCAGGTACATGGTTATTCAGATAGAAGATCATTCAAATTAATTGCGAAGAATATTTTAAAGAAAGCAAGCATAACCACGCTAGTTGGCTTTGTGTGGAATATTGAACATTGCACAATAGAAAAACTTGCAGACTAATGCACTATCTTTATGTGGACATGGTTGTATAAAATCCTCAACTACGCATGTTTTCAGTTACACTGTGGACCAAAGATACACAAGGCATTACAGTTCTGGATTACACTAACAGTAACACCGAAGGAATATGCAGGGGGTCAGATAGTACAATTTCTGATAAACTGGGAATGCACTGTATCTTTTAGGAGGATATGTTAAGAGTGAGTCGGCAGACTTGAGGGTTTGTCTGCATATCAGTAATTAATGAAGTTGAAATGAGCCAGCCAATGTTCTAAGTAACAGTAAACGCTCGACGAATGGTCACCAGATCTTTTACCATATACACAGTAAGCGGCTGTAACACCCCGGCCCAACACTGAGCCTGCAATGCTACCATAAACACATTTCATTCTGAATTAAAGCTTAGGTTATACAAAATTCTGGCAGCACTTGTTGTGCAATTCCCACACAGAAGGGAAGGAAATAACGCAATAGGACATCTCAGATACAATATAACAGGAATATCTATCCAAACAAACAACAGAACTGCTTAAAACTAACCAACGACCATGGGTTTTCCAAAGTTACTTGGACTAGCAGGCAAATAAACAGTTTAGGTCTCTTCCAAAACGGTTCTACTATTTAAAATTCAGAAAAATATATACATGTGTTTTCAAATAATAAAATAAGAATCTTCTCCGTCTGTTTTCCTGCATACATAATGGAATTACCCGGACTCTTAGCAATTGTCCACAGAGGTGTCATAAATGATAAGGATTCAACAATTTTCTACACTTTTACTTGCCAAATATTTCCCATTAGATGCTATCACTGTTAATCTTCTCACCCATGATATGAATGTAATTAAGAATGACAATTGATAGATAAACAGCTCAACTGTAGTATAGATGTATCTTGTATGTCATAATATGCCAAATGATAATTCACTTTTCCCCTTTGTTCCTTTGCTAAATACCTTCAATGTATGCCATGTAAACAGACCTAATAAGTGCAAATGACCCGTTACAATGGACAAACCTTGAAATGTTTGTAAACAGCCTTTCAAATGGCCATAATGACCTTTATTTAGAACATTGGAGCCAGCTGAACTGATGCTTTGAAGATGGATGTGCTTGTAGATACAAATTTGGTGCCTCATCAAATGCTTGATGGTTATTTTAATGTTTATGATGTAGTTTTTTATCCTGGCTTTTAATTATCTACATTCACACTATAATATGTACCTAAAAATTGCAGGCTACTATATATCAGCAAAAGGCCCTAGACATCAATGAGAGGGAACTTGGGCTTGATCACCCTGATACAATGAAGAGTTATGGAGACCTTGCTGTTTTCTACTATCGTCTACAACATACAGAATTGGCTCTAAAGTAAGTTGAGTTTATAAAATACTCTTTTTTGTTCCATGCAGCTCATCTACAATTTCATGGGGCCTACAGGGACAAAATAGTGCTTTCAGGTGTTAATCGAAGTAAAGTTGTATATTATCCCATGAGACCTAGGATGTCCTTAGGGTATCTAATAAAGTGCTATGTGATGTTGATGATGTTTGCCAAAATAAAGGAATGAAATAGTCTTGTTATTGCTGCCAAGAATACATTTTACTATTTTCTCAGGGTGTAACTGTTCTAGTTCACAAACTTATCATGTCAAATGTGCATATTTAGTTCTCTTTCTTTATGCTTTATTGCTTTGATTCAAAAGTTAATCTTGTTGTTAAAATAATAATGCTCAGTGAGTAGGAGGTAGCTATCTCATTTGAGTGTCCAATTTTTTTTGACTGTGGTTAATCTTGTTTTTTAAGATAATAAAGTTCTGAGTGAGTAGGAGGTAGCTATCTCATCCGAGTGTCCAATCTTTATGCTTAGAGGGTGTTTGATTGGGTTTTTCAGCAGCTTTTCATTGGAAAAAGCTGCAGCCTAACCAAATAGCCATCTTTTCAGCAGCTTTTGCCAATGGTAGTTGTGGGTTTTGTAGTGCAAACTCAGCTGTTTGGAAAAGCTGTCTTTTTGCAATGTGCTGAAACTTCAGTGCTCATTTTTCAAAATGCTGTAGATAGTTTGGATCAATCAAAAGCCATACGTTCACTTTCCTACAGCCACAACAGCTTTTCCAAACAGCCAGCCAACAGCAGTTTTGTCAACAACCACAGCTTAACCAAACAGGCCCTTACTGTGGTTTTGTGACTGAGATGCTATCTCTGTTTTCAACCCATTAATGTGAATTATAACGATATAAATAGTATCAGTAGCATGTACCTTCATCTATATAACCGCTAAACGTAAAACTAACGGATGTTATGAACTCACAAATGCTATGTGAATCCTTAGGCGGTGATACCTTTCGCAGATACTTTAGGTAATCCACAAACATATGTAGTTTTTCATTTTCTTGGGCTAGGTTGGAAAGGAGAAAAGGTGTAATATTTCTTCTAGTCTCAGAATTTACCATATTGTTAGTTACTGTTGACTCCCTTTATGTATTTCTCTTCTTGAGGATGGATCATAAATCTTCTGAAGCTCATATATTTAAAAACCGAAGATCTCAATACCTGTTTTTTTGTTTATGAGCATGTCTTGAAGGTTGTTTCGTAAGGTCTTACGGCTTGCACATTTATTTGAAAATCTAAGGGTATCAATAAACAGTAGTGCACTATACCT
The DNA here is from genome assembly GCA_019208055.1 of Stipa capillata. NCBI lineage: Eukaryota > Viridiplantae > Streptophyta > Magnoliopsida > Poales > Poaceae > Stipa > Stipa capillata. Next base: position 119,685 of record JAGXJF010002832.1, on the reverse strand, counting down.
GCTATTCGTTCAATAATCCTTGTACAGTACGATTCTGATAATTCAGATTCATTACTACAGTATCTGCAAAACATTAACCTTTGGTGCAAATAGGTATGTCAAGCGTGCGTTATATCTTCTGCATCTTACATGCGGGCCATCTCATCCAAATACAGCTGCTACCTATATTAATGTAGCCATGATGGAGGAAGGCTTGGGTAATGTGCATGTAGCTCTCAGGTACTTGCACAAAGCTTTAAAATGCAACCAGAGATTACTTGGGCCTGATCACATCCAGGTAATAATCTTTCTATTTTAAAATATCTCTTTGAAGGGCACACTTAGAATGCTGATAATTGTTAAACATACAAGTTAATAGAGTAAGGCCCGGTTGGTGGTTGCTGTGCTTTGCTTATTTTAAAAGTTGATGTGAAAAAGATGTTGTGAAAAGTCTATTGTTCTAATTATTGATGAAACTAAATTTAGATGAATTATGTTAGCCAATGACTGTCCTTTCACATTTTATCTCACATTTTTTGTTTGCAACTTGAGATTAAAACGGCTAGCCAAACACCCAAATATCCAAAGAGGTTCAACCAAATGAGATTATCATAATCCACTGCAAAGCCAAACGGAGCCTAAGTGGCTTTGCAGGTTTATTTTATTACTTATTGACTACATATCTGTATTTCAGACCCAGAATGAAACCAATTATTTCATCATTTCCTATCATTTTCCACGATTAACTATTACTTTCAACTGACATACTGTTCTCTTATTTTTAGACTGCTGCGAGCTACCATGCTATAGCCATTGCTCTCTCGTTGATGGAAGCTTATTCCTTGAGTGTTCAACATGAGCAGACAACCTTGCAAATCCTTCGTGCAAAGCTTGGACAAGATGATCTGCGGACTCAGGTTTACTGCTATGAAACAATAGTGTTAACATGCTGAAAAACTACTCCCTCTGTCACCAAATGGATGTCATTGTATAATGCATATAGGTTAAAAAAAATTGAACTCTGACCACTGATATAAACAAAATATATTAAATTGTAGATATGAAAATAATATTAGTAGATTTTCCATCAAAAGTACTTCCTAAATGCTAATACTTTATAATACGACCAAAGATGTACATTGGAGAGCAAGTCAATGTCCAAAATGATGTCTAGTTATTAACAGAAGAAGTACCTTGGTTCTTTCCCTCCTTTGATTGTTCCTTTGCTTGTATGAAAGAACCATTCTCTTTTTTATTATTTGCAAGAATATCCTTAATCTTGTTACCTTTCGCATTGCAGGATGCTGCTGCCTGGCTTGAATACTTTGAATCAAAAGTAATTGAGCAGCAAGAAGCTGCCCGCAATGGAACTCGGAAACCTGATGCATCAATAGCTAGTAAAGGACACCTAAGGTAGAACCACAGTTTAGTTCTGCCAATCAATGCATAATGAATCCTTAGAGAATCTTCTGTTTGTGTTGTGCTAGTGCACAGCAGACAAACTGGGATGTTGTATTTTGTTTTTGGACTATGTAGATGCTGTATTGACTTTGCTTTGTTTCACATGCAGTGTATCTGATCTTCTTGATTACATAAATCCCGACAAAGAAAGCAAAGGAAGAGATTCTGAATCAGGCAAAAGGAGGTACTCGAGCATAAAGGTTAGTTGCCCTTTTTTTTTGGCTAAACTTGTTTTGAAGATAATGATTATGCCCTCGTTATTGACAAAGTTTAAATTGGACTGAGGGAGCTCAGAGCTGCAAGATGGCTACCATAGTGTAATAATGTTTATGAATAAGTAACCTGATAGTGCAATTGTTCAGTTTCTAAAAAAAAGAGAAATTGCAATTGTTCACTATGAAGTCAATTGTTGTCATCATTGCTGACAGGCAGCAAAACACTATCTTTCCTTGAGGCATCAGTTTTAAGTGCTGAAATAGATAACATGCAATAAATATTATATGGGATCTTGATCAGTTATCATTTGTTCTATTTATTTTTAGAGAAAGGGTATTTTCACCCCAGGGTGCATTAAACACGCCTTAAATGGCACCCAGTTTTTGCATCGAACGTGGATCTAGCCTGGTCAGGTGGCTATCATTTGTTCTGTAGTGTTAAGAGTATGATTCTGTTTCGGGGAAACTCTTATCATGACAGCTGCTCATTGAAAGTCCATGGTTAATATGACCCCATCCAATCAAGTAACTGAGATCACTATAATTGTTTGGTATTAGATAGTCTGGTCAGATAATTTTGATGTAGCATTACTGTGTCTATATACTTTCTTTTCTACCATTTTAGGTAGTGTTAGTACTGCATAGCTTTAGTCCTGCCTATATATCTGGAACTCAATGCACCTGGTTTTCTTTTTTCATAATGCTAAAAGTTACACTGTACTTTTCTGTTACGACTGACGACATTCATCTCATCATTGGAGTAACATGATCTTTAGTTTTTTGGTGTTACTGTAGAGGCCACATTAGGTTTTATTCATCTTATGCTCATCCTGTCAGGTTTTATCACATTCGAGTGAGAGTTCAAATGTAGCAAGTCCTGATATATCTCCAAGAGATTCTACTATTGCAATTATAGATGAGGAAAAGCAAATTAAAGAGCCGTTGCAAGATGAGAGTGCTAATATCATGGAAATTCCTGAAAGTGAGGTTAAACAGACTGATATATCCATGAAGCATTCACCACTGTCTGAACAGCTGGTAGAGAGAGCTGAGGTGAACATTAATTTACCTAAGGAGGTTTTTCAAGACGGAATAGTAGAACAGGAAGATGGTTGGCAGTCTGTTCAAAGACCTAAATCAGCTGCAGTTTCAGGAAAACAGATAAAGCATTACCATCCTGCCATCAGAAAGTCGTACGACACTGAGAATCATACTCCATCATATGCTTCCCAATATAAGCCAAGGAATTCCTATTCAAATAACCGCTATTACTTCTTAAGGAAGAGGACTGTCGTACCTGCAGCATACACAGATCCTCAGCAGCATGTGAAAGTCCAGACATCAAGTGCCAGGTTTGGTCGTAAGATATACAAGGCTGTGACCTACCGGGTTAAGCCAGGGACTGCATCCGCAGAGGTGCAAGATACTTCTAGGAGCACAGAGCAGATGAGTGGTCAAGAAGAACCCCAGATGGCATACTCACAAGTACACAATCATTCAGTAGATCAGAAAGCAAGTGAGCCACATGGAGCTTTGGTTGCAAGTACTGGAAATGCACCATCATACAAAGATGTTGCATTGGCACGTCCAGGGACAATAGCCAAGACTCAAATACAAAAACCTAGAGATGATGTACTGCATAACCAACCATCATTGGGTCAAATTATCGCACAAGAAATGAAGGATTCCTTGGTAGATGCAGTTCAAGTGGAACAGAGATCTGTGTCTGCAAATACCAATAATTCCAAAGAGGTAACCAATGTGCCAGAAGAAATGCAGCATTTAGAAGAAATAAAAGATTCACAAAGGGAACATGAGAAATCTTCTAGCAGTGAGCCTGCAGCTAATAAACCAGACATGACTGTGTTCAGTAACAAGGGTCAAGAACCAACAAGTAGTGGCAATGATAGTGCAGCCACTGAGTCTTCAGATTTCACTGTGCCTGCAAAAGATGAAAAGAGTGGAAAGTCTGACGTGGAATTTTTTGAGGAAGCTCTACCCACTAGTATCGAACCTATTACAGTTTCAGCCCCTACGACAAATATGGGGGAGGGCCTTGGAGGTGTTGAAAGTGAGAAGTCAAAATCTGACTTGCTGCTAAGTAATATTGATTTGAGAGAGATGTCTAATAAGAAGCTATCTGCTGCTGCACCTCCATTTAATCCGTCTCCTCCAGCTATCCTTAGCCCTCTTGCTGTAAGTGTAGGTCTCCCACCACCAGGTGCCATTCCAGGTGTTGGGCCTTGGCCTATGAACGTCTCCCTGCATCCTGGACATTCAACAATGGTGCCAAGTGGTCCTCCGTTGTGCACCTCCCCTCATCATTTGTACCCTCCTGCTCCTCGGTCTCCTAATCTCTTGCATCCTGTGCCATTTCTTTATCCACCATATAGTCAACCACAGATGGTTCCAAGCACCACATTTCCCGTGAACACTACTATTTTTCGCCCTAACCATTATGGATGGCAACCCTATATGAGCCCAGCTGCATCTGAGTTTGTGCCAGGATCAGTATGGTCAAACAGCCATCCAATCGATTTTACCCCCACTCCACATGTTGACACTATTTCTCAGTCTTTAGCAGATACACATGTTCTTTCTGATGCAGCTGTTGTGAGTATAGGACCTTCGCTGGACAGCAATATTGTTGCTGTAAAGGAGGAAACGGAGGTTCCTGTGGCGGTAGGAAGTGGCAATTTGATCAGCAACAAAAATCTGGGAGAGGATCAGGATAAACAATTACAGGATGCAGTTAAAATTGAACTTAATCCTGACATGCCAGGAGATAACACACCAGATATTGGGGGTACGAGGCTGCGAAGCAACATGAAGAGTGGAGATGAAGGTAGTTTAAGGATATATGTAAAGGGGAAAAGTAGGCGGAAACAAACTCTCAGAATCCCGATAAGTTTGCTTAACAAGACATATAGCTCATGTTCTTTCAAGCTTGACTACAACAGAGTAGTCAGAGAGAATGACATCTTCAGGCCGTCGAGTGTCCCTTTTACTGAAGTTGTGTCTTCTGGCAACTAGGCAAGGAATGATCCACCAAAGAGTCAAACATTGACCTATAACATTATTACCCAAAAGAGAATTATGATAGATCTCCAATTCAAACATACTGAAATCTGATAACTCTTATTGGTCTGAGCATTCGGAAGGCTGCAACGATGCTCCTTTAGTGTTCCAGGTAATCAACTTTACAAATATCATAAGCTTTTTTGACCTCCCATTACAATTTCATTCATTTGATATGCTAGGTGTCTGCATTTTATAGATCCATCCAAGCTACTCTGAAAGGATAAATGCATCTTTTCATTTCAAATAAGGTATTGCTTCGTTCTCAGTAATCATTCTAGTCATTACATGTTGAACTTGTCTGTACCGTGTAGACAGATCAGTTTTGAGTGTGGTTCTTGGTGTTGATTTTAGTGTTCTTTGAAGCACCTTCGGAACATCTGCTGCATTTTCCTAGATATTTTACACACAAATGTCATGCTATGTGTAAATAATGTTTGATCTCACCTTTTTAATTATGTAATTGTTTTTCTTATAAGGGCCTTGTATTTAGCTGCATTTACTGAATGAACCTCACTAGTCACACCTTCTCTTTTCTCGCAAAAAGAAAGTCACACCTTATCTTTTCTTTTCTTTTTTGCATTTTTATTTTTCCCTGTGTGATCCGAATTTTCTAAAACTGAGAAAGTTTTCCCTGATTTATCAATTGAGCAGCAGCTCCAATATGCATATGAAGTCTGAGCATATGGTTCCTTTTTCCTTTGACAACATATAGCAATGGTTAATTAGTCACTATTCCAGTAAAAATTGAACAAGAAAAACTTACCTTGTCTTGCCAATTCAGTGGAATGTGTCGTACCAAATAGTTATGTTACTTGCAAGTTGCAAGTACTGAAATCTTCATTCTTTCAGAATTGTACATCTTTTTGCTAAGTGCAGTTGTAAAATTGTAACTCTACCTTCTCATATATGTTGAACTAGAAAGCTTTCACATTACATCTTTGTGTTAAGAGCAGCATGCTGTAACTCTCTTGTTGCCATTTGCATTGTCCACGCTATTTTTGCCTTCGATGATGTTTTCATACAATAAGCTAACTGTTCTCTGTGCACACATTACACACAGGTGTCGACAATTCTGTGTTAGAAGATTTGCCGAGAGTAATGTGAGATCCGGAACTAATAGAAGATGGAAGTGTTAGCAACAATACATGCAGACTGATTTTTTTCTTCAGTTTTGATAGATTAAGAAGAATATTCTCCTCAAATTTTTGGGCTAAATTTTGGGCGTGTGGAACTTAGCGTTTTGGGATTTTGATATTTGTTTGCTCCCTGCATCCAATAATGATCTCTCGCGGTTTTTTGGTGAGAAACTAACATTATTCTTTTGAAGAGAACAATAATAATCCCCATTCTGCAAAGCTGCTTTATTACTTTGGATGTGCTTTGTACCCCCAGAGCGAAGCAGATTTCACATTATACTCTTTTTTCAAGAAATGACTTTATTAATTTTGCTTGAACCTATTAACATTTCTCTGCAAGACGTAATCTACAAAATATTGGCAATCCTTCTTCGTGCAGGTGTTTTCTTTGGAAGTATATGTTACAGCAAGATAAAATTATATAGCCGTCGATCTCGTGTGAATGGTTTCCGTTTACTCATTTTTTCCCCTCGTATTGCGATTTCCCAGTACATGTAAGCGCCATGAATGCGTGACCAACTGACCGTAGGTGCTGTAGAAAACCAAAATAGAGATGTTCCTCGCTAGCTTTTGCCTCAGCCACGCGTCTCTCCCGATCAGCGATTCTATGCTGGTGCTCCTCGTAACGAAAAAAAGATCAATAGTTTTTCAATATGATAAAATTGATTAAAGAAAAGTGTTATGAAACAAAATGACATGTGATCAATTAAGAAGAGATGCCTATTAGGGAGAGGTGCCTATTGGGGAGAGGTGTCTCTCCAAATGGCAACTCCCGTCTTTTCATGATGTACAAATATGTAACCACATTCACAAATGCAATACAATGATTCATTCTCTCATTTCAATCTCTCGTCTTACATTCATACTCCAACACGTCATCAGCATTTAGCCACTCCATCACCGGCCACTCGGCCACATTTCCATGCAAGAACAAAGAGCAAGAGCATGGAGCAACAAGCGATCAATGGAATTATTACCGTTTTGGCACCAATTGAAGATGCAATCCTTTGGCTTCTTCCTCCCGGGCCTCACTGCCGTCGTTGTTGCCACCGTGGACATGGTTGTCATCACCGTCGGGCCGCCAACCTCGTGCCCTCAGGCCCCTTCCATCCTCCAATGATGGCGAGGCAGGTGGCAGTGCCCTGCCGCCTCCTCTACTCAGACACTAGTGCAGAACCCCCTTATTAGTGGCGTGCTAAAATACCTATTAGTGGCGTGCGGGCAGCACGCACGCCACTAGTAACGCATATACTAGTGGCATGCGGCCTACACAACACGCCGCTAATAACACACATCAGTAGCGGCGTGTCTGCTTCACCACGCGCCACTAATAGGAATTTTTCATGTTTTAAAAAAATTAATACATGCTCTTACTAGTGGCGTGCCCTGAGGGGCACACGCCACTAGTAATGGTTATACTAGTGGCGTGTCACTTATACAGAACGCCATTAATAGGACTTTTTCATGTTTAAAAAAAATTGTTACATGCTCTTACTAGTGGCGTGCCCTACGGACCACACGCCACTAGTAACGTATATACTAGTGGTGTGCTTCTAACAGGAAACGCCACTAATATGAATTTTCTAGTTTAAAAAAAGTTATTGCTAGTGGCGTGCTCTAGAAGCCACACGCCACTAGTAATGGAATATTAGTGGCGTGCTCAGACGTCCACACGCCACTAGTATATTTTCTAGGCCCAAAAAAAATTTGCAGATTCAAAAAAATACACCATATTTAATTTATACAGATCATCCATTTGTCCAAAATACATGCCTAGTAAGTTGGATTACAAAAGAATATTAGAAATTAAGGAGAAAAAGAAAGAAGAAAGGAAAGTAAACCTAAACTAAACCTATCTAGTTCTCATCTTCATTTTGACTTCTCTTTTTGTATTAAAACCTGCAAAACAGAGAAAAGAGAAACAGTTGGTTATGGTTAGAATGAATGCACCTCCTGTGGAGATTCATTTAGTTTAGGAGCTAGTATCAATATATGCACTATGCATCTTACAGAAAGAAGTAAGACGATTACAAGGAAACTCTCATTAATATACAAACTATGCATCTTAAAAAGAAAATAGTCAAGTTTGGAAAAACGTTAACACAACGACAATGTACGTATAGACAACAATCCCATCATCGTCACTCTCGTTTAACTTAACTAGCGCTCGCTTCGGTTGTATTCGGAACTAGCGGGGCGAGGGTCTGCTACCGACTTGTACAAGGGCGGTATGTCGTTAGCCTGTCCCTTTAAGCGAGCCTGTCGCTCCTCCGGAGTTGATGCGTCGCCGTTGAAGATCCCGGTGGCATCGACGACATCCTGGTTGAAAGTGCATCCAGTCCTAAGGAGAGTAGGAGGATGATTATCTAGCCCCAAGATTTGGTTTTGATGGTTAATGGCAACCCTCACCTGCATCTAACGTTTACAACGAGTGTGAACAGGAGTTTAGATGAACAGGTGATCGATCAAGACAATGACTGATTGATGATGAGGCCTAAAAAGAGCAAGGAACCATGAAGATTAGAAGGGCTAGCTGAGCTAGTCTCCTGAGGCTCAGTTGCGAGGAAGCCGAGGCTGTGCTCGAGGGCAAGCGAGGTGATGGTGGCTTGACGGAGTTCAAGGACAGTGACTGCAAGCTGGATAAAACCTGGAGGAGCTAGGAAGCTAGTGGATCTGCGTCAAGGGGGTTTGCTATGCGTCTTCTAGGGCTGTCATCTTCAGTTGATAGCTTGGAACCAGTGCCAAGATTCTGAGCGAGCTGATCAGTGGCAGTGGTGAGTCCATTGTCCTCCTGAATCAGTCTAAGGCTTGTAGTGAGCCGGCCTGTGTTGTGCTCAGGTGCTGCCTGAGGCAACCGAGTCCACCTGAGTTTGGCATCTGAGACTCAGGTGGGTAGCTCAGCCGTGGCTAGTAGGTTACCAAGTGTATGTTAGCTGAGTCTCAGATAGGTTAGTCTGGTGGCTCTTTGTCTGACGTGGCATGAGGGTAACGGCTAGCTGCGAGGGACTCTATAAATAGGGAGCTTGGGGAGGTTTCGACCTCAACCTTTACCTCTACCATAGCAAGCACCCTGCTGTTGCAAGAGAGAGCTCTAGGTCTCCAAGAGAGTGTTGCCTGCGTGCATCCACCGTGAGAGAGAGTTGCTTTGCATCTGAAGTGCTTCAGAACTAAGTGTTCATGGTACTGGTTCCTCCAAGATACTGAGAGAGCTCTTGGTGTTCGTCTGCTCCAAGACCGGGAAGTTGGAGTCGTTGGTGAGCAAGCCAAGTCTTGTGTGGCTGCCTCCAAGCGTTTGTGAAGGCGATTTGGGTCTGCCTGTCTTGCTGCGGTGAGATCAAAAGGATTCCACACAAGATAAGTGAACGAGGAAAGAGCACGTTTCAGTGCCGGCTGTGAAAGCAGCTTCCTCAACGGAGACGTACCACTTTGCAAAGAGTGGGAACTTCGGTAAAACAGACCTCCTTGTTTACTGTGCTTGATTGCTTGTTTGCATGGTTTGTTTTTACTTGTGCTGATATATCTAGAATACTCTCTGCTGCACCCAACTGAGTTTTTCACCTGAGACTCAGTTGACACACTTAGCAAAGTAGTCTCCTTTACTGAGCTGTCTATCTGTTGCACACAACTGAGTCACTCACCTGAGACTCAGTTGCCACTTACTAGTTCACTGCTTTACTCTCTTGTTATCTGAGTTATCTACCTGTGTGTCAGTTGAGTGAGCCAGTTGCGTGTATCCTGCTAGGACTGACCTATTTAATCTGAGTAAAGCCTATTAGGTTTTAAATTTTATAGAGCCGACCTATTCACCCCCCCTCTAGTCGACTCCTGAGATCCTTACACTGGTTGATGATGCTCGCAAACTTCTCCTGGATGCGTCGAAACTCGTCTTTGCAATCTCCTGAGAGTTGCTGCAGGCTTTTCCCCCACTTGGTGACGTCAGCGTGGTCTGTGAAGGTTTTTCATGCACGTACGTACTACTCCATGTGGTGGATGACGTAGTAGCCGCACGTCACACTGTTTTTCAGCTGCTGCATGCAACAGAAGTCGGTGTTGTGGCCGAAGCGTGGCAGGCCAAGTTTGTTCTTCTTTCTGTATTTCTCCATGGTGTGTCCTCCCTTGTAATTATACTCGAACAAAGCTTCATCTAGAAGCTGCTTCACGGAGGTGTAGTCTTTCTTCTCGCTTCTTATCGAATCCAAGAAATAAGTATGGGAATTCTTCGGGGATACAACGATGAGGATGCAATGGTTCCTGCGCAAACAGTTGAACAGACCAATATCGTCAAACCTTGGTACGTGCAAGCATAATGGAAATCTACGAAATCATATTGGGGCTAGCGAACGACTTACAGGGGAAGGTAGGGCATGAGAAGGTAGTCTTTCTCCTTATTCGCAACCATGAAGTCTGAAATGTACCTCTTCGCAGTTTCAAACCCCTGAGGGTTGCGAAGGTTGTTCTCATGCATGTGGTAAGGGTCCGCTACCGCGACATCCTGCACCTTCTCGAGTCTGGCCACTCTGGCTTCATGGAACGCCCATAGGCGGAGTAAGGATGCGTCGAGGCGGAAGAGATTGAACATGTTGAAGATCTCCTCGAAACGTAGATAGAACTTGTCAGCGGGGAAATCTTCGACGAAGTCGAAACCCGGTGGCACCTGCACCGTAAAAACTGGGAGATCTTGATCTCGAAGCGAACGAGCCTGCCTCTCCCTAGCGAGAATGTCGTCATGTAGAATCCTCATTTCGAACGGGAGGGTGTTGTACATATCTGTCAGTACGATGGGTTCACCAGGGATATGGAACGCCCGCCATTCAGGACGACGACCCTCTGCTTGGCTAGATCCTGAGGATTTATTAGCCTGGATCGAGATCTTCTCAACCGGCTGGCTAGCAGCGCCCTTGTAATCTTTCTTAGCAAGCCGCTTTCTCCTCTTTTTGGTTTCCGGGGCCGGGGGATCACCGCCCATCGCGTCTTTGGTCGCCTTAAAGATTGTGTTCGGAGTCAGCTTTGGTTTTTTGGGTAGTTGCTCCTCAGTGTTGGCTGGCGGCCTCTCAGTAAATAGACTCCTCTGGCAAGGAACATCACGTTTTATTTCGGGAGGAGGCATGACATAGTCATCATTAAAGTACTGATCGACATCCTCCTGCCCCTCCTGTTCCTCCGCGACCTCATCATGATCACCCAAAGGAGATGGTCCTGGTTGAGTGACGCTGCCAGGGATCGCCGACGACGAGGGTGTTTCGCGTGGGGTGGTCCCGCCCAAAGCAATTTGCGTCTTTGGCCACCTGAGGGTCCAATTCCTGCAATCTACGAGTTTCATCTGTGTCTCCGCCCCTTCAGATTGTATAGGAGGATCCACATCTTCGTAACCGGGTGTCACCCTAACCATATAAACCCTAACCACGTCGCTTGGCAACGGCACGGTGTGCATCACCTTCTTTTTGGGGAGAATGACTAAGCCCTTTGCAACCGGCGCCATTTCACCGTTCGCCATGGTGTGGAGAGTGCACGGAGTGTCTTCCTACGAAACATGTACGCGTCGTCGATGTTAGAGATCCGAACAACGAAACTATGCATGGAAGAAGGTGTTTGTTGAGCCGGCGACGCTTACCGTGAGGGCGTCGATATTAGCCATTGACGACCTGTGGCCCATGAAAGAGACAGAGGGGCTGCTATGAAGTGCATCGGGCCACGGCTCTTTCTCTAAATTGACATTGGCCGGCGCCGATGTGACGGCGCCTGATGGTGGTACTGTTTGCCCCGATGCTAAACTAAGCTTGACGGCCTCAATTAGCTCGGGCCACATTTCCTGGACTTGGGCTTTCGCCATGGCTTTGGCTTTGACCTCGATTTCTTTCGCCATTTCTTCTCTCATTTCGGCTATTTTGGTTTCTAAAGTAGCCCGGCCGAAAAGTACCATACAACCTTTTAAGGAGTTTTCTTTCCCCGCTTGTATCGGGGTTCCTCGCACTCTGGACACTCTGTTAGGTCCTCGTGCTCATTTTGATAAATGATGTAGTCATTGACGCACGCGTGGTATCTGATGTGCAGCAAATCAAGAGGGCACACGATCTTCTTGGCCTCATCGATACTACTAGGCAACACGTTCCCCTCAGGAAAAATTTTATGTAGAAACTCCAATGTCGCATCGAGACTTGCGTCCGTGTTTTTGTATTTTGCCTTGATGTCTAAAATTTTGAGCGTGACGTTGAGGCGGGTGTGCTGGGGATCGCAACCATCATACAATGGAGTTTTTGAGTCTTTCTCCAGTTTCGCAAACTTGGCAGCCTCTCTAAGAGCAGCTCTTTCGTTAGTCGTCTTTTTCACAATCAACTCTTGAACATGAGGGTCCTGCACTATTGTGGCCAGCGTGTCCTGGGTGTCCACCGCTTCGGCATCTTCATCATGTCCGGCATCGTCGTCATGTCCGGCCTCTTCATCATGTCCTGGCGCCTCTTGGTGTTCCATCCCTTCATCTTCGGGGTCTTCGTTTCCCGCTTCTTTATGTGTCGCCCCTTCGACGTCGATAACATCCTCATCCTTCTTACCGTGACTTGTCCACCGTGTATAACCATCCATAAAACCCTGTCGGAGCAAGTGCGCCTTCACAGAGCCAGAACGGGGCGTGAACATATGCATGTTTTTGCATTCACGACACGGACAACATATCTCCTTGCCACCCCGTCGCTCCATATCTTCCACGGCGAACTTTAAGAACCCATTCATACTTCGATCCATGATATCGTTCAATCGATCCCTATAAGATATAAGAAAAAGAATTAAAACCAACAAGGTCATAGAAAATTTCGGCATGACCTTTGCTAAAAATGACACAAATCGAGTGTGCCAGAAATTTGACAATACGTTGACGAATCAACATTTTGTCAAAACATTGGCAACTCATATATATTCCCTGAAAAAAACACATGGAGCAACTACAATGAGTTGTTGCCTCGGCTCGATGACCGGTGTCACAAGCAATACATGCATTAACGATATATATGGCTCGATACACAAATTTTCATCATCTCACATATGCGCATATCCACAACAATGTACATTTCATTTCATTCAAATAGACGACGATGCATGCCCTCGAGAAGTTAATTCTCACCTAGGGACGAAGAGGACCGAGACGTCGATCGAGAGCGGGTGAGGCCGGCTATAGGTGGTGGTGGTGGTGGTGGTGAGAGGGAGAGAGAGGATTTGGGGGAAAGTGATTTAGGTGAGATAGATTTGGGGGGAGAGGTAGCTAACCATGCATTAATTAATAGACGAGAGAGAAAGATGAATTTAATGCATGTGAGTGGGTGGAGGAGAGAAATTTAATGTGCCATGCATGTGTACACGAAATAACAAGGGGAGAGGAGGAAGAAGTGAAGGAGAAATGGAAGAAGAGGAGAGAGGGCGTCATATTTGAACAGTAAAGTTCGCTCAATTATTGAGCTCAAATTACTAGTGGCGTGCTGTATAAATCACACGCCACTAATAAGGTAATTACTAGTGGCGTGTACCACCAAGAGCACGCCACTAGTACACGCAGGTTACTAGTGGCGTGTCGCACAAACGAGCACGCCACTAGTATGTGCCTTACTAGTGGCGTGTGGCATATAGGGCACGCCACTAGTAAGTGGGGACCAGAAGCGGGACTGGCTCAGTTTACTAGTGGCGTGTGGCAAGAAATGTACGCCACTAGTATGTGCCTTACTAGTGGCGTGGGACTTATAGGGCACGCCACTAGTAAGTGGGGACCAGAAGCCGGACTGGCTCAGGTTACTAGTGGCATGTGGTACTAAGTGACACGCCACTAGTATGTGCAACGCCACTAGTAAGGCACATACTAGTGGCATGTGGATGATAGAGCACGCCACTAGTAAGTGGGGACCAGAAGCGATGCTGGCTCAGGTTACTAGTGGCGTTCTCAATAGAAACCCACGCCACTAGTAGCAGATATAGTAGTGGCGTGCCTGGGTAGCCCCGCGCCACTAGTATATTATGCCGGGTCCGACTACGGGGTCCCACTTACTAGTGGCGTGGTGTTTATTGGGCGCACCACTAGTAGGCTTTTATTAGTGGCGTCGGTCTATACTAGCACGCCACTGATATTTTATGCGGATACCAGTGGCATGGGTATTTCGGGGGGCGCCACTAGTAATCTTCCCCTATAAGGGTTTCTGCACTAGTGAGAGACGGTGACCCACTTTGGTGGCCTCCTCCTCCAACCACGGCGAAGCGGCGATCCCCTCTCTCCGCATCTTCCAACACAGGCAGTGAGGATCCTTCGCCCATCGCCCCTCACGCTGCTCCCCTTGGGCGAGCCACAGACCAGCAGCGCCGTGGTCTTCCCGCCCTCAAGCGGTGGCGTGAACCTCTCCGGCAATGCTCCTCTGCGCCAACATTGGCGGTGCCAGGACGAGGTCTAACCGCCTCATTCAATGGCAGCGCTTGGTCAGTGACGCGGCGCCTAGCACGGTGCCCCCTCCGACGGCCCCCTCTCTCCAGCCAGCGGTGGCCCAATCGCTTTTATTATGCTTATTTGCATTTAAGCCTTCGGTTTCTCTTAAAATTGCATAATAATGTGTACATCTTCATTTTATGTGTTTACCTCAGTAATACTATTGCTTCGCAGTATGTCAACAAAATTACAATTTTATTATATATTTTTATTAAAATTTTGTAATTGTTTCCTTTGACATTATAATCACAATATAATATTTTCTGCTATATTAGTTATTTAAGCCTAATTGCAGAAAAATATGCAAAATGATTGCAAAATTTCTCTTGGTGATTACCACTACTGCAGAACAGGTCACTACTGATGGTCGCCAAACCCCCTCTACTGACGGACAGGGGGCCCGTCACCCTGGAAATGTCAGTGGAGGGGGTCACGCCACTGACGGGCATAGGGTCCGTCAGTACTGTTTATTTCTACTGACGGACGCACGGGGACCGTCAGAGGAGATATGTATTCCTGCTAGCCGACAGGCACCTGATTGTATCAGTACTGACGGTCGCGTAATAAAAGCCCGTCAGCAGAGGTATACCTTCACTGACGGGCTGTCAGTAAGTGCCCGTCAGTAGAGATATGTCGACGGGCACCTAACTGTATCAGTACTGACGGGCGCGTAATAAAAGCCCGTCAGTAGAGGTATACCTTCACTGACGGGCTGTCAGTAAGTGCCCGTCAGTAGCGGTATGTATTCCTGCTAACCGAAATTGATTTGTGTTAGCTCATAATCACACTTAGATTATTCATAATAATAGACTATAGTATTACATTATTCCTAATCACAGACTATACGAAGTATTCATTCACAGAGTCAAATGTCTTAATCGCATAACATTTATAATCACATATATAGTATGTACACTCGAACGACGATCACAAGTATGAAACAATTGTTTATTGAATTACAGAAACAACGATTCTATTGATTCCCGCTTAAGTTTGGCTTCGGAAATTGGGGGCCGGCGTAGAATTCACCCATCGGATTGATGACTTCAAGGTTGATGAGTCTGGCGAAGACTTTTTGGATCCGAGCAAAGTCCTGTCGCCAGTCGTACATATGACTTCCCAGCTCGCTCCAAGCCTTCAGTTCTTTCATATCTTTCCAATGCTTGTTCTTGTACCGGACAAATAGGTCCATATGGGCACAGGTGTAGTACCCACATGTCACGGAACCTTCCGGCTGAACTCTGCAAGGGAACTTGTAATGGTGTACCAATTTTTTCGCTTTCACAGGTATTTTTTGATGGCCCGAGAACTTGGCTCTGAAAAAGGCTGCATCCAGAATCTTAGTTATATTTGTGAAGTCCGCTGTCTTGTTCGGCGAGGAGTCAAAGTAAAAAGCCTTGGCCCAGCTTGGAACGATCGCAATTAGGACCCAGTGGTCGCTGCGTAAATGTGAACAACTGAACGTAAGCAGGCGAAGATACGTACGTAAAAAACAAAAATAAACTCCACGGTGCTAAGTTTAGTACTTACGGAGGGTTATAGGGGGCTAGTATGCAGTCCTTGTCCTTATGAACCACGAATGCATTCGACAGGTATTCTTGAAGAAATCCTTGACCCTCTGGGGTCCCGGCATAGCCTTCGTTCATGCATATCGGATCGACTATGCCAATATGGGAGTCCCGAAGACGTCTGCACTCTTGGGCTTGGTACAGAGCCCATAGCCTGATCATGGTGGTGTCGAGCCTATAGAGGTTGTACATGTTGAATAGGTCTTCAAAGTTGATGTCGAAGGTGTCTTGGTCATGTTGCATGAAAAAATTGTATTCCTTTGGCACCTTCACCTTCCAATATTGGCAGAATGTACCAGGATCTCTGGACATCTTCAGGTAATCTTCATGCAGCGTCTTCATGTCCTCCGACAGATTGTCCAGCTCATCCTGTGGGAGCAAGTCCTGACCTGGTTCGTAATGATATCGCCAGAGGCCCTTGCTCCGTGTAGATAATTCTACTAACGATGTTGAGAAGGATAAGGTTTTCTGCCTCTGCTCCTTTCTTTCCTTCTCGCCGGTGCTGGCCCGTCTCTTTTTGCTTTTCTTCCTCTGGTGTACCGGCTCCGGGCTCATGCCTGCCGCCAACGCTGCTTCCAGCGTCCCAGCTAGCGTGGCGGGAGATAAAATCTTCCCCCTCGGTTGATCCAGGGGGTCGCCTTGAACCTCGGAGGGCGGGGACCGCAAAATCGGTGACATGTGCTGGTCCCCGACAAGATGGTCCTCCAGGTCTTTAAAGGACGGGGGGTGATTGGCTGAGCCCCAACGGAGATCGTCCGATTGATGGAGAGGGGTTGTTGGACGAGGGGCCCGTCCGAGGAGAGGCCGCCGCGGTTATAGTGATCTGGCTCTTCGGCCACTGGATGAAGCAGTTTCTGCACTGCCCTAGCTTCGTCAGCTCCTCTTCGGGGGGGACAGGGACTAACACCTCGCTGTAGTCATTGAGGACGAGGTCGACCTGGACCTTCGCGTGGTGCTCCCGCATAGGAACACAGTGCAGGACTGCCCCCTCCGCCGTTGGGAAAACCTGGCCGTGCGCCACCGGAACCTTCATGCCAGGAATCTGCACCGTGAGTGTGCATCTGGTGGCTTCCTGCGAAACAGATTGAACCGTCGTGAACCTGGCCGTACGCGGGGTAGTCTTGGACCGTCGTGAACAACAGCGCTTTCAGATTGAAGTACTCTTCTTCGTATGCGTCCCAGACCTGGGCCCCTGGTTCCCACAGTGTAGCTAGTTCTTCGAACAATAATTGTTGATACATGTTCAGATCGTTCCCAGGTTGCTTCGGCCCTTGTATGAGAATACAGAGGTGTATGTACTTTCGTTTCATGCACAGCCATGGAGGAAGGTTGTACATCCATAGAACCACGGGCCAAGTGCTGTGTCTGCTGCTCATGTTGCCGAATGGATTGATCCCGTCCGTACTCATACCGAACCTGATATTCCTCGGATCTTTTCCGAAATCATCGTATTGGGCGTCGATTGCCCTCCACTGCGAAGCATCGGCAGGGTGTCTCATCACTCCATCATCAGTTTTCCGCCCCTCGGCGTGCCAACGTAGCAGCTTTGCCTCCTTCTTGTTAGCGAATAAACGATTCAAACGGGGAAGGACCGGAAGATACCATACAACCTTTGCTGGAGCGCCACTCTTCACTGGGTCCTCATCATCGGCTTGCTTTCTACCCCTCTTGAATCTGGACGTGTTGCACGTGGGACACTTGTACAGCTTCTCGTGCTCTTTGCGGTAAATAAAGTAGTCATTCGGACATGCATGGAACCTCTGCACCTCTAACCCAAGAGGGCAGACAACCTTCTTGGCTTCTTCGGTGCTCGTGGGCAGCAAGTTGTTTTTCGGAAAAACTTTTGCAAGAAAAGCCAATGTCTCATCGAAGCCTTCGTCCGGACAGTTGTGGGCTGCCTTGATCCTTAGAAGTTCCAGCGTGACCGACAGACGCGTGTGCTCTGGATCGGAACCGGTATACAACGGGATTTGTGAGTCTTCAACTAGTCTCGAGAACTTAGCAGCCTCTCTTTCATCCTCGGGATCTATCACCACCTGCTCCACCATGTGAACATCCTGCACCATATCGGCCAAATTATTTCCCGTTTCTCCTTCGGCGTCAGGTTCGATACTCCCCTCGTCTTCTTCGTCATCTCCGTGTTCGGCATCTTGCCGTAACACCTGATCTTCCTCCTCCTCGCCGTGACTTGTCCAACGTGTATAGCCTGACATGAAACCCTTCAGCGCCAGGTGTACCGTCACCCTCCCTCTCGTATCGAACATTACCAAATTTTTGCAATCGCGACATGGACAGCAAATCTTCGTGCCACCTTTTGTCCTCATATCTCGTTCGGCGACATCAAGAAACTCGTTCAAAGCCATAGCCCAACTCTCTGTCGCCCGGTTGTCGTACATCCAGCTGCGATCCATCGATCAACACCTACGACATGAAACTAATCAGTTCGATAACCAAAAATCACATCAAATACATATACGACATGAAAAGAACACTGGCGAGCATTATTACCGAGCGCTAGCGATCTTTTTGGTGAGAAATGATAATGGAGAGAGTGGGAGTGAGAGGAGGAGAGAGAATGGGAGAGAGAATGAGAGAGAGCTAGAAATATGGATGAGGAGGAGGGTGGGAGAGAGTGAGAGGATGAGGAGGAGGGAGAGAGTGAGAGTATGAGGAGGGTGGGAGAGAGTGAGAGGATGAGGAGGGAGAGAGTGAGAGGATGAGGAGGAGGGAGAGAGTGAGAGGAGGAGCAAAATCTAGATCTAGATCTAGATCTAGATCTAGTCCCTCTAGAGCTTAGGATGAGGGTTGGGGAGAGGGAAGAAATGGTTGTGGGTTGGGAGGGGGAAGGGGGGCAGCGGCGGCGGCGGCAGCAGCTTGTGGGACGGCGGCGCTCGCTGCTGGCCGGTTGGCGCGCGAGCACTGGCCAGCAGCGAGGTCGTGCTCTGTTTTTATAGTAAATAGCACCACTGACGGGCCCTTAAAAGGTCACCGTCAGTGATTCATCAGCAACGTAAGCAACAAATATCGCTGACGGACGGGAAAGACCGCCGTCAGTGAAGACAAAATATCCACTGACGGGCAGAATATAAGAGACCGTCAGTGAACTGGCACGTCATATGTTCACCCTTTCACTTACGGGCCAAATAGATGCCCGTCAGTGGAGATGTCATCTTCACTGACGGGCTCTTAACAAGAGACCGTCAGTAGAAATGACGCGTCATCTATCCCACCTCATGCTCATCTCCACTGACGGGCTGTTTTGGAGCCCGTCAGTGGTGTTCCTCACCTTCTTCTTTGCTTCGTTCTCCGTTGACGGGCTATTTTGCGTCCGTCGGTGGAGTTCCCCTCCAGCGACGGACCTTTTTATGCCCGTCAGTGGAGGGGGTTCAGGAGAGGGTCTATCTGCAGTAGTGTACCTTCTATTTATATCGGCAAAACACAAGGTAGTGGAGAATATGACATTAGCTACGACTGTAATGTCGCATGTCCAACAGGATGGAGTCCTTGTTCATAGCAGTGAGTTTCTCGCCCATTGCTGCAAGGTCTACACCACATTGTGGTGATTAGCCTGATCGTGTCTAACCAATATTAAACAATACAGTGTCACCCACAGGAATGGAGTCCAAAACATTAGCAATGACCTTGTCGTTGTTAATGCTTTGTGAGAGAAAAGAAAAAAAAGTGAAGTGATATGTCCGAGGAGGCCTTGAGCATGACGGGGCTGTAGGGGTGATCGTGGTTGCGACCTTTTCCTCGTTGGTAGGTCACGCTGTTTCAATGGCAGTTCTTGCTGCTCTCTCTTTGGATTTGTGGGATCGTTTTCGCTCCATGGTCCATCCTTTGGGACGGCAACATAATTTTTTTCTTGTGATTTCTTTTGGTTGTGCTCATTTTCACTTGACGGAAGATTCTGTGGGCTTAGCATTGGAATCCTCTCTTGGGGGCTTATGTGATGACCTCTCGGTTGTTTCCTTGGGAATCGCACTTTTCGTTTTTCAGTCCGTAGTCAGGCTGTGGGTTATCTGGTTTACTCTTTGAAGCAATTTGTCTGCCCGCAATTCAAATGTTTCTTCCATCTGTGGGGAGCGGGTGGACCTAATTGGCGTCGTGAGTTCTGCCAATGGCAGCAGGAGGTGAATAATTCTTGGATTCTTTTTAGTCCAACCAAGCGTTTTCGTCAGAAAGCTTTCCGAGCTCTATGGTTGAAGCCAGCTAAATGAGTGCTAAAGTCTGGCCATTCTTCTGGTCGCCGTCTTTCGTTTGCTTCCAGTCTTGCTTACCCTGCTTGTGAAGGTTATGATCAGCGAATGGTGCCTTTGCACCCCAGTGTTACTCTTGCTCCTCGAATTTTGGTTTGTTCATTGATGATTGATCTTGTTCCTGATCAAATCTCTTCTCCAATGTCGTCTCTGGCCATGCCTCGGTTCATGGTTCTTCCGAATCTTCACGTCGGTTACTTATGATGGCATCAATGCAGTCGGTTTCTTAGAATTGTTTGCGGGGCATTACTGTGGTGGGACCTCCTGTGATTCAAACCTCTCGGGCCACTTCACCGGACGAAGACTCTACTGAGGATGGGCTTCCCCAGGTACTCCAGGAGGTGGTGGACTGCTTTTGGGCTTGTAGTAATTGTCTGCGGATGGATCACACAGCTACTTCTTGCTCCCGAGCTATTCGTTGTCGTCAATGTTTTCGGAGTGGCCACGTCCGTAAGTCATGTCCTCTGACCGAGTGGAAGCAAAATGGGTAAAATAGACCTGGATGTTTTGAGCCTCGATTCCCATAACTCTCCCAATTGGCTTCGTAACGATTCCTCTTCCACCCAGTTTTCTCCTCAGACAGGCCCCTTCTTGAGTTCCTCACCGCAGTGTTCTCGTCGGAGTGTCATGGCTAATTTCCCCGTTGATCCGACGCGCTTTATCCCGCATGACGTCGAGGTAGAGGATGGTGGTGTTGGGTGCTTATTACGCACCTATCTCACTCCAAGGGTGAATTCAGGTTATGCGCACGAAGATCACCTCATTGCCGACTTGCTTCCCAGACCACCAGTTGAGGAATTGGAGGAGGCAATGGTGGCCTTTCATGACTTTCTCGTTCATGATCTACACCAACCTGTCCTTAGCTTCTCCTCAACCCTCTTTGGTGCTGGTATGTATCAAATGCGCTCCCCTTTTGAGCGAGATTTGCTTGTGCACATGCCCTCTCAGCACTTTGGTAATCGTATGCTTCACTTCATTCGTCATGATGAGGCGGAAAACATTCCTAATGTGCCACTGGATTGTGAGGGATGGATTATGTTTTTGGGTTTTCCCCTTTATTTCAAGTTGGATATCTCCCAAGCAGTAGTACTTTTGGTCGTTTGATTGATTGGCATCAGAGAGATACTATCAAAGACCGTGTGCTTGCTCGTGTTCTTTACCCAGATACTATTCCTCGTTGGATTGTTCTTTGTCGATCCACGCCCCTCGGTGGACAAGGTGCCTCATGGACTGTCCCGGTGTTTATTCTGTCTTCACATCGTTTCATAGGAATTAATGCTCAGGATGACTAGCCGCCTTCGGAGGATCCAACTCCTCATTTGCCTGATGAGTTGGCTCATCACAATGAGGATGTCCAGATACCTCCATTGCCCCTGATCCTGCATGGGAGCAAGCGGTTCATCAACAAGTACAGAATCAAGGCTGGAATCCTTGGCCCGTGCCGATGGGTCCGCAGCAGAATCCCGCGGTCCAAGCACAAGTTTTGGGGGACTTGAGTTTTGAAGACAGTGCTTCATCCATTTTATCTAGTGAAGCTTCTGTTCAGCAAGTACATGTGGAATTGGCTTCTGGCCCGCCCCAGGAAATCCAGCTTTCAACAGACAACTGGGCCATTCTTCCCTATCAGCTGCCGGCCTTGTCGTTCAATGTGTCAGTGATCGTTGGTTCAACTCCTGATTCCTGGAACGTAGTGCTTTCTCAGTTTTTAATGCAGACTGTTCTCTCTGTTGGTCCAATCAAAGAGTTGGGATCCTCTCAAGACATGTTCCATCTGGGTAAACGACAATGGTCTCTGGTGATGGACCCTTGGCTTAGGTATTTTCTGGATCAGCCCCAGCCTAAACAGCGTCTTCTGCAGGTTTCTAAGGAAGTAGCGGCCTTTGATCAGTTCAGCTCTCCTCCTCGCCATCAGCTTATCGGTGTTGCTTAGTACAATGCAGCCTTGAAGACTCCCAAGGCTCATTCTCGTCGACAGCCTACACCCCTTGTGTCATCTGGATTGAGGCGTAGCCGTCGGTTTGATCACATACCGTCACATTTCACTTCAGGATGTTCCACGCAAACGTCCATCTTTGGGCATGAAGAAGTGAGTACTGCTGCATGTTTTGGATGAGCCTGCTTATTCTCAGGATACCTAGTGCACCAAGGCACTAATGACGATCACCTGGAGGAACCCATTCCCTCTGATCAGGCAGAGCCCCATCTGACCATTCCTGTGATTCAGCGTATTGGCGCTCATCTTCAGATCAATGCTAGTAAATTGGCGGCCTCCCGGCTTATGGCTTCAGAGCCTGATGCTTCAAATTCCTCCAACTAGTTGACGATGTATTATTATAAAACTAGATGTTGGCTATGTTCCTTCTTTATGGCTGCTTTTTTTGTGAGCTCTAGAGCTCTGGATTGACTTAGTTTCTTTATTCTCCTGTATGTTATCCGTACTGGATCTCTAAGTACTCTCTGTTTGGTTTGTTATGGATCGTTTCAAATTTCGTGATTGGAAAATTTCGTGATCGTTTCAAATTTCGTGATTGGAAAATTTCATGATCGTTTCAAATTTCATGATTGGAATGTTCATGGCATGAATTCCATTGCTCGGTTGCGTGCCATTCATGCTAAGATTGATGTGAGTGCTACTTCGATTGTTTGCCTTCAAGAAACAAAAAGAAAGATTCTTTTTATCATTCCTTCATTAAGAGTTTCTATCCTCAGCGTTTTGATAATTTTGCGTACGTTCCCTCAGTAGGACGTTCAGGCGGGCTTTTAGTCATTTGGAACATCTCGGCCTTTATGGGTTAGCTTTTGGAATCTACAACTTCAGCTATGGTAATCCAATTCTCTTCCCAGCATAATCTTCACTCTTGGACGTTGGTGTCGGTGTGTGGCCCATGCCATGGTATTGAACGTGATCATTTTGTGCAATGGCTTTTCCACTTGTGTATTCCTGATTCTGCCCATTTGCTTCTATTGGGGGACTTTAATTTCACCCGGTCGCCTGACAGTCGCAATAAACCTGGGTGTATGTGAATGATATGATGATTTTCAATGATATCATTAGTCATCTTGGTTTGGTGGAGATTCCTCTTAAGGGCTGCTATTACACTTGGTCTAATATGCAAGCTGATCCGCTTCTTGAGCAACTGGATTGGTTCTTTACAACAGTGGCCTAGTTATCTGCCTACCCTCAGACTTTGGTAACCCCTATGGCTCGTACAACATCACATCATGTTCCTTGTGTTGTCAGGATTGAGTACCGAGTGTCAACTGCATCTCTTTTCCGTTTTGAATCCTTCTGGCTCAACATCCTGGGGTTTTTGGACTATGTGCGGGAGAAACCTGTGCGGGAGAAACCTGTGCATAGCCTGGGGATTTGTTCTATTCTCTCGCACAAGTTTAAACACTTAAGGCAGGGTCTCAAGCAGTGGAGTAAAGGTTTGTCCAACCTTGCGGGGTTTATCCAAAAATGTAATTAAGTCATCATCTTCCTAGATGGTCTGGAAGAGCGTCGCTCTCTAGTACTCTGTAATCAAATTTTAGGATTATTGTGAGAGACACTACTACATAATTCATTTAATGGGACACCTCTGTATAGACGTCTCTTCGGAGCCATCTATACAGAGAGTATCACAGACAGTTTCAAAAGAGAACCATCTATATGAGCAGTTCCCATTAGGTGGGGCACTACTGTACAGACGGTTCTAAATTTAAAACTGTTTGTACAACTATCCAAACTTAGAATTTGTACAGACGGTTCTAGTTTGGAACCTTTTGTACTATAGCCCCCACTTAACCTGCTATTAGAGCTTTAGTCCCATATTGCTAGTTGAAGAAGAGGGAGACTAACTTACAAGGCTTGGTGCTGCACACCTCTCTAAAGCAACAGGAGGAGAGAAGGGAAATACCACATGCGTGCACTCGCTCGCCTCGCCGGGCCGGTGGAGGAGGCGGGCAGGGCGAAACACGACGTGCACGTGAATGGTCCGGTGAATCAGGTTTCTCGACGTGCGCGTGAATGGGAGAGACGAGGTGTGGACGGGCCGCTCGGCCCTAGCCCTAATTCTACTCTCTCACCTCACTTAACCACCAAAGCCCTTACCTTCCTTGGATTGAAGGATCGAAGGTCCGCCGAGGGAAAGGTGATCCTCAAGAGTAGGTTGATGAAGTTTCAAGCCCCAAACACTATCACATTCAAAGCTTATGTGGATCTCGGAAATGATTAGCACAATACACTAAGCAAATGAAAATAGAGATCTTGTAATGATTAGTAGTAATCCACAAGGAAACAATACAATAAGAGTTGATCTCAAAGGACATAAGCGAAGCTCAGCAACTCACACGCAATGATATTGGGATTTGTGCAACTAAGAAATGAGCTAACACAACAATTTTCCTAGCAAAGACTAGAGGCTCATATTGCACAAATGCTAGGAAAGAAGCTAGATCCATTGAAAATTTGTGGGGCGAAGGATTTGTACACTTAACTACATTTCCTATTGGATTTCCTCTCAAGCTTGCGTGTTCCCTACAAGATCATCAACGGCATTTTGCACATTTCTTTCTTTCTATCTTTTTTTATTCTTTTGCTCTTTTCTTTTTCTTTTTTATTCTTTATTCCTCTTTTTCTTTGTGCCAACATCTTACAAGACTAACATTTGTGACTACTTGGAAATAGATGTTCTAAGTGGCACAAGTGTACAAGACCCTAGCAATCATCAATGAACTAGTCTTCATAGGATCAAAATATTCACAAAACGAAAGATTGGGTCACAAAGAAGTTGTAAGGAATAATTTCTTTGCAGAGATTTTACCTTGCTTGTGGAGGTTGGTGTCGATGATGACTATCTAGAGCTCATTGTTAGCCTCGAATTGAGTACAAGATCATCGAAAACGGAAACCAGATGTGGAAGTTATGCCCCAAATGCAAAGGGAGGTTAGGTCAAGAAGTAAAGCAAAGATCTAATGGATCAAAACCAACCAAAGTTCACCCAAATCTTCAAATTGCATATATATCTCAAACTAGGCTCTTTCTGTGGGATTTTCAAATAGGCGAGAAAAATGAAAACAAAGCTAGCACTTGGGGTAGGGAAAAGAGGGGATACAAGTTCCAAACCGTGGCAACCTTGAGTGCTGATATCAAGTTGATACGGAGGGCTCCTGATCATCATGGTAGGAACGATAGCTAGCAAGGCCTAGATGGAAATCCAACCCAAATAACACACACCAACGTGATAGCCTTTAGGGAACTTGGAACCAAATCAACCTTGCTCTTGATGAATCCATAGATTCCACTCGGAGGTACACGCCGATCCTTAAAAGATCCAAAAGAATTGCATGGTCTAAGGTGGATTCCCCAATCTAGAGGGATTAATCCTAGATTAAGGAGCAAAACTATACTTTTACCTAATACATCAAGTCTAAACCTACTGTCACACCCCGATTTTCTGAAACCTAAAAATTAGGGCTAACAAAAACTTTTTCGCTAATAATGTCAGTCAAATATACCTAACTAAAACCTTAGTTCAAATCATGATACCAAAACTCGAAAACCCTTGCTCCTATCTTCCTCGATCTCCGTTTTGTCAAAACCCTAATTCCCCGAACTACGTCTAATAGCACGGACAAACCCTGTTCAATACCTTGTCTCCATATGTGGCTACTCGCCCTTGCACTCCCGCCACGAGCACATCGGCGGCACCCCCCTTCCTTTTCCTAGTCGGTGTAACCCAGACTGACATCTGCAGCTACATTTTCAGCCGGTACTCCTGTGAAATTAACACATATATACATCATGAACCTGTTCCGAAAGACGTGATCTTTTGCCACATACTTCGACATGACCTATCATAAGCATGTGCACATATATACTTTTTTACATATACGCATATACGCAAAATCCAAACCCCTTCTTTCCGCGCCACGGGGCAAAACCCTAACGCATCTTTGGTTCTGCCGCAATCCTATGCATATATACGAGCATATCGGTGGTACTTTCCCAAGTCCTAACTCCCATGACATCCTACCATTATCCTAGCCCCCGCCGCCACCCTATATACGCTAATTCTCAGTGTATATGGGTATATGCACTTAAAACCCTAACTCGTCGTTCGACTCTGCTACAATCCTACGTATATGTCCTTAAATCTCCCAAGTGTATATGGGCACATACACCTTGAAAACCGAACATATCTTTGCATGTGGTCATTTGATTTCCCGCCACCTTTTCTCTCTCCTAGAATATATATACGTATACACATCTCTGTTCCACTTCAATGTGTAATCTGGGATCCACCCTTTTTCATGGATATCAAGGCCATCCATGCCACTCCTCGTGCCGTCGTTCGAATGGCCGGAACCTTTGATCCGGATTATCTCTCGATAATCAGATAAAACCCAAATTCCAAAACACCATGTCCTTATTAGTATAAAGCCACTCCAAATGAGGCATTGAGATGTTCCCAAATGTTCACAAATAATGGTTTAGCAGAGTACAAATTTTTTTGAACCAATTTAGACTTGACGTTGAGGTACATTCCAACCAAAATAAGCATCCAAAAGCTGCTAAATTTGTCTGAGCTTAAATATCTGCCAACCTAACCCATCTCCGCAATAAAGATTTACACTTTATGCTCCAATTAACGTCTCGAGAACCCGATCAAAATATCTGAGATATTTCTCTAGATTCCTCATTGTTCTCCCTCCTGCGAAACGCACTGCTACACATGCCACTTCTAGTCCACGGCAGAGATTGGTGCCTATTTTCTTATGCTTCCTTTCAGCACATGCATGTTAATTCATCTGCTTTCTTTAACTCCTCTCTCCTCTGTGCTCAACCAGCTCATCAACACGCCCCCAATTCGGTGCCTAATTTTCACTACGCTCCTATACTGCCGCAGCGCTACTCCAATGCATGTTCCATCTTTTCTCTACTTCCCATGCACTGTGCCTCCCATGGACACGCAATACTGCAGCTCCTTTAGTCAATAGTAGTCAGTGCCAAACACTCTCCTAACCTTACTATTTCTCCTGCCACGTCTTGACCTACCATCAATGTCTGCAGCACCATCACAGCACTGGCATGTGCTCTCTGACCCCATTCCTTGTCTCCCTCCTCTCATCAATAAGAACAGCTGAGCTACCACAATTCTCAACAGCAACCAATGCATTACTCCTCTTGCCACCTCCCTCTTTGCAGCAGTAGTCAGTGCCAACCTTTCCTACTCACCAGGCCACCTCATCTCCATCCACAGCGGGCGGTGCCCAACTTCACTGCAGCAACAACACCAGCGAGCTAACTCGTCCCTCCTCCTTAACTTCCTTTCCTTCCCTCATTTAATCCCAATCGGAGCTAACACCTCTTTATACTGAGCTATCCCTTCTCCCTCAAGCCTAGCTCCTTCTGCTCCTCAAGCACCCTCTTCCCATCCAGGACCGGCATGGGAGCATCACCGTGTTTGCGCAGCTCCGCCCTAGTGATTCTTCTCTTCCCTCGCTCACATTCAGTGGCTCCTCTGTTCTCCCCGATCTAGCCCCTTCCTTGCCGCTTGCAACCAGAGCTCGCCGTAGGCAGTTCCCGAGCTACCGCTCGGTGAGATCCACTCCACCGAGCTCACCCTAGACGACTGGTCGCCGGCCTTCACCTCACGCAGGTCGCTACCAGCCACTAGCTAGACTCCGCTCGTCGTCAGTAAGTCGAGCTCGCCGCCGTAAAGCTCTTGAGCTGCCGCGAGTCCCATCCCCATCACCCCAGCACTGGTGACTGGTCCAACACCGCCAATCCTAGCCTCTGCCTCCAGCCAGTCCGCCACGCCTACCCGCCAAGCCGAGAAACTCCCGAGCAGCCACCGAGCCACCGCTCATCACCGGCGGGATCTCAGCCGCCCGTGCTCGCCATGGTGGCCGTGAGAGATTAGCTCGCCACCACACGCCGTCGGTGGAATGTACCATCAAGGGCGCATCCATTTCTGTTGCACCGCCGCCTCGAGCTCGCCGACGACTCTTGCCATGCCGGGACACCATCCCCAACCTTTCGCATCTCGCCTCGGTGATCTTCCCCCTCTCCACGAGCGCTAACCGACAGCAACAATGGTAGCCGAGCTTCTCAATACCGAAGGCGTAATTTCTCCTAAGGCCGCCTCCGTTTTCACCTTCCATCAGTAGATGTGCCTTTCGAAAACCCATCTTCGATGTCACTCTTAATAGCAGAAAAACCAGCCGGTTCAGTCAAAACCAGCCGATGCACTGGTTCAGCCGGTTCCGGCACGGCCAGACCGGTTTTTGAAATTGTTTTTCTAGTTCTGGGAATCTAAAATCATTCCCCAATTTTTTCATAAGGAAACCCTTTCAAAATTCCTAATGGTTCAAATACAAACAAATATATACATTTAACAAATTGTTTTCCTTATTAAATCAATTGACCAGGACATGTTCCAGAGAATTTAGGGTAGAATATGGATATTTTACCAACCTCTCTAATGCCTCTGCACTCATTTAAACTCATTTCCAACTTTCATTATCAACGCATGTTAATTCAAGATATGCATATCTTACGCTTAGAACTCTCTCTGTACTTGAACCAAGTTAACCGATTGGCACGGCTTCCCAATAAAACCTAGCTAGTTGCATATAGCAGTGTACATATGGTTTAGGGTTAGCTTGTAGTCTTGAAAACCCTTGGTGTATGCGTGGATTAGATCAAATCCAGAAGTAAAGCATACCCCCATTTAACCCTTAAAGCCATGACCCTGTTAGCAAAGTTCACGAGACGAGTCTAGAAAACCCTAGCGAAGAAACCACAACACGATTAGTATTCTGCTAAGTGAAAATACCTGGCTATGTTCCTCAAAACCTAACATTCTTCCGAGGCACTGGAACCCTAACGCGACAGAAGCCTAGAGTGGATATCTTTGTCAGGATAGCCTAAAGTACCATTTCTATCATTTTAAAGCTCCATGAAATCAGAATAGCTCCATGATTATTCTGGTTTTGCGTTCGATGTTCTTGGTTCTTTCTTGCATCGTTGATTTATTCGCCGTTCCTTCGACGTGTAGATACCAACGTTAGGAGATATCGCGTGAAGGAATTCGGACAAATGTCGAATCGAGTTCAAGACCAAACCCCGGACAATACTGCCAGGCAAGCATTTCCACTTTGATCATTTTGAATCCCATATGTGTGAAATCTAATTATTTTTGTTGCCAAACTTGCATGCTATGTGGATATCAACAGTATTTTATGTAGACCTAGTTATACCCTATAGATGCATATGACTTAGGTCTAAATATCTGATTCCTTGTAACCCTAGGTATATTAGTTGGTTGTTTCTCTCTTTTCTCTGTTTTGCAGGTTTTAATACAAAAGGAGAAGTCAAAAAGAAGATGAACTAGATAGGTTTAGCTTAGGGTTATTTTCCTTTCTTCTTTCTTTTTCTCCTTTCTAATATTCTTTTGTAATCCAACTTACTAGGCATGTATTTTGGACAAATGGATAATCTGTATAAATTAAATATGGTGTATTTTTTTTAAATCCACAAATTTTTTTTTGGCCCGTGTGGGACGCTGAGCACGCCACTGATGTGCCAAGTTCTAGTGGCGTGTGGCCCTAACGGCACTAGTAACAACATATAATAATTTTTTTAAATCCACAAAAAAATTTTTGGGCTTGGAAAATATATTAGTGGCGTGTGAGAGGCTAAGCACGCCACTAATGTGCCAAATACTAGTGGCGTGTGGCGCTAACAACACGCCACTAGTAACAGCATATAATAATTTTTTTAAAGAAGAAAAAGACATATTAGTGGTGCGGGGGAGAATTTACACGCCACTAATGAGGAATATTATTAGTGGCGTTCACCGGGTGCGGCACGCCACTAGTATATGCGTTACTAGTGGCGTGGTGTAATGGGCACGCCACTAGTATGTGGATTACTAGTGGCGTGCGTGTGACACGCCACTAGTAACAACTTACCACCGGCGTGATACTAGTGGCGTGCTGCCCATACGCCACTAATAGGCATTTTAGCACGCCACTAATAAGGAGGTTCTGCACTAGTGGAAAGTATTAGGACTATAGGCACTAGCCATGCTTAGACTTGCTATAGATAAAAACTAAGTTTTCGTTCGGTTGAGACGAAATCCTTTGGGACAGGGGAGATAAAACCCTCGGATAGCATGTGTTATCCGAGGTGGCATTTGAAAGAAATGTTTGTCAAAACCCCAAAGAAAACTTGATTCGGGTGAGAATGCCAAGGGCAGCCCGGGGCTGTAGAGTACCTGATGGTGGCATGGTCGTCCAGGACGAACATGGAGTCAAGAATGGAGTCTCACTCGAATCAATTAAGGACCGAGCCTAAGTGCCGCTAAACCAGTTCCACATGGTACGTCCACATGTCCTTTATGGGAAGGACTGGGCTTAGTATCCCGCCAAATATTAGAGTCTGGACCCGCGGGCAGTAGGAAGGATGTGACTAGATGGATTAGGATCTCTAGAGAGCCTCCCCGTCTGGGACGTAGGGAGTTGTTCGACACAAAGGTGGAGAGTCCCATTTTTGGTCCGGGACGCAAAAGTTGGGTTACCCATCTAGTGGGTCCAGTTCTAGTATGGAAGCGGGCGAAAATGTCTCGTTGTAATATCCCTGTCAGTACACGGTGCACAGTGTACCTAGGGTGACCAACATCTTGTGGGTAAAGCCGTACAACCTCTGCAGAGTGTTAAAAACTATTCGAATAGCCGCGTCCTCGGTCATGGACATGAACTGGCAAGGCCACACACTGGTAAGACTGAGTTTTGTTTGTGAAAGCTCAGGAAAGGGATTAAGGACGTGGGCATGATATGTCCACAGTGTGCAATTTACGCTACCCGGCTGGTAGCAAGGAATTGCAGGAGAAGGTGGCTAGCCATACTGTCCGGGACAGTAGGGGCTGAGCACTGAGTTGAGAAGGCTAGCTGGACTATCCGGGATAGTACGAGTTGAGCAATGAAATGAGAAAGCTAGTCATGCTGCCCAGAGTAGTATGGACTGAGCCATCATGAGGAATAAAAAGGAGGTAGCCGAGTCTACCTCAAGAAAAGATTTGTTGCTTTGAATTACTCTGGTTTGTAAAACTGCCTTGGAATCTACTATTCTCGTATTTGAATTGAAAACCTACATTTCTGCACAACTGGCAACTTAGGATAGAGCTGTTCCCTTGACTCACACCCTGCATGCTATAATGTCGTATATTTCCCCTGAGGGAATAGCTTGCGAGTACATTCCATGTACTCACCTGGCTTGTTGATTTGGCCAGACCAAGGAGACATTAATTCTGGAGATACGAATACGATCGCGAAAGCTAGGGCGTAACCCCAGTCAGTTGCCTGTCGGGTATGGCAAATTGATTGGGCCACATCACCGCTTGATTTCTGCTGTAAATTCATAGCCGTTGGGCTACAGGTATCAGACAAAAGACCTTGACGGTCTATTTACTTTTATACGTATGTATGACAATGATATACATGTTAACTTGTATGTACCGGCTACTGATCCAAGGACCAGTACAGTAATCACAAGGGAGTACCCGGCCTGAAAACCGGGTACACCACACCTACTTAGTCGGGGTGGTACGGTATTTATAGTCCTCCACCTAAAAGATACATGGGCCGTGGGCCGTTTTCACTACGCGCAGGTAGGTATGGATGGTCCAGATTTAGCCCGGAGGGTCCGGGTGAGAGTCTGGGCTTTCCAGAGGAGATCCGGACCTTCATTCGGAGGGTTCAGGTGGGGGTCCGAGGCTTCCAGAAGAGATCCAGACCTTCATCTAGAGGGTCCGGATGAGGGTGCAGGCTTTCCAGAGAAGATTTAGAGAGTTCGAATGTCAATTTTATTGCACGTCTAGAGGATCCAAGGTAGCCATCCAGCTGGAACTTGACTTGACGTGACTTTACTTGGCTCTTGACGTCTCCTCCTTGGTCCGTTTGCTCTCCTTGGACTGTCCTTCGTACCTCAGCATGCATAAAGTCAGTGCATTAGGTAGCATACCATTCATGTTCAGATCCAATGGAAAAGCATCAAGGAGAAGATTCACCTCATATTGGGCTTTGGTTCGAGTGCGTGTCATTGGTGCAACAAACGGAGGTGGAGTTGAGCGTGAGATAGTGTCGTTGTCCTCATTCTACAATTATCGTCATTAAGGAATCACCTTGACCTTGATTTTTCTCAGTAACAACATTATCATTCCATTTAATTACTCGTGTAGTGAATTAATAAATGCATGATCATTTCATGCGGGACATGGCTGGCAAAAAGGAATTAATTGAACTCGCACTAGATGGGAGTAAGTACTTGATATGGGCCATGGACGTCAAAATCAATTTGTCGGCTCGTTGTCTTGTCGCCACCATAATTTCACCTTAAGAAAATGCCCTGGTTATCCCTGAGATAGCCAAGTATGCATCTTTGCATTTCTTGACGGCATCACCTCCACTTAGATCTCAAAACTAAGTAATTGATGGAGCAAGATCTACTTGCTTTTTCGACAAAGAGCGATATTATCAACAAAGAGCCATAATGTAGCCAGAAGCAAAATGTGAATAGTCACACATTCATTTTCAGGACTTCAAGTTCGTGACACCTTACTATTATGATGTTCATAAAATCAACTCTAAGTTGAGATTCTGCGATAAAGCAGTTTTAGATGCGGATCTGATTGAGAAGACCTTATACACTTTCCAATCCTTTTATGATCATATTACAACATCAATACCATGAACAGAAGTACACAGAATATTCTAAGTTAATACGTACCTTACTTCAGGTCGAAAAACATGATGAACTTCTCACGAAGAATCATCATAATTTTCAACAAGTGCTATGCCACTACTTGAAGTACATGTCAACACTCAGAATATTAATAAATTCAGTAGGCGCAAGAGGAACCACACGAATTTCAAAGGAGACAAGCAAAAACACATTAGATTTGACAAGGGCAAAGGCATAAAGAAAACTCTCAAGTTTGTCAAAGGTGTGTATGTAAGAATCATCGTACCAATCAATACCGAACTCCCAAACATTTGGCTGAATTATACCTCCAATCCATTGGATAAGGCAAACAAGTTTGAGGGGATAAGTTTGAAGCTCAATTTAGTGAACAACCAGAAAATAATCTGGTGGCAGTCTATTCTCAGAATATTCCTCAGAAGGAGAACCAAGATAAAGTTCAACAGAAAGAGGATGATCCCCTTCATGTTGATGACCTCCTTGTGAAATTTAATTCCCAAAATATACTTGGATACCTCAACTAGTCTCCTAATTATCCCCGAAATGTCATTAGCCTATTATTGTACTACTATATCTAGTATTGTCTGTTATTTTGTCAAATTACTTCATACTGAATTTTATTTTACTCCATATAAAATTTTATTTTAGTCCATGTAGAATTTTATTTTACTCAATATAAATTTTTATTTTAGACCATCCAATGGAGGAGGAAATTTGCTAGGTCGACAGTTATACCACTAATTCAATCTTAAGGGAGATGAAATATTTCCATACTCTCAAAAAGATCAAAGGAAATGTTATGACCATTGTCGGACGCAGTGCAATAATTGTTGGTCAGGTCGAGCCACAATTAGTCTCCAAATGGGTACAAAAATAGTAATCGAGGATGCACTCCTGTATCCCGATTCCACAGCACTACTGCAGATTCATCTACTACTGACGGGCAAAAATAGCATCTACTGACGGGCCTTTGGGCCCGTCACTAATTAAATGTCAGTGGTGCTAAAAGAACCACTGACGGGCTCCATGCCCGTCAGTGGCGATGGTGCTGGGGAACAAAAAAAATGGGCCGGGCCCGGGTAGCCCGCAACGGAGCCGTGCCCGGAGCTGCCGTGCTCGCCGCGCAGGAGCCGCGCCCGCCACCTCGCACGAGGCTATAGGAGGCGGATCCGGTCGCCGGGAGGCCGCAGCCGGTGGATCTGGTCATCGGGAGGCCGCAGCCGGCGGATCTGGTCACGTCGGGAGGCCGCAGCCGGTGGATCCGGTCGCCGGGAGGCCGCAGCCGGTGGATCCGGTCGCCGGGAGGCCGCAGCCGGCGGATCTGGTCGTCTGGAGGCCACATCCGGTGGATCCGGTCGCCGGGACGGTCCCGCACGGTCCCGCACCTCCACCACAGTCCAGGCTCGACGGCGACGGTGTCGTCAGGCGAAGCTCGGGCGACTTACAGAAGAGAGGTCCGGGGTTAGAACGGTGTCGTCGGAAGAACGGGGAGCTCCCTCTGCGGTGCTGCGGGCGACGGGGTGCAGGGAGGTTGGTGGCGGTGAGACGCAGGAAGAAACCGAGGAGACTGCGAGAGCGGCAACAGCGGGCGGCTCCGTCGATGGCGCTGGGGCGGCGGCAACGGCACCGATGGACGAGCAGCGCAGCGGATCCGGGGCAGAGGCTGCTTCGACGGGCCGGCAAGGGGAGTGGCCCCGTTGGGGCGGCGCTTGGCGGGAGGAGGAAGGGCGACCGCTAGAGGAGCTCGGGGCGGCGCTCTGGTGTGGGGCGAAGCGCAGGCGACGAAGCGGCGCAGAGGGAGATTGGGGGTGGAGCGGCGGGGGCTGGGGTACTGCGGCGGCGCTTGGCGGGAGGAGGAAGGGCGACCGCTAGAGGAGCTCGGGGCGGCGCTCTGGTGTGGGGCGAAGCGCAGGCGACGAAGCGGCGCAGAGGGAGATTGGGGGTGGAGCGGCGGGGGCTGGGGTACTGCGGTTAGGTTAGGTTAGGGTTATATAGGGATTTATACGGAAGGGCTCTGGGTGGGCTTTTGGCAGGCCTAAATAACTGCTGACGGGCTGACTTTCTAGCCCGTCAGTGGTATGACAGAACCACTGACGGGCAGCGTTTCAGGCCCGTCAGTGGTAACTTTTTCCACTTAAAATCAGTACAGCTGAAGTCTCCACTGACGGTCGTATTAATCCGCCTGTCACTGATATATTTACCACTGACGGTCCGTCTTTTGCCCGTCAGTAATTACGTTCAGGAAAGGGTCAATTTGCAGTAGTGACCTCTGTCTCCGCCGTCGGCTCATAGTCTAATGAAAGGAATTAGAATAGAGGGATGAGTACAAAAGGTACTCAACAAGTCCAGAAATAGCAAAGAGGTGTTTGATGCACTATCTACTTAGAACAGCAATGCTCTCCAAAAGCAATACAATTTTGTAAGGTAAGAGAGTCAAATTTTAATTTAAGAGACTATGATCTCATGTCTCACAGGCTGCTAAGATCCCCGATGTATATCTTTCCTGCCACGTTCGCAGTTCCAACCAGGAAAATGGAGTGACTAAGCCACACTTTCTTACACTCTGTAGAGGTGCACAACTGTACCCACAAATGACCAATAGTCGTGGCGTTTATATCGTCACATGCACAACTAGACCGTAAGATAACATAACTTTTTCACCACCCACTCAGTCATACTTCACATCATAGTCCGCACAACAGGCCAGGACTACCGATCTCACGTTGATACTACAGATCCAACGTATTGTGATTAGCACACATGGCTAACACCACCTTCCCAACAGTTGATACTACAAATCCAACTATTGAGGTCTTCCATTCCCAGGGGAATATGACCTATGGCTACTTTGGCTCAGCCCTGTCCATACAAGGTATGTGGTATGCGCAATCACTCCGGCGCTTAAGCACAATCGATCATTGGTTGTTTTAACCTTATATGAACAAACCCGTGTGATGAAATCCACCTTCTAATATGCCCTCGGCACCTTTCTAAAATTTCACCACCCACCATGATCACGCCCAAAAAACCGGTGATCAAAAATTTCACAATTGATTTACTTTAGAAAATAAGTTTTCATTTTGTGCATATTATAGACAAGAAGGAAAGTTTTGTAAAATGTTCTCAACGGATATGAACAAGAAACTGGAGTTGCTTGGTGACGGATAGGTAGTGGAGTACAACTGGTCTGCTTGCTGAACTCTGACTTATGATAAAAAGCAATAAAATCCGATAAGGACTAATCTAAAAGATTCCAAGTATGAATGCATTACATGGCATTGTATGCATAGGACGGTGTGTGTATTAAAATATTTTTAAAGAAATTTAGACGTACATCTTTTAAACAGTCTTTTGGAGATTTAAAATTTCTTAAAGGGATAACTAAACTTTAGTGATTTTCTTGAGGCTTATGTTAGTTCCTCACATAACAACATTAATCAACTTAACTGATGATTTACTTTTCTTTTTAAATTTATTATTTTCACTTAATCTGCTGTCATTGACTTAAGAAATTAAGTGACAATCTTAAGAAACTAACTTAGGGTTATAATCCTCTTTTCTAAATAAGAAATAATTATTTTATTCAATTTGAACAATTTATAATTTTAGTTAGAGTTTAATTTCTTTCCAGGAGAAGAAGAAATCATTTTAACTTAAGTAATTTAACTCATGATTTCAGTTTTTACTCTTTAATAGACATATATATGTATATATATACTTCCCTTTTTTAATTTCCTTTTCTCTTTTCTTTTCTTAAATAATGAGATTAATTGGGTTTTATGTTTTTATTCCAAAGAATAAATTCAATTAGGCTAAACTGCCTACTATTTCTTTGAAGGGCTCACTTTGTTCTTTTGAATGGGCCTAAGGCCCATTTGGTCTCTTTCCCCTAATCTCCTTTCCGCCCGATCCCCTTTTTCTTTCCTATGCTCATCCCCTCGGCTCATCTAGGATGCGCCGCTGCCTCCTAGCTCGGTGCTAAAGCCGATGCTTCTCTTCTCGGTGTTGGCCCCCTACTCCGCCGCATTTCTCCTTTCTCCCTCCGGCTTAAACCCTCTCGTGCTCCCCTAAATCGTTGCCTCCACCTCTGGGTCCCGTGCAGTAGCTGGCATCACCGTGCTCCTAGCGCCACTCCTCACGGCCTGAGATCCCCCGATGCGCTACGAGCTCTTCAGCGCTCTACCTCGACATGCTGTCTTCCAGAGGCCGCCGCCCTTCCTCGGGTGCCTTTGCCATTGCGCCTCCACCTTTACCGTCCTTGTCTCGCTGCCCGAGACAGCGTGGGGATTGACGTCGTGGCCCCGGCGCCGCCGGTACTCCGTCGAGTCCACCTCCTGCCGGTGGTGCGCTGAGATCACCCATGCCATCGGCCTCTCCTCTTCGGTAAGTTCTAAACTCCCTCGCCCTTCATCTATTCACCCTAATCCTAGGGCTCCTCTGTGATGATTTTCGATTACTTTCTTGCTATTATTAGTTCAATTTGGTTTCAGTTAAGCTTGATAATCATTTAGCATTGGCTAATGTCCTTGTGTATATATATTCATGCCGTGCTCTTAGATGATTAACAAGTTCGGGATGGTTGAAAGAGCATTTGGGCCCCTAAATGGTTTTGATGGCTAATGGCAACCCAAACTGAGATCTAATATTTACATTGAATGTAAGCAGGAAGATTAGGTTTCAGGAAGAGGTTTCATCTATGAAAGGATGACCACTAAAAATACAAAGGTGTTTTTCCAAGACAAGGAGATAGTTGTGCTAGACAGCTATGCCGTAGCCGTGAAGAAGCCGGTGCTGTGCTAGGAGTTGCAAGCAAGATGATGGTTGCTTGATGTGTCAAGAGCCTTGACTACAGTTGGTGGAAGCTGATGCCTAGATTTGCTATTTTTTTGAGTCCTTAGGAAACACCTGTACTACCAAGAGGGATGAAGTTGTAATTACTTTGGAAGTTCTCATGCTCAATGCTCAGAGTGTTGGACAGTGGCACCGATGCCTTGAGGTCAGTGGCCCCGTAATAACAGTTTTGCACAAGTGTAAAACTGGGTTGTGCTAGTACACTGCTGTGCTAGTTTCATAAAACCTAGAGCCATAGTTACCTGTGTGGCACAGCTGTGTCACAGGTGAATAACCGCTCTATGACTCAGTGCCAGGGGAGAGCTTGAAAATGCTCAGGGAATTACACTGTAATGATCTATCTGCTATGTCAGAAAACTATTGGAGGTTCTCTCC
This sequence comes from Stipa capillata, assembly GCA_019208055.1. Taxonomy (NCBI): domain Eukaryota; kingdom Viridiplantae; phylum Streptophyta; class Magnoliopsida; order Poales; family Poaceae; genus Stipa; species Stipa capillata. The sequence continues at coordinate 81,557 of JAGXJF010002832.1, read as the reverse complement.
TGTTATGCATCAGAGTTTGTTGTGTGCGCTGAGGGCATGTAATGTGCCAAGACCGGGCTGAGTAGGGAGTCTACGTCAGTTAGGGTTTCACCTGTGTCAGCCACCGGTGACACAGGTGTCGGTCTGCCTGAAGCCTTGTTAACGTTGTGCGCTGTGGTTAGCTGTGTCACCGGTGCCTGTCACAGGTGATTCACTTAATCCTACGTGGCATAAGTGTAACGGTCAGGTGTCTGCGGACCCTATATATAGGGGACCAGGGGAGGTCTTGAACCTCAACCTTTGCCAGCCATTTTTAACCGTTACAGGCCTCTCATCTTCTGAACAGAAACCAAACTTCCCATGTGTTAGTTCAAGAGAGTTAGAGCTTTGAAAAAAGAGCATTGGTTCCTCCAAGTGTTGTTGCTGCAGATTCTGTTACTCTTGGAGTGTCTACTCCTAGACAGGTGTAGGAGTCGCTGGTGATCACCCAAACTTGTGTGGGTTGGCCCAAACATTTGTGAGGGTGATCTGAAGTCTACCCGCTGTCAAGCAAAAAGACTTCCACAAACAAAGGAGTGTTTCTGAAGTTTTAGGTACACAGAGAAAAAGGCACTACAAGTGTCGGCTATCTCTTCGGAGTAATTTCTGCAACGAAGACGTACCACTCTGCAAGGAGTGGGAACTTCGGTGAAAAATCATCTGTGTCTCTCTGTGTGTGTTTACTTTTAGCACTTAATGTTTGATTACCTGCTTGATTGATTGTGTTGTTTGTTAGTGCTGTGATACATCTTTTCACCTGTGTTATCTAGCTGTGTCACAGTTGCTCTATGGCTTTTCTCTAATCTATGTTAGGTACCTGTGTGACAGCTATGTGTTAATCTTCATGTCATTTGTTGCCTGAGTAGTCTATCTGTTTCACAGCTAGCTAAACCTCTTTACCTGTTAAGGCTTATGCTTGATAAAATGAGGTTGCTCTTTGAATTTGGCTAGCCTCCTATTCACCCCCCTCTAGTCAGCTCCTGTGATTCTTTCAATTGGTATCAGAGCAAGGTTGCTCTTTGAATTGGCTTAACAGCTAGAGTTAAAGGATGTTGGGCTATGAGGGTAAAATTCATGTTTTTGATAGATCTAACTATGTCTTCTGGAAAAGAAAGATGCGAATGCATCTTATCGCCATTGATCCAGATGTTTGGGATGTTGTCAATACAAGGTACAGGATGGAGGACACGATAATGCCAAGCATCAATGACAAGAGAAACATCCAGAATAATGCAAGGGCTGCCATAGCTATATTCATGGGTCTCCAAGAACATGATTTCAACAGGGTCAGCACCATGGACTCTGCCAAGGAAATCTCGGACACCTTGGAGCAAATCTATGAGGGCAGCAACACTTTGAAGAAGTCTAAGTGACGCTTGCTGGAATCAAAGCATGAGGGGTTTGAGTATGAACATGGTGAAGACATAAACTCCTTGTTCTCAAGACTCAACCATCATCACCAATCAGCTGAGGGCTCTTGGATCAAAACATAGTAGATGATAAGGATGTCATCAAGAAGTTTCTGTCTGTGCTGCCAAAGCCATACAGAACACTTGTGTTGATATTGAACGAGAAGGATGGCTTTGACAGGATGAAACCTACTGAGGTGTTGGGAAGAATCCTAACACATGAGATGGAGACCAAGCAAGAGAGCAGGCACAGCCAATCCTCCTCACTCAAGAAGAACATTTCCTTGAAGACCACTACCTTAGCTTCACAACCAGAGAGTGAAAGTAATGAAGACCTTGATGAGGAGATCAGCAGTGGAGAAGAAACTGAGTTGAACTTGCTCACAAGAAACCTTAGAAAATTCTATAGAAAGAAGAAGCAATTTAGCTCAAGTGACAAGTTTAAGGGAAAGAAGCTGTTCAAGGATGAGAAGTGCTTTGAATGTGGAGAAGAAGGTCACTTTGCTGCTGACTGTCCAACCAAGAAGAAGGACAACAATAAGTATAAAAAGAAGAAAGACTTCCATGGCAAGAAGAAGACCTTCAACAACAAGCATCCAACCTATGCCAAGAACAAAGTTACTGCAAGAGCTTATGTTGGTCAAGCTTGGGTGTCTGATGACTCAGGATCTGAGAAAGAATCAGAGGATGAAGGTGAAGTTGCTGGAATTGCAATCAGTCTGACAGATGTGTCTACCTGTGGCACAGCCAGGCTCACTGGTGGCTCCACTGTGGTGACGATCGGTGACACAACCGAGTCACACTGCTCCTCATCAGATGCCAAGACTTCATCAAGCTTAGCTCCTTTGTGTCTCATGGCTAAAGAATCAAAGGTACTTACTGAAGATGACTTTCCTGACTATGCTGAACTAATGGGTATTTTGGAAAGAACAGATAAGGCCTTTAAAAAGGAGAGGAAGGAGAACATATCCCTAAGGGATAAGCTTAGAGAGCTCAGGAAAACCTGTGATGAAGTCATGGATGATAGAGAGAACATCAAGCTAGATCAGGAGAATCTGGAGATTGCTCATGACAAGCTTAAGCTAGCTCATGAGCTTCTTCTCAAGGAGCATGAGGAGCTAAAGGCAAAGCATGCCAAGTGCATTGACGATACTAACGCTCATAACTCTTCTGTTACTTCTGATATTACACCTTTGCCTGCTCCTGCTACTGTTGAAACATGCTTGAATTGTGCTACTCGTATAAATGTTTTAACTTCCACAGGTGTTGTGACTGATAACTCTAATGAGGCTTCAACTTTTATTGCAACTAACTCTGTGGATGCAGCTGAGCATAACAAGCTCAAAGAGGAACTTGAAGAGATTAAGAGGCTTATGAGGAAAGGTCTTTGTACTGTCAACATTGACATGCAAAACTATCAGATGATTAGAGCTGAAATGCTTAGGAGAAACAATGGCCTGAAGGGTCTTGGTTACATTCCTGTCTTGAATGAAGATAAACTACCTACTGTGACTAACCCATTATCTAAGAAAAATTTTGCAACTAACTTTGTGAGACAGACAGGTACAAATGACAACAACTTTATTGGTCATGAGCAGAAAAATAGGAATATTGTGAACATTCCATCTAACCCATCTTATGTTCTGCAAAAGGATAGGAGAGGCAAGAAAGTGGCCAAATACGTTGGTCTCAAACAACTGAGAAAATGGTCACCTGCCATCTGGGTACCTAAGGCTATTGTTGCCTGGGTCACTGGTACCTCACATAGCTGTGGGACTACAAGTGTCACAGGTAGCTTGCACAGTTCACTAACTCCTATGCTTAAGGTTGCAGGTGATAATCAGCCAAAGATGAGTCATGTTATATCATCCATAGCTTAAGGGTATGAACTTTAGGAACAAACTTGCTAATCCTATTACTGCTGTCTATGCTTATGATAAAGTTTACTACCTTAGAAAACACTTCTGCTACATGATCATCACTGACGAGCACGAGGAGGGCCGTCGCTGATTAAAGGAAACACTGACGGGCGAGCTCGTGCCCGTCAGTAGTAGTGATGCACAAGGCGAGGCAGCCAACATCTACTGACAGGCACAATATCCACCCGTCAGTAAAAGTGGGACAAGAGGCGCAACTTGGCATCTCCACTGACGGACAACCTTCACTGACGGGCGCATCTCCCGTGCCCGTCAGTAAAGATCGGATCTCCACTGACGGGTCTATTGTCGCCCGTCAGTGGAAGGTTGCTCCAGGACTGCCTTCCAGGGCAGACTTATCACTGACGGGCGCCATGTTTTGCCCGTCAGTGATAATTCTGCACATATAATAGTGGAGGCGGCCGCAGCTGGCCGGTGAGCTCGCGCGCCTCACACGGCTAGCTGCAAACGCCTCCCACTGTGCCGTAGGCATGCTGCTCCTCTCCTTCCTTCTCCCCCTTCTCCCCTCCTCCCTCCCTTCTCCTTCTATGTATACTACAATCTAGATCTAGATCTCTCTCAATCCTCTCCCTCCTCCTCTCCACCTCTTTTCCCCTCTCTTTCCCCCTCCCCTCCTCCCTCCCTCCTCCTCCTAGATATACAATCTAGATCTAGATCTCTTTTAACCATCCCTCCTCCTCTCCACCCATTTTCCCCTCTCTTTCCTCCTCCCCTCCTCTCTCTCCTTACCCTATTCAAAATGCTCTCGAGTCCACTCCTTGACGGCGCTAGTGAGCTCTCTTTGGTACGATGTAATACATGAAAGAAAAGAATAAATTTTGTGTTTAGTTTGTTAATTTGGACTATAATGAATTAGTTTATGGTTGTAGGGATCGATGGATCGAAGTTGGATGTACGGCGAAAGGGCAACACGGAGTTTCGTTGATACTTTGAATGAGTTTCTAGATGTGGCCGAGGAAGATAGGGAGAAAAAGGGTGCAAACAAGATGTGTTGTCCGTGTTGTGTATGCAAGAACACGATAATGTTCAGGGAGAGAGGCATGTTGCAGCTACACTTGTTGACTCGAGGTTTCATGGAAGGTTATACATGTTGGACAAGTCACAGTGAGGAGGCATAAATTTTAGCTACTCCTGAATGTTTAGAACAAGAGGACATACATGAAGATGCAGAAGAAGATGAAGACCATATTTTTGAATGTAGGGATGACTTGACGGGAGAGGCGGGGAACAATTTGGCTGAAATATTGAGGGACGGTCACATGACAGACCAGGTGGTCGAAGACTCCGAGGATGAAAGAGAGGTTGCAAAGTTTGCGAAACTGATGGAAGACTCGACAAAACCACTGTATCGCAGTTGCGATCCTAAGCACACGCGTCTATCAGTCACGCTAGAACTTCTAAGGATCAAGGCAGCCCATAACTGTTCGGACGCAAGCTTCGATGAGACACTGACTTACCTTGCGACGGTTTTTCCAAAGAAAAACGTGTTGCCTACGAGCACCGAGGAAGCCAAGAAGGTGGTTTGCCCCCTTGGATTGGATGTAGAGAGACTCCATGCTTGTCGGAATGACTGCATTATTTATCGCACAGAGTATAAAGAGCTGCACAAATGTCCGATGTGCAACACATCTCGATATAAGCGGGGCAGAAACCAAGACGATGATGAGGAAGAAGTGACGAGTGGTGCCCCTGCAAAGGTTGTATGGTACCTTCCAGTCCCTCCCCTATTTGAAGCGTTTATTCGATAACAAGAAGGAGGCAAAGCTGATGCATTGGCACGAAGAAAGGACGGGGTGTTGATACACCCAGCTAATGCTTGTCAGTGGAGGGCAATCGATGCCGAATACCCAGATTTCGGTAGTGATCCGAGGAATATCTGGTTTGGTATGAGTACGGACGGAATAAATCCATTCGTCAACATGAGCAACAGACACAGCACATGGCCGTGGTTCTTTGGATCTATAACCTCCCTCCATGGTTGTGTATGAAGCGGAAGTACATGTACCTATCTATTCTCATTCAAGGGCAAAAACAACTTGGAATAGATCTTAACGTGTATCAACAACTACTGAAGGACGAACTAGCTACGCTATGGGAAGAAGGGGCTCAGGTCTGGGACGTGGACAAAGAAGAGTTCTTCACTCTGAAAGGCATGTTGTTCACAACGGTGCAAGATTATCCCGTGTACGGGAACAACGCGTGTCAGTGTACCAAAGGATACGAAGCATGTGTTAAGTGCATGGAAGAAACAACAAGTGTTTTCTTAGAGGGCTCTAGAAAAATCGTGTTCATGGGCCACCGAAGGTGACTGACCATGAATGACCCATGGAGAGAGGACACGGAAAGGTCCGACGGAACAAAAGAAATCCGTCCAAAACCTCACGAGAAGATCGGACAAGAAATCTATAATCTCTTGAATGAAATGGACGAAGTTGAGCCAGGAAAAGGAAAGAAACAACCACTGGTAAAGGGCGTCTAGAAAAGGAAATCTTTTTTTGGGAATTGCCTTACTGGCCTCCCCTACACACGTCATAGCATAGATGTAATGCATGTTGAAAAAAATGTTTGCGACAGCTTGCTTGGTCTCTTGCTCAACATTCCGGACAAAACAAAAGATGGACCGAAGACACGAGCAGACATGCAACACATGAATATAAGACATGAGCTGTGGGCAGCCAGAGAAATGACCAAGACAGGGAAGAATGGTATCAGAGTCAAGACCAACTGTCCTGCTGCTTGCTACACTTTGAGTAGAGACGAGCTCCATAGCTTTTGTGAATGCCTCTATGGTGTCAAAGTAGAGATGGGGAAGAAATAGCATTTTAGATCATACCATTGAGGAGGGAAATGTCTAGAGATTGTTCCAGCAAAATAAAGGAATTGCTTTTGTGATTTCATGCTTTCTTTTGATGGAGAAGATGGTATAGATAAGAAAATAAAACCAGTAGATAAAATAAGTTCCCTTTGTCTAGGTTGTTGTATAAAATGATTGAATTAAGGAGAAAATGGCATAGTATTGTGAAAAAGATAAGAGTATTGTGAAAAATAAGAGGTTTATTTTCTTATCTCGGAGGTTTTACAATTCTTTTTTTTCTCTTTTGTTTTTTGTGCAGTCAAATCTGCACATTTTTCTAATAGAAATTAAAGTCATTTGTCATTGTATAGAAGTTACTAACATGCAATTAATAATGCTCTAGTTTATATACCTTGAAACCCTTTCATAGTTGTTGAGTTAATCAGTTCCAGACAGCGGACCGAGATGATGAACTTAATGTGAATGTTGGATGTACATTGTGGTTATTTGTTCTACCGGATTTTTCAGAGGCACTGCCCATAGGTAGTTGTGTTAGCCGCAAGATTTCCCAAATTCTTAAATACAAAATTATTTGTTCATGAAGGATTTAGAATTATGCAATGCGAGAGCCATGGTATGCATATCCTTCTTTTCCTGTGCTATTCTTTTCTTGGAGATTATGTGTATGATCCCTGGAAGAAAACTACACAGAACCTAAAACATTTGTGGTACTAATAGCTTCGTGCATGTTAGCTCCTCTGCACGTAATTTGTGGTACTCGGACCTTTGCTTATGGTTGACATCTGACTATTGTAGTATACTTCATGACAGTTCTGAAACAGAACAATACATTGTTTTCATTTCTAGTTACTTGTTCTGATACATGGTTTACATTTTTTAAGTTTCTTAATCGGAAATGGACTCATCGCCAACCTGGGAACTAGCCCACGTAGATGATGACAGGGCGGTGCCTCTAGACGTGCCGACCCCGATTGACGCCCCGCCCCGAACCGATCAGACAGCCCCCGAGCTGGCCAGTGAACCTGCCGTCGAGCCGGCCAATGTACCTTCAGCACCTGCACCTCCCTCGGCGCGAGATAAAGAGAGTGCGTCTGGCTCGTCTGACGATTCTCGATCTAGGGAGTCGGGATTGGAAGAACAGGAGGCACCCGAGCCGTCGTCAGCAGCACCATCGAAGCCGAAGAGATGGTACAACCCTAGAGGAGGCAACCAGCTGACGAACGAGACATTCATCGTCACTCGAGTCGGCATAACAGGTGTTCCTTCAAGTCCCGAGAAGGCTGCGAGGTCGTTCAGCAACACCTGCGGGTGCATTGTCCGTGAGCATGTCAGGATCACATGCCAGGACTTCAAAAAAATGACCAACGCCCAAAAAAAGGTCCTGTTCGACAAGCTGTGGGATAAGTACACTATCCCAGAGGCTGACAAGGAAAGAGTACAAAAGAAAGCCGACAACATCATGTGTGCTGCTCTAAGGACATGGCGATATGAAGCAACAAAGCTACTAGATGCCGATTTCGAAACTGAAATTAAAACTAAATGGCCAAAGGTAGAACTCAAATACTGGGAGGAGTTTGTTGCTGACAAGAAGAGTGACGCATTCAAGGAGAAGAGTTGCCGGGGGAAGGAGCTGCGTGCGAAGAACAAATTCCCCCACCACCTTGGCAGCCGAGGTGTGACAGGGAGGAGACCAATCTAGGCCAAAGAGGACGCCGTGCTAATAGCGGCTGGCAAACCGATTCCTTTCGCCGATATCGAGCAGGAATGCGCCCAGATTTGGACGAGGGTGCACACAGTTCCTGACCTAGCTACTGGGTCACCAATTATCACGGACCCCGAGCTTCAGATGGTTTCCGAACGTTTGGCATAATCCAAACCCAATGTCCTCTTGAAATATACTATTATGCTTCCAATATGCTAATGGCCCCTACCTTGTGCTTTTTCCCCTGTAGAGGCAACTGTCCCAGTAGCCTGCAAGCTCCCAGGACTCCGTCCAGAGTGAGAGGTGGGAAGACCATCTCTCGAAGGCTCTAGGAACGAGAGAGAAGACAGGGCGTGTCCGAGGGATTGGGAGTGGCGCTATCTGGGATGAAGTCTTTCCTCAAGACCGCGAGGCTGCTTGCCAGAGGAGGAGAGGAAGGCAAACATCTCTTATGCAAGAGATGATAAGGGCAGCCCAGGAGGCTGGCAAGCTGGCGGCGCAACAATTTTTAGAGTCTAGAGGCCACGACGCTCGCGATGCAACTCATCCACCTTTGCATCCTCAAAGCTCCTATCCTTTTGGATGGAGTAGCTGCACCTCAGCCTCCGACGTCGCCCCCGAGTCACCAAATCCCGTGACGACATCACTGTAAGCTTCGTCACCACCATGAATCACTTATATGAGGGCTCTAATTCACAACATTGTGCGGATAACAATGGGTACGACACATTGTTTATTATACAGAGTCCCACAAAATGCCAGCTCACTATCCCTGTGCCTGGCGTGAAGAAGATGATTGTAGGCGGCCTAGTCTTCCCAACAGTAGGGGGCACGACATGCCACAACGCTGCTATAGCTGCCCACATGGCAAAGGTGCAGGTGGACCACGTCATCGCCGAATTTAATTATTTCGCAGTACCTGTCGCCCCTGAAGAGGATGTCACAAAGCTAGGAGACTGCAAGGGGTACTACATCCTATGGCCGAAGAATCAGATAATTATCTCCAGGGTGTCCTCTCCTATTACATCAACCATCCCCTCTCCATCAACCGGAGCCGGCCCGTCTCTACTCGGCTTGTGCACTACGCCCGTTTCATTCGATGATCGGGACTATGATCTTGCTGAGCAGCAACACACGCCGATCCTTTCGTCCTAGGAGGAGGAGCAACCCAAGATGGACTCACCACCCCGTGAAAGGCGCTCCAAGCATCACCATGACCCGAAGGCAGCAGGAAAGAAGGTCTTATGTCCAAACACACTCAATGCCGCAATGGGCAAAGTGTTGACGGGAGGCAAGAGGGCTTCCTCTCCAGAGCCGGAGAGGAAAAGAAAAAGAACACACAAACGGGGCGGCACCGCTGCGAAGGAGGCAAGCAAGGAAAGCAAGAAAAAAGCCTTATCCTTCCAGACATCTGCCGAAACTATCAAGAAGCCTCGACGAATAGTGTACGATGCAAGTGAGCCCTTGCTCCCAGATTATGAGATGGAGAGGTTGCCCGTTCATGATGAGTCACGGAATCGGGATGAATATGAACCAGATTTCAAGGTCCAGGTGCCAAAAGATTACGGTTTCTTCTTGGAAAAACAACATGAAACCTTTGACATCAATTTGAAGATATCTTTATGTTGTTCAACCTCTTCCGGCTCGACACCATGCTCGTCAGGCTATGAGCGCTTCACCAAGCCCAAGAGTGTAGGCGTCTATCCAACTGCGTTTTTGAAATAATGGATCCGGTCATCATGAACGACTACTATGTACAAGAAGCAATACCGGTCCTAATAAATTACGTCCTAGAGTCATTGATATACCATAAGGACAAGGACTACATACTCCTGCCCTACAACCCCCGTAAGTTACTTACTACCGTGCCTAGTTTGCTTTTCTTAAGCACGTATCTCCGTCTGTTTATATTCATTCGTTACCTTTTATGCAGTAACCACTGGATCCTCATTGTCATCCACAAGCCTTCAAGAATGATATACTATTTTGATTCCCAAAGAAGTGCCAAGCGGGACTACTCAGGAATTAAGGAAGTTCTGGAAGCCGCCTTTTGAGAATACAACTTCCGAGGGGGAGGAGCAGAATGCAAGAACAAAAAGCTGATCCACAAATTCAACTTTCCTTGCAGGCAACAGTCGGAAGGTAGCGTGACATGTGGGTACTACGTCTGCGCTCACATAGACGCGTTCGTCATATCCCATAACCCGCAATGGAGCCAGGATCAATTCAATAATTTCATACACGATCTGGCCAACGAGAAGTACGACTGAAGGAAGGACTTTGCCGCATCCAGAAGACCTTCGCGTACATAATCAATAACAGTCATTTGGCCAAGTGGTGATTTCTACACTGGAGTCCAATTACCCGCTTACCGCTGCCATGCAAGTACTAGCCAAGCATCATAGACCTAGAGTAGGGCTAGTGAAAATAAACATTGATAAATTTAGATCTTTGTCGTTTAATTCGTTGTAAACTAGCTTGTATATACTTAATATTTGTGATATTAATTGCTATATATGCTTAATATTTGTGATATTAATTGCTATATATGCTTAATATTTCTGATATTAATGCTATGTATGCTTAATATTGTCTATTCAGATATGTTTAAAAAATATCTGATTAATACTTCCATTGATGGGCACAGGCTATGTACCTGTTAGAGGAAACTGTTGCCGCTGACGGGTGGAAGTTTCTCGCTCGTCAGTGAAAGTCCTCTCAGGATGCCGCGCAGGCAGCGCTGGAAGGCTTTTCACTGATGGGCCAAATCCACTCGTCAGTGAAAAGCTCTCTCTACTGACGGGCCATCCACCCGTCAGTGGAAGTAGCACTTCCACTGATATGAGCTTACTGACGGGTGTGGAACCTGTCAGTGATTGCCGTTTTTTGCTCGTCAATGCTGGTGTTTCCTGCGGTTAGTGGTTACTAAGGGAACCAAAATAGTTTGGATCCCTAAGTTTCATAACTAAACTGGTAGGACACTGTCTCCAGTGGAACTGATTGGGTTGTGAACAGTGGATGTACACAGCATATGATCGGGGACAGAGAGGAGTTTGTAGAGATCACCAATGAGAATCTGCCTAGCAAATATGTGATATATGCAAACAACTCTAAGGGAAAGGTAAATGGCATTGGTAAAGTTGCCATATCTGAACGTCACTCCTTATCAAATGTTATGCTTGTGGATCAGATATGCTATAGTCTAATGTCTGTGTCACAGCTGTGTCACACAGCTTTGAAAGTCACTTTTTATCCTGATGAGGTTATAGCCTCTAAACTATGTGATGATTTACAAGTGTTCAAAGGATGCAGGTCTGGAAAATTATACATTGTTAATTTCAGTAAACAGCCTGCAGCAGCTCCATAGTGTCGGTTGGCTGTGGCACAGGCGGTTAGAACATGTGGGCATGAAGCTTCTCAACAAGCTGAGCAAGAATGACTATGCATTGGCCTAGAGAAGGTGACGTTTGAGAAGGACAAGCCTTGCAGTTCGTGTCAAGCTGGCAAACAAGTTGGAGCTGCTCACCATCCTAAGACCATCATAACCACCATAACTCCTTTTGAGCTCATACACATTGACCTCTTTGGTCCTACAATATATGAGAGCTTGGGAGGTAACAAATATGGCTTTATTATTGTAAATGATTTTTCTCGCAATACTTGGGTGTTCTTTTTGAAGGAGAAGGCACAGGTCTACAAGAAATTCAAGCATCCCATAGTCAGAGTGCAAAATGAGTGGAAGGTGAATCTAGTTAAAGTCAGAAGTGATAATGGGAGTGAATTCAAGAATTCCAAGGTGGAGGCAATTCTGGACAAGCATGGAATCAAACATGAGTTCTCAAGTCCATATACTCCACAGCAAAATAGAGTAGTGGAAAGGGAGAACAGAATATTGATAGAGATGGCAAGGACACTACTCAATGAATACAAGACTTCACCAAGATTTTGGGCTGAAGCTGTCAACACTGCCTACCACTCAATCAACAGACTCTATTTACATCCATTGCTCAAGAAAACTTCATATGAGCTACTCACCAACAACAAGCCAACTTTGTCATACTTCAGAGTATTTGGTTGTAAGTGCTACATTCTTAGAAAAGGCAAACGCCTCTCTAAGTTAGAGGCTAAATCTGATGTTGGGATCTTTCTTGGTTATGCCACTAACTCCCACACCTATAGGGTTTTTAACACCTCCACAAAGGCTGTTGAAGAGTCTATAGATGTGGACTTTGATGAATCTTATTGCTCTCAAGGAGAGCAAGTTGCTAATGATGTAGGGAGCAAGGACATTCTCAGAAAATCCATTGGTGAGATCATACCTACTGTCAAGGAGGAACCTGTATCACCAAGTGATCATGAACTACCTACTCCACTACTGTGTGAGGACATTGAAGAGCAAGACATTGAGTTCAAGTACAACCCAGCCAATGATCAACTGGATGCAGAGGACCTGTCTCAGCCAGCTGTGTCGCAAGAAGAACCGGCTGCGTCACAGGCAACACCAACAGCCGTGAGACAGGTGGTTGACCCCGAACCCCCTGTGATCAGTAGGCTGCAGAAAGATCACCCTGTAGACCAAATCATTGGTGCCATTCATAGGGGAGTGACTACTCGTTCTCATATTGCAAATTTATGTGAACATTACTCTTTTGTCTCCAGTGTTGAACCCAGGAATGTCAATGAAGCTCTCAAGGATGCTGATTGGGTAAATGCCATGCATGAAGAGTTGAACCAGTTTGAAAGAAATCAAGTCTGGTCCCTGGTGGAAAGGCCTCAAGATCACAATGTTATTGAAACAAAATGGGTCTTCAGGAACAAACAAGATAGAAATGGACTGGTGGTGAGGAACAAGGCCAGATTAGTTGCTCAAGGCTTCACTCAAGTTGAAGGTCTGGACTTTGGTGAAACTTTTGCACCTGTGACAAGACTAGAAGTAATCAGAATTCTACTTGCTTATGCTGCACATCATAACATCAAGCTATATCAGATGGATGTGAAGTCTGCCTTCTTGAATGGTAAACTGTCTGAATTAGTCTATATTGAGCAACCACCTGATTTTGAAGATGCTACGAAACCACACCATGTCTACAAATTGTACAAAGCACTTTATGGTCTAAAATAAGCACCTAGAGCATGGTATGATACACTGAAAGATTTTCTGATCAAAAATGGTTTTAAGATGGGCTTAGTAGACACAACTCTATTCACTAAGAAAAATAGAAAGGACTTATTTGTGTATCAAATTTATGTCGATGACATAATATTTGGTAGTACTAACCGTTCAATGAGTGATAAGTTTAGCAAGATGATGACCCAGAGGTTTGAGATGTCTTTGGATGGAGAGCTCAAGTATTTCTTAGGACTTCAAATCAAGCAACTCAAGGAAGAGACTTTTATCTCACAAGAAAAGTTCACCAAGGACATCATCATCAAGTTTGGCATGAAGGATGCAAAGCCTATTCACACTCCTATGCAAACTAATGGTCATTTGGACTTAAACATTGTAGGTAAATCTGTTCGTCAAAAAGAGTTTAGGTGCATGATAGGTTCTTTGCTATACTTGTGTGCATCTAGGCCAGATATCATGTTAAGTGTGTGCATGTGTGCTAGATTCCAAGCTAATCCTAAGGACTATCATAGAGTGGCAGTACGCAGGATTCTGAGATATTTAATTCAAACTTCAGGGTTTGGGCTCTGCTATCCTAAGGGTGAAAACTTTGAGCTAGTTGGCTATTCGGATAGTGATTATGCAGGGTGTAAGGTTGATAGAAAAAGCACCTCTGGTACCTGTCAGTTTCTAGGGCACTCTCTGGTGTCCTGGTCCTCCAAGAAATAAAATTATGTAGCCCTTTCCACTGCAGACGCTGAATACATAGCTGCTGGTAGTTGTTGTGCTTAATTGCTATGGATGAGGCAGACCTTGAAAGACTTCAACATGTCTTTTAGTCAAGTACCCCTCTTCTGTGACAATGAAAGTGCCATCAAGTTAGCCAACAACCCAGTTCACCACTGGAGATCAAAACATATAAAAGTGAGGCACCACTTTCTGAGAGACCATGTGGAGAAAAGAGACATCCAGCTGTGTCATGTGAGGACAGACAGACAACTTGCCGATATCTTCACCGAGCCTTTAGATGAGACTAGGTTTTGTACCCTTAGGAGTGAGTTGAATATCATTGATGTCTCAAACTTGCAATAAAAGGTTTGGTTTGGTGTCTAGCTCATATGTTTATGTTGTTTCTCTCTGCGTTCCCACCTGTGTCACAGGTCTTGCTTAGAGTGTTTTTGGTAAGATGTTTGTGCCTATCTTCTGTGCTCATTTCTTTTTCTTGTGTCGTGGTTTTTCCAAATCAACTCTTGTTAGTTTTAGCTTTGCCCTGTTGAGTTTTTTGGCAAACTAGCATTGGGAAGATTTACTAGGACTCTCTTTTAGTTCCTTGTGCTTTCTCTCTTATCAAATTCTCTCTATCTTGGTGTTCCAGATGAAAAACTTGTCACCTGAGTCATCCACCTATGTCTCAGGTGAATTCTTTTGAACTCCTTAGGTCATAAGAACTCTTTTCACTCACCTGTGTCACAGGTCATCCACCGAGCTATGACACAGCCATGTTATAACCCTTCGGCCTATATAAAGCAACGTCACGTTTCTACTGAAACCCTGTTCGAACACAAAAACCCAAACTTCCACTGAGTGCTCAATTCTCATGTTTTCATCGAGATCGTATCTTCCGACCCTAGAAAGTTTTTCCAACTCGTCAGAGAAGTTTTCCAAGGCGCTCCGGCATCGATTCATCTGCACTTTGTCGAGTTTTCAATTAAAGTAAGCTTCAGCCAACCCTTCTTTGCACTCAAACTAGTTTCTTGTCGATGCAATCGCTCGTGAGCTTATTTCAGTAGTGCATTGTCTTTATTTAGGGTTGGTTTAGCCTTTGTTTAGATTCCTAGATTCATCTAACTCGAAACCTAGTAGCAAAACTTCGTTAAAACCTAGTTTTCATGAATCTACCATCCGCCTCTGTGCGTAGCTGTGTCACTGCTAGGGTCTCACCTGTCACACAGGCACGCTATTCTAAGGGCAGAGACTTTAGTTTGGTTCCATGTCCTCACCTGTGTCACCTTAACTTCACACAGGTGGCCCACACAGCTACTATCATCTACATTTAGGAACACCCCTTTCCTTTATTCTTCCTTATCTATCTTGTTTCTTCAGATGTCGTCAGGTTCTGATAGAGAAGACAGTGGTCTCAAGTGGTCTGATCCGGAAGAATCAAGCAGAGAGATCATCATTTCTGATTCTGATCAAGAAAGGGACAGATTGAGACAGAAAGAAGAAGCTCTTCAGAGAAGAAGAGCACAGCATAAAGCCTACAGGCAAAAGAAAGCTGCAGAAAAGACAGCTGCTGCTGTAGCATCTAAAGCTGGACAGTCACGTTTAGTATAGCTTGTCCCATCCAAGAGGACAAAGTCCTCATCTAATGCTGAACACACTTCATTGGGTAAGGAAACTGCTAAGAAGACCAAGAGAACAATCAGAAAAGTAACGAAGTCATCCATCTCTGAAGTAGTGTTGCCAAGGGGCACACTTTCAATTCATGAGCCTAAATCTAATCAGCAGATTTCCGAAGCAGATCTAGATAATGACAAAATCATCTTAGAACAGATGGATAGACTCTCAGAGGAAATTAGTAAGGAGACCAATGAGAGGAAGAAGAAGCACTTGCTAGAGACCTACCAAGCAAAGTCTCTTCAGCTGTTTAGTCAGGTTAGGCCTATCTCTATGGCTATTCCAGAGACTACAACTGCTTACAAAATTCTCTCAAATGAGATAACTGCCCTTCACCTCCAGATGCAAGCTGCTAAGTCAGATTCAGAGAGGCAGGCTGTCAGAAGACAAATCATGGAGAAACAGCAGCTCCTATCTTCCAAGACACCAGCTGTGTCAGTATCAGTGTCATCACCTGATCCCATAGCTGCGTCCACTGGGGCAAATTTCTCTATATCAGCAAATGACACCCATCTGGTGAATCAGATTTAGGACCTAACTATGAAGATGACAGCTCTTCCTTAAGGTCCTGATAGAAAAGCCTTGCTACAAGAAATAAAATCCTTACAACAGATGTTGTCACCTGAGTTTAGGAAAGAAGCTGCCAAGATGCCCCGTCCCAGCTACAAGAGAAAGAGAACTGAGACAGTGGCTGTTAATGATGATGTCCCCATTATTTCTGAGATCTCTCAATCATCAAAGCCACCATTGAAGGATAAATTGGCCAAGCAGCAGTAAGACATTCCTGTTGTGAAGAAGGAGAAGTCACCACCTATGCCACAGGTAGCTGACCCAGGTGCTCATCTAATGCCTGCTTTGCCAGCAACTTGTCAGAGAAGAAAAAGGAGTTCCAGCTCAGTCAGTATGGACACTCTCTCATCTCTGGATGTGCACAAGCCAATATCTCATTTGTTGGATCGGTGGCTTCCGATAAAGGGGGGGGTGAATGTCGAATTCAAATTTCTTTCACAAATTCTTCGCATACATAGTCATATTTAAAAGACTAGTATGATCAGAGTGAAGATGACTAGTATGATCAGAGTAAAGATGCAGCGGAAACACCCCCAAAAGCCCTTGGTGATGTGGAGCTCGTTGATAGCTTCGAAACAAGTCTAAGATCACCAAATTCCGAGTTCGGATGTGAAAGTTATGGCCAAAACAGTGAAGCTACCCAGCCGGAAGAAAAAGAGAATTCCGGAAATACCGGGAATTTTTCCGGTTGTACCGATTTTTGGTTCTGTTCTCAGTGAAGCAATTCAGCCTGAAGAAAAATAGAATTCTGGAAATACCGGGAATTTTTCCGGTGACTTCGAGATTTGGTTCTGTTCTCAGCAGTCAAGAACAGAAGCAAATCTCGAAAGTTCTGAGATTGAAGAATCCGATACTCCGGGATTTCTGAAGAAATTGAAGAACTCAGTAGGCAAGAACAGAAGCAAATCTCGGAAGTTCCGAGATTGAAGAATCGGACACTCTGAGATTTCTGAAGAAACTGAAGAATTTGAAGAATTCAGCAAAAGATCAGCCAGGTTTCAGAACTGAGATTTCGGTTCAACTTTTTGGCTAATTCAGAATCTACCCAATCAAATCAAACCAAAATTTGTAGAGAGGTGTAGGAAGGTCTTGTGAATCTAGATCAAGTGTTGATCTCCATAAAAGCTTCTCAAATCAAGACATTGTTTCCTTTTTCTTCAATCAGCTCTAAAAAAGAGGAAAAGAGAAATTTTGAAGGGAAAGGAAGCTCGTGAGGAATCTTGATCTGAAATCAATATGATATCATGTCACATATCCCAACAACCTATGCCAAGCCCCAAATCACATAATCAAAACCTATTCACGACTCAATCATAAAACCCCATTTCTTGGCTTTTTCTTCAAGAAAACTCAAAATCAAGAAGGAAATGGGTTGATCCTTGGATATGCTTGGATGGAATCAGTCTAGAATGATCTCCCCATCACTTACTTGCCATACCACAGATCAATCCACAGGAAAAGCAAGAAAACGAAAATTCAAAAGAGCAAATGAAGAAAATAACTCAAGAACACATAGGCTTTTCGTGGAACTCTTTTTGTATTGATTTTCTTCGTATTTCTTGGTGTTTAAAAGCCTCTCATGACTAGGCCAAAGCACCCTCAAGTGCAGCTCCCCTCTCCTAGGGTTTACAAAGTGAAAACAAGGGGCTCGAGAAGGTAAGCACCCCCTTGACACCTATTTATAGTGGGAGGGACAAACCCCCTCACCACTTGGGCCTTAATGCCCTATGGGCCTAACCTAACTAGCACGCATCATAAAGCATCTAGCTAGCTTAGCCACTATCCGATTTTCCTTCCACCCTAAGCAATCCCTTAACCGCTTCCTCGGGCGCCTCCGCCGTGGTTTCTTGAAAAGCTTCTTGGTGGATTTGGCGCTTTTCCCAAAACGCCTGCGAGACTCAACTTGGTCTTCACGACTCGGCTCCAACCGCTTCTTTTCCTCCGCGTACATGCTTTTAAGCCGCACGATGTCATCGCCATCTCCTTGACCGCAACTCCGCCCTCCAAGCTTCATGCCAGTCCCACGTGGCTGAACCATCGTTGCACCCAACTCGCACCTGCACACAATAAACCAAGCAATGCGTTGCAAGCACAAGATTTTCTCCTTGACCCAAGTTAGTCCAAACAATTCATCTATCATTTTTTACCAAGACAAAATGATAAAAACTTTAACTCCTAACTCTTGGACTTTGCAATTAATCCCGAACTGTAAAAGCTTCAATTCCCAGAACAAAAGC
This sequence comes from Stipa capillata, assembly GCA_019208055.1. Classification (NCBI taxonomy): domain Eukaryota; kingdom Viridiplantae; phylum Streptophyta; class Magnoliopsida; order Poales; family Poaceae; genus Stipa; species Stipa capillata. The sequence continues at coordinate 63,365 of JAGXJF010002832.1, read as the reverse complement.
TCAACCATGAGCACAACATCTCAGAACCACCGAGACACCTACCCAAACACACTGGGACTTCTAGACAATTTTCACGAGACAAATTGACCAAACTCGAGTTCATCAATCAACACATGGTCAAACGTGAAAGTTGATTGGAACATCCGAAAGCTAGATTGGAAGTTCCGATTAGATCGGATGTTCCGGATAGAAAACCAGATGTTCCGATCAAAATAGAACTTTTGGATACAAAACTGGATTTTTTGAAAAGCTTGAATTTTTGCAACACTCAAGCACAACTCCAAACTCAATAAATACTAGGCAATATGTTCATCATCTAAATCCAAGGGAAGCACTACGACATATGATCCCTTCAGACACAACTCCCCCTAGGTTCTACATCCTTCAACATTCATTGTCTCAAAGGGAGAAGAAGGACAAGCAGAAGCCACTGAGTCACCACATGTTCAAGGAATAAGTTCACAGCTGCCTCAGACAACTGTGACACAGCCAACTGCCCCTGATACTCAAAGCTCTCCATCAGCTCCTTCACCTGCTCAACAGCCAGCAGTCACAGCTATGCCCTCACCTACAGGAGAGTCATCAAGTCACCTGTGCCATAGGCAAATGACCCAGCTGAAGAAGAAGAGAGCTCAGAAAGCTCATCAAATGATGGCAGAGGTGTATCAGTAACTCCTCCAAGGGCAAGAGAACCCAGAGCTGACTCTGATGAAGATTATCAAGCTGAGGGCTCATCTTCCAGTGCAGAAACAGATAATGAACCTGAGGAGGAGGCAGAACAAGAAGAAAGCTCACCTAGGCAATCAGAGGATGAAGAGGATCTGGAATCCAAGTATCACTATATCTCATGCTCTGAGGACAGAGGTCAATCAGATGAAGTTCATTCCAAGGGCTACAGCTATGAAGCTCCCCAAGTGTGACCCAAGAAAATCAAAGAGCAAGGTTGCCTTAATTAACCCTAGTACTTTCATCAGGATGAGTCTACCTACCCATATTTCAGTGAGGATAAGGAGTTCTTGGAACCATACTGCACAGACCCCAGATTTCACAATGGTCATCAAAAGGGGATGTATCATGAGATCCTATCCTCCAAAGGATATGTAGATTGCAAGGCGATTGATTGGTCTGCCTTGAGTGATCCAAGACTGAAGGCTTTACCATCTCTGATCCAAGCCTTAGGACTTGAGTTTTTATGCAATATACAACAAGGCTATGACCTAGAGATCATCAGGGAGTTCTATGCAACCTATGTGGGTAGAACAAGAAAATCAAGATGTCACGCTCTGGAGAACTAGCACTACAAAAAAAACTGAGATACTGTGACGAAAACCCTCGTGACAGTGGTTGAAAACGTCACAGAAATACCTCATTTGTGACGTTTTGTACCTAGCGTCACTGATTCCCACAAATCGGTGACGATTTTAGAATCATCGTCACGTATTGATCGAGAATAACGTCACTAAATCGCCTCCGCCGTCGGACACCACCTGACTGCCAATTTCTGTGACGGTTCGATAATTTACATGACGAATCTATTAGTCACAAAATATTATGAATGAGTGACGCTAGTATTTTCATCATGTTGGCAGTGGAACCTACGCGTCGGTGCTTTGAATAAAGCATCGAAATGAGCGTGGCTGGAAAAAAGTTGGGTACGGGGGGTCGAACCTATGACCTCCCATGTCTCTGCGGACAGCGTTGCCAATAGGCTAGCATTCAAGAGCTGATGTACATTGCGCTACATTTCTTTTATTACATTTCTCATGGAAATTAGATATTGGCTGGAAAAAAGTTGGAGGGCGGGGGTCGAACCCGTGACCTCTCATGTCTATCAGGACAGCGTTACCAGTAGGCTAGAATTTGTTTGCTGATGTATGTCGTGCTAAAATTTCTTTATTATAGCTCTTGGACTATACGGCCTATAGCAGGTTAGTTATTTCTTCCCGACGTGTCTGTGACTCAATCTGTTCGTCTGTTCTGGTTCTAGCTGGCGGCGCGTCGCGGCGGGGAGAGGCACGACGGTGATAGGCGAGGCACGGCACAGTTCCGGTTGGCTGTTGTCAATTGCAAGTAAGTGCCTCCACTCTCTTGCACCCTCCTCGTTTTGGTCGGATCCATCCGGCCACTATGTCGCACGACGTGCTACAGCGCCGCCGCATCACACGGCCTACCACGCCGCGCCTCCGCTTCTCCCTCTTACCTCTGGTCTTCCTCTGCAGGGCATTTGCTGGTCGACGCAGGGACGATGTCGCCCCATCCCCAACCGGCCGCCGCCCTGTCCCCTACCAAGGTAAATTTGTGTGAACGATTGAACGATTGAACTATTGTTACTATTGTATTACGATTGAACCAAGGTAAATTTGTGTGATGAAGGTTTTGTATTACTAAATTCATTGCCTCATTAGATTTTTTTTCAATCTTGAAAGTGTTAAATTTCTACCGGTTTTGTTGTTTCAATTTACTAGTGAGTTCACTAGTTGTGTTAGTAGTAGATTTTGCTTCAATGCGGATATGGTGTAAGCATAATTTGCTCATGGTAAATTCTTTTGTTGTAGGGCAATGGATCGAAACTGGATACAAGGAACTCGTTTCACACCACCATACTTGAAAGGTGTTGATGAGTTTATGGGCTTTGTTCGCCAAAATTTCAGAGGAAATCAAGACATATTATGCCCATGTAGGGACTACCTTAATCTGCAACGCCACAGCCAATCAGATGTGATGGAACACATACTCTGCAGTGGTATGTCCGTTACATATACAAGGTGGATCTTTCATGGTGAAGCGTTGAGTGATGATGAAGGTGATAATAGGGAGGATGCTGCATATCCATTTGATGAAGATGACTTTGATGAAGATAATGGAGGTGATGTTCCGTATTTGGTAGATGATCTGGTCAGCTCTGGAAGGCAAGGTGAGGGTCAGCCTAACCTCTTTTCCAAGCTAATGGATGAAGCCAAGAAAGATCTTTACGAAGGATGCAGCGCTTTTACACGGTTGTCGTTCATTATTAAGCTCCTCCATATCAAATCATACAACTGGATTACAAATAGAGCATTTAATGCACTTGCTGAGCTGATCAGTATGGCATTTCCACATGCTGATATACCAAAATCATACAGTGAAGCTAAGAATGTTCTTTCTGAAGTTGGGCTTGGTTATGAGATAATTCATGTATGCAAGTTTGATTGTGCATTGTTTTGGGGGCAGCATGCCAACAAGACCCATTGTCCTGAGTGCGGGACATCAAGATGGAAAGACGAGGTGGGGAGGAAAAAGATACCTCACAAGGTACTTAGGTACTTTCCTATAATCCCAAGGCTTCAAAGATATTTTGTGTCAAAGGAACAATCAGCAGATGCAAGGTGGCATAAGGAGAAGAGGGTTGTTGAGGCAAATGTTATGAGACACCCTGTTGATGGTGAAGCATGGAAGCACTTTGACAGTGAGTTTGGTTGGTTTGCTGATGATGCCCGTAACATAAAGCTTGGTATTGCCACAGATGGATTCAATCCCTTTGGAAACATGAGTAGTTCATATAGTATGTGGCCTGTTTTTATCATCCCATACAACTTCCCACCCTAGATGTGCATGGACCAATCCAATTTCATGATGGCTTTGCTTATTCCTGGAAGAAAAGCACCTGGAAAGGAGTTCCATGTATTTATGCAACCGTTGATTGCAGATATGATGAAGCTTTGGGGAACTGGTGTGGAAACATATGATGCATTGACGGGGGAACCATTTACTTTGCATGCTGCATTCTTGTGGTCGATTCATGATTACCCCGGACTGGCCACTTTATCAGGGCGTAGCACAAGAGGTTATTATGCATGTGTGCATTGTGATGAGAACCCTTGCTCTGAGCCACTGAAAAACAAAATTGGGTATGTTGGGCATCGTAGATTTCTGCCTACTAATCATCCTTTTAGAAGAAGCAAAGATTTCAATGGAGCAATTGAGAAACGAGGGAAACCTCGGAAGTTCACAAATGCCGAAGTGTTGGACAAGTTAGAAGAAGTTAAAGATTTCAAACCAGGGAAGCATCCAGGAAATAAGAAGAGAAAGCGCCCTGAGAAAGGTGAACCAAACTGGAGTCAGAAGGTGAGCTTATATGATCTGCCATACTGGTCAAAATTGAAATTAGCATACAACCTTGATGTAATGCACATTGAGAAGAACATCTGTGAGAATATACTTGGGACTGGAGATTGAGGGAAAGAATAAGGATACGGTAAATGCAAGAGTGGATTTGGAGAAGTTAGGAATCAGGTTAGACCTGCACATGAAACTTGATGGAAAGAATAGATTTTGGAAGCCAAAAGCAGTGTATAATCTTAATAAGGAAAACAAGAAAAAATTCTGTGAGTATTTGGCTAATGTGAAATTTCCAGATGGTTATGCTGGTAATCTAGCAAGATGTGTGGATCTTGAAACTTATAAAGTGCATGGGTTGAAGACCCATGACTGCCACATACTTCTGCAGCAAGTCATACCAGCTGCGCTAAGAGGAGTTGTGAGAAAGGATATATATGAGGCCATTGCTGAATTGGGTAATTTTTTCAGGCAGTTGTGCTCAAAAACTATTAGACTTGATGTGCTTCATCAGATGAACGATGATATTCCTATAATTCTCTGCAAGCTTGAGAGGATTTTTCCACCTGCCTTCTTTGATGTAATGGTTCATTTAGCTGTTCACCTACCTGAAGAGGCAATTCTGAGGGGGCCCGTGCATTATGGCTGGATGTATCCAGTAGAAAGAAGGCTTGGGTACCTAAAGGGAACTGTTCGTAATAGAGCAAAGCCAGAAGGGTCAATTGCAGAGGCCTATGTCATGGATGAGTGCTTGACCTTTTGCTCCAGATATTTGATTAATATTGAGACAAGATTTAACAAAGAAGATAGGAACAAGGATGGGAAGCAGAGTGTTTGTCTTGATGAATTGGAAGTTTTTTCAGTTGCTGCAAAAGGTTTTGGGTCGTCCACAATCAATTATTATGATAGTGAGTACGACCAAACGGTTTGGTATGTGCTTAACAATTGTCCTGAAGTAGAGGAGTACATGGAGTAAGTTCCCTTGTCATCATTATGAATAATATGTGATTGGCTCTTAGAGAAAATGAATGTTGATGTGATAATTTTGCTTGTGTTGTTGTAGGGTTTGCCGAGAAGAACTACAAAGGAAAGGTGTGATTAACATTGAGCATACACTTAAGAAGGAATTCCCTACATGGTTTGAGAAGCATGTAAGTTATTTGTTTATGTTTTTGTTATGTCCATCTTGCATTTCTGATGTCATTAACCTGACCATGTAATTAATGTGTGCACATCTTGTGACAGATACATAATTTAGGAGAGCAAAATGTTTCAGAGGATTTGTACTCACTAGCATCTAGCCCAGACAAGCGTTTACTAGTATACTCTGCCTGCAATGTGAATGGTGTTCGGTATCACACTTTGGATCGTGAGAAGAAGAGAAGAACTCAAAATTCAGGCATCATGTCCAAGGCAAATCTCGATGGTGTAGAGACTGAGTACTATGGTATTCTGACAAAAGTTATTGAGTTGCTGTACCCTAACAACAAGCATGGAGATAGGTCGGTCTTTTTGTTTCGTTGTGATTGGTTTGATCTTCATGGCAAGACGACCGGTATGAGAGATGATGGGTACTTCAAAAGTCTTAATGTTAAGGCGCTTCGGTACAAGAAGGATCCCTTCATCTTGGCTTCTCAAGCAGAACAAGTGTTTTACATGGAGGACACAAGGTTTGGAAAAGAATGGAAAGTGGTGCAGACTTTCAGTCATAGACATTTGTATGATGTTCCTGAATTGGAGACAGGTGAGCTCAATGCTACAGATGCATACCAGGAAGAAATGACGTCGGCAGCTTTCACTGTGAACAATGTTGATCCGTTGTTGGACACTTTTAGCCGTGATGATGAAGAAGGCACGGCTGTTGATGCTAGTATCATTCATGATCTTGAGAAGAATGACAACAACTATGATGAAAATAGTGATACTGATGAAGAGGAACACGAAGATGACACGTTGAGTGAGAACACAAGTGAGCATTCAAGTGATGATGAGTAGAAACTTTTGTAAAGTTTAGCTCATGAAGGTTGTAATGCCTATTTGTATTTTCTTGAAGTTTAGCTCATGAAGGTTGTAATAGACAGACGGTTCTAAACTAGAATAGTACAGACGGTTCCAATAGATGAAGCAAGGCTAGTTGATCTCTGCTGCCGCGGCAGCAAAAACAACAGATTTTCTTGCCCCGACAGGAAAGTGGCAGCGTCAGGGAGGGAGTTGGACAACTCCGATTGTCAAACGGGTTTCACGGCTGTGAGCGGGAGGCCAAACTCTACGTCTCTAGAAATTTTGAGCCAATTTCGAGAAAGTCGACGAAACGACTAGTGGAAATCCCGGCCCGAAATCGAAGATATTGAAAACGACACCTCGACGAAAGTGCTCAGCAAAAGCTAGGATCAAGGTGGAAAGCAAGTCCTCGACTCAAGCTAACCAGGGAAACAAGAATCACCCAATTCGGAGTCCGGGTGGAGGAGATATGCCCTCCGCAAGATCAGAAAAAGTAACGGAAAAACTTCCGGAGCGAAAAAGTCCCACTTAGAAGCCGAATTTTAAGGGTCAAGACGGGTACAGGTGTATACACATGTATTTTTATCAGATGCGCCTCGTCGTTAGCTTCGATTTGAGTGGTCGTGGACCCAAAACGGACTTCGTATGAGAAAGTTATGGCTGTTTTTCTAAAACCTCTCAAACTAGGGTTGGATCAGTACTCTTCACCTAGTATTCGGAGGTACTGAAGTCGGAGCCTCTAGGATTTAAATCAGAGCTTCCGAGAGTTACTACTGGAAACTACGTGGACATCCTCGGAGCTTCCGGGATTGAACTTCGAGGAGAAAGTCGGAGCCTCCGGGAATTGAACTAGGAGGAAATGTCAGAGCAACTCGGAGGGAAAAAAAGTCGGAGCCTCCGGGGTCAAACTCGGAGGGTCCGAGATCAGCGGAGGGTTTGAAGTCTCCGGAAATGTCGGAGCCTCCGGGATTGAACTCAGAGGGTCCGAAATTAGCTTCTGGTCCCGTACAAAGTTGAAGACTCCCGGAATATCGGAGCCTCCGGGATTGAAACTCGGAGGGTCCAAAAACAACTGCTGGTCCCATGCAGGTTTGGAGACTCCAGGAATGTCGGGGACTCCGGCAATGTCGAAAGAGCACGACATTCCCTCCACCAAAATCCCTTTTCCCTCCACTTTTCTCAAAATTTTCCCGCATCCCCTCTGTGTCCCCACCTGTTAGTCACTCAGCCAAATATTTTCCCCGCCCTTTTTTTCACCCACGAGGAGCCAGGCCCCCCATTTATTAGCATTGTTCATCTCTCTTCTCCCGACTCCTCTTCTCACCCGATTGCAGCCAGCGGCGAGATCCATCGGTGTCGCTTTGTTCAGATCCACGCCCCACGCCCCGCCCCTCCCTCCATCGGAGCCGCATCGCCTCCTCGGTCCTCATCCACGGCTAAAACAGGTATTTAGTTCATACATTGTTGTTCTTGTTTAATTCCCATGGTGATACCTCTGTTATATTTTGAAGACATTGATTGATTGGCTTATGACATGCTAGTTATGTATACCTCAATATCTCCTTTATGTAATTTCAGTTTCAGGTACTACAATCATGCGGCCGATTCCAGACTATGAGAAGAAGAGGCTGGAAAGGGTGCGTACACGCAAGGCTGAGGAAGCACTGGGCCGTGGCAACATGATTCCTCTTCAAGACATACATAAGATAGCTCGTAGCCTTGTATACGGTGATGACCCTGATGCGCAACAGAGGAACAGCGCACGAGGTGATGATGATGGCTCTGGCTCTGAATACGAGCCAGATGATGAAGATGAGGCCGATGCTGTGGACGAGGTTTCCAGAGATGAAGAGGAGGCCGCTCTTGATTCTACATTGCCACAACCGACAAAGCATGTCAGATCCGCAACCAATGCACCTGCTACCTCAAGATCAACAAGATCTAGACCAAACACAGCAAGTGGGTCAGTTGAAGCTATAAACCAGACAACAGACACCTCACCTCACATAACTTCTAAGGATAGCAACTCACCTGAGGCCAATTCAGATATGCAAGATTCTCAAGACATGACAGACACATCCGGCCAATTGGATAATAGGATTACAGTACAAGGCCAAGGTATATGTACCATCATCTCTTCACATTGTCTACTTTCCACTTGCAAATGTTACTTTCTAAAATATCTGCTACATTCTAATGTAGATGCATTAGTATGCTCCACTAGTCCAACTGATCCAGAACCATCAAAGAGAGGTCGACGTAGACCAACCATGGGGCATGGATTGCAGGACTATGCAAGAAGAAATGGAGGGAGCAAGATGCACATTGATTTTACAGTGGGCAAGGTGAGACCTACAGACCCAGTCCAAGCAGCCAAACTAACTTCTGAGTGTGGTATTCACATCCGCAACAAGATGCATGTTGCAACTCACTGGAAAGATTACAACAAAGAAGAACTAAAGCATTCTATTCCCAATGCTATTAGCGCTGTTGCGGTGAGACATATTCCTTCATTCTTTTCATTCACTTGTTCACTTTTTCACATGTTGTGATGTCTATTCCTTCATTCAACATTTTTAGAGAAAGTTTGACATGGATAAAAATGATGAAGTTGCCAAAGGTGTATGCACAAACATAATCCAGAAAGCTGTCCGACAACAACGCTATAGGCTTAAGAGGGATTATTTCAAGGATCTTACTGTTGAGCAAGCGTTATTGCGGAAGCCACCCAACATAACTCAAGAAAATTGGACAAGTCTTATCAACAAATGGTCTGATGAAAGAAACAAGGTATGTAACATAATCTGCCACCAGCAATAGCTTGTGCATTGATATCTAGGATTAGCTAATGGAGTACTAATATTCAACCGCTTCATATAGGACATATGTGAAAAAAACAAGCACAACCGAGAAGGTGTCAAGCATCACCAGACTACTGGTTCTAGGAGTTATGTTACCCATTTCCACAAACTTGTAAGAATTCCAGCTAGCTCAATTCAAGTCCTAAGTCTATTACAGCTGGTCTTTATGGAGTACTAATGTTAGAATTTCATATATCTTGTAGAAACAAGACAAGTACAACAATCAGGACCCGAGTCCCATTGAGTTTTTCAAAGACACCCATACCAGCAAAAAGAATGGCTGCATGAGCGACACCGCACTGACAGCTTATGTAAGATTTCTTTCTCTATTCATGCTGACTGGCATTCTCATATGGATCAAGTGTAATCCAACATATGAACCTTGTCTTACTTCAGCGTCAATGCTTCCCTTTCTTCTCCAGACTACTATGGAAAATAAAAGAAGGGAAACACAATCAGAAGGTGCGCAACCAATGTCTGATACAATGATTGTGGAGGAAGTTCTAAAGGACCAGAGAGCCTCTAGCACCTTCCTTGCCAGCATGGGGTACACATCAAGCTCCAGGAGGTCTGGGAGCTCTACTTCAACATCACACATCCGAGAGCTAGAAGAAAGACTTGAACAGCAGGAGAGAGAGGCAAGAGATGCAAATGATAGGTACCAGCAGGAGTTAACCGCGAGACTTCAAGCACAAGAGGGAGCACTTGAAGGGATGAAAAGGAAGTAGCAAGAAGAATTGGAAGCTGTGAAGAAGAGCCAGCAAGACAAGATTGAAGCCTGGGAAAAGAAGCAACAGGAAATGGATGCCCTGATTGGTTTTCTCTTAAGGGCTCAAGCAACTCAGCAGACCCAGTCCCAGACTTGATGGTGCATGAAGGCCATCCTTTTGTGATGGTGCTATTGTGCAGCAGTCCCGGCCTTCAACAATCTCGTGGTCTTACTGAAACCTACTTTGCAATCTAGAGGAGAACAATCCTGTGGTCTGATCAGTTCTATGAATTTTACTTTACAACTTATCTATTGTCGTGAGTGTCAAACATGGTGAATCTGTGCTAAAATGAGTGTCATTTATGATGTTTGAGGACAATTTGGCTGGGAGTTGAATATATAATGTGGTTTGTCTTTGATTTGCATGAATAATGTGGTTTGGCTATGAATTGATTATATAATGTGATTTTGATGTGAATTGAATATATAATGTGATCTGCCTATGAATTGAATGTGATTTGAGAATTTGCTGTAATTTAAATTTAAAAATGGATTTATTGCTGGTGACGTCACCTTATTCTGTGACGAAACTAGTGACGGTTGCTTAATCCGCGTCATCCTTATTTGTGACAAAAGTTGTGACGTTTTCCACCTGTGGGACAGTCTGCTTGGTGCTAACGTGGCATCAAGTCAGTGACGGCTGCTCCGTCACTGAAAATGGTATACCATGACGGATTTTCACCTGAAATGTGACGTTTAGAGGCCGTCACAGAAACACCAAATCGGTGACAATATAGAAAATGTCACTGAAGGTCCCATATTCAGTGACGTTTTTTGCGTGTGCCGTCACCCCGACGAATCTGTGACGGGGATTCCATGACGATGCTAGTGACGGCCAACAAACGTCACAAAGACCTATTCAGTGACATTTTTGGATATTCAGTGACAAATTCAGCTTGTCACTATAGATCCGATCTCTTGTAGTGTAGAGGACAATTGCTATCCATTATAGCTCCAGAGTTCAATAGCCTGTTCAGTGCACCTGTGAAGCCAGGAATGCCTAACTTATTCAAATTAGAGCTAGTCTTCAATGCTAAAAGAAGAAAGTTCTATCCAAGGAACTTCACATTCCCTGCCAATGCCCCTTCAGATCATGTGTACTTCAAAGGCATCACCATCACTACCAAGCACTTGGTAAAGATTCTCAATATCACCCTTCAGCCAAAGGGAGCCAACATAGATGCAGTATACAATCCAGTGTGGCAGGTGTTAGTGCATATTGCCAAGAACCAGCATTTTGATGTGGCAAGGTACATCTTTCATGAAATAGATGCTGTTCAGAAAGATAAGAAGGCTAAGCTGAGGTATAGATCATACATCATGTATATGATCTTCTAGAGAACAGGTCTTCCAGAGTCAACTTTTGATATCACAGTGAAGACAGCCAAAACCCAGCTCAGACCTCAAGCTGAGATGGCTGTGCTAGCACTCTTTGGTGATCCAAGTAATTCACCTGTGCCACACACCGGTGACACAGCTGGTACATCAGCCTCTCAAGATCCAGCTTCTCAGCCTCAGGCTACTCCTCGCCAACTGCCCACCAGTGTCACAGCTGGTGATGCTGCAACTGACCCAGTCGAGCTTGTATTTGTGACACAGGTAGCAGAAGATGGCACCCTCTCCTCCTCCATGATGACTCAAGAAGCTGCCAGAGCCTATCAGAACAAAGTCATGCCTATTCAGTTTGCTGCTCTGCGCAGAGAAGCAAAAGGTCTGCATATCAAAGTAGACTCCTTGCAGCAGCAGCTCACAGAGGTTCTCCAGCTCTTGAAGTCCAAGCCGACATGAGGTTTCTTCTTCCCTTACCCCTTTCTAGTGTTTTAGTGTCAAAGGGGGAGAAAAGCTTACCTGTAGGGGGAGTGAGTGGCTTTAGGGGAGCATAGTAGTGTTGTGTTATGTATCAAGACTTGTTTTCAAGACTTGTTTTTCCTGTTTTAATTTCTTATATCTTGATCACATTAAGTCTTTTCTTTTCTGTAATGATGTAGTTTAATTTATATTCTGAGCTATGTTATTCTGTCATGATCATGTGTTGATATGTGTGGTTATTTTTTCTCTGATCTAATTTATGCTCTGACTCTTCACACATTTTCTGCGTCATGTATAAATGTTTGCTCTGATCATAACTCATGTTAATGAATGCTCTGATCATGCTAATTCTTCTTTGTGCTCCGAACATGCTTTAAAAGAAAATTTAAAACTGCATCATTATCAGCTCAGTTCAGTTTATTACTCATGATTCATTTAACTTTTTGAACTGATGAAGTACATGTTGTGAGAAAATACTACTCATGTTTACAATTCAAATCTGTGCATTTGCATTCCAAAAGCAAATCTTTTATGCACAGCTTCAGGGGGAGTATATTCTAACAACTTGCATGTGTCCTACTCATTCATATCTTTAATTGATAATGTTGAATGAGTTGCCACTAACCACCAAAAAGGGGAGATTGAAAGAGCATCTAGGCCCCTAAATGGTTTTGATGGCTAATGGCAACACAAACTGGGATCTAATATTTACATTGAGTGTAAGTAGGAAGATTAGGTTCCAAGAAGAGGTTTCATCTATGAAAGGATGACCACTAAAAGTACAAAGGTGTTTTCCCAAGACAAGGAGATACCTGTGCTAGGCAGCTGTGCCATAGCTGTGAAGAAGCCGGTGTTATGCTAGGAGTTGCAAGCAAGGTGATAGTTGCTTGATGCGTCAAGAGCCTTGACTACAGTTGGTGGAAGCTGAAGCCTAGATTTGCTAGTTTTGTTCAGTCCTTAGGAAACACATGTACTACCAAGAGGGATGAAGTTGTAATTACTTTTAGAAGTTGTTATGCTCAATGCTCAGAGTGTTGGACAGTGGCACTGATGCCTTGAGGTCAGTAGCCCTATAACAATAGTTTTGCACAAGTGTGAAACTGGGTTGTGCTAGTACACTGCTATGCTAGTTTCCTAAAATCTAGAGCCATAGTTACCTGTGTGACACAGCTGTGTCACAGGTGAACAACCGCTCTATGACTCAGGTACACCTCTGTGCCATGGGAGAGCTTGAAAATGCTAAGAGAACTGCACTGCAATGGTCTGTCTGCTACGTCAGAAAACTGTTGGAGGTTCTCTTCTGTTATGCATCAGAGTTTGTGTGTGCGCTGAGGGCATGTAATGTGCCAAGACCGGGCTGAGTAGGGAGTCTACGTCAGTTAGGGTTTCACCTATGTCAGCCACCGGTGACACAGGTGTCGGTCTGCCTGAAGCCTTGTTACCGTTGTGCGTTGTGGTTAGCTGTGTCACTGGTGCCTGTCACAAGTGACTTACTTAATCCTACGTAGTATGAGTGTAACGGTCAGGTGACTGCGGACCCTATATATAGGGGACCAGGGGAGGTCTTGGACCTCAACCTTTGCCAGCCATTTTCAACCGTTGCAAGCCTCTCATCTCCTGAACAGAAACCAAACTTCACATGTGTTAGTTCAAGAGAGTTAGAGATTTGAGCAAAGAGCATTGGTTCCTCCAAGTGTTGTTGCTGCAGATTCTGTTACTCTTGGAGTGTTTACTCCTAGATAGGTGTAGGAGTCGCTAGTGATCACCCAAGCTTGTGTGGGTTGGCCTAGACATTTGTGAGGGTGATCTGAAGTCTACCTGCTGTCAAGCAAAAAGACTTCCACAAACAAAGGAGTGTTTCTGAAGTTTTAGGTACACAGAGAAAAAGGCACTACAAGTGTCGGCTATCTCTTCGGAGTAGTTTCTGCAACGGAGACGTACCACTCTGCAAGGAGTGGGAACTTCGGTGAAAAATCATCTGTGTCTCTCTGTGTGTGTTTACTTTCAGCATTTACTATTTGATTACCTACTTGATTGATTGTGCTATTTGTTAGTGCTGTGATACATCTTTTCACCTGTGTTATCTAGCTGTGTCACAGTTGCTCTATAGCCTTTCTCTGATCTGTGTTAGGTATCTGTGTGACAGCTATGTGTTAATCTTCATGTCATTTGCTGCCTGAGTAGTCTATCTTTCTCACAGCTAGCTAAACCTCTTTAGCTGTTAAGGCTTATGCTTGATAAAATGAGATTGCTCTTTGAATTTGGCTAGCCTCCTATTCACCCCCCTCTAATCGGCTCCTGCGATCCTTTCAATGGTATGCTTGTTATCTAGGAAATTTGAAAGAGCAAAGTCTAACTTGTTCCTAAAGCAGATGTCACACTTGATTTTGGTTAGCATTCAAAAATATCAAATGTATACTTTGCTTGCCTTAACCTATTGTTGCCTGCAATGCAATTTGTTTTGTGGCAATTGCTTGCTGGGAATAAGGTGAAAGAAAAATAGAACTTAGATAAGAACATGTACTATTCTTTGATTCTTAGCTTGCTGATTAAAAATGCTTTGCATCTAAAGTGAATCGGATGTTCTTATGTGTTCAAAAACTGATAAGAACAAGTATTGTGTTCTGTCTTAGCCTCTTCTTACTGGTTCCATGTATATACCTTTATGCATGCGTTTAGCAACTGAAGAATAGATGCTCACTTTAGATCTTATTTTAAAACTATTAAGAGCAGGTGATACTTGATCTCTAGCTTTTATTTTCTGCACATATATATACATGTCGGTTATTAGACTGAAGAACAGAGTCTCATTCTTGATTTTGGTTCATTTATCTCTGAGTGATGCTCTTTATGTGCATTAGCTTATTTAAACTGATAAGAACAAAAGTACTGCTCTTGATCTCTTTCCGTCTATGTATATATACATATATATATATATATATATACATACATATAGATATAGCGATGCATGCTAGCTTGGCCAGCTAAAGAACAGATGCTACACTACAGCTGCCTATTTGATGCCTAGTTTTGTGATGATTAAACTGAGAAAGAATCTAAGGAAGGTATAATGATAAGAATAGAATACTAGCAATTGTTGCCTAAGGAAAAACCCTTTAATGAAACCTAACTGAGGGTCCTACTTTTCATGCTAAACTTTTATGCATGTATATTGAGGTTGATTGTGCTATTGTGATCCTTACCTTCTATCGGTTTGGACAAAGCAGACTGGCTTCTTAAGCTTGCTGGTTTCGCCTTCGACTTGGGCCTTCTTTCTTCCCTCCTATGTTCCTCCTCCTTGAAGTGCTTGAGGTCTTGTTCTCCTGAAGCTTGCCTCCTTACTGATCTTGATGGTTTCGGCCTCCCTAGGCTGGTTCTTGTGAAATGGTGGTCTCAGTGACTACTATTGTTGGGACATGACTCTACTCGGCTGCCTTACTACTATTTCTACCGAGCCTTCCTAATTTTCTTTGGTGATTATCTTTGGCCACCTCATGCTATCTATGCCACAGAGCTGCTTGGTTTTACTTCCAAGCTAAGGAATTGACTTGGGGCCAAAGATAGTATACTGATGGATGAGCTTTCGATGGATTGATGTTTATCTCAAATTGTTGATTTTCACAAATTCTTTTAGAAAAATAAAATCCATTGGAAAAATTAATGCTATTTTATTACCTCTACCTCTCATCTCCCCACTACAAGTATGTACTAGATTTGTCCAGTGAGGGTCTTAGCCACATGGCCCTCGGACATTTTTGAAAACAAAAACACTTTCCCAAAATTTATTTTCTAAACTAAAAAGTAGTTAAGATCCAATTCGGGTATTTTTTTTGCTGCTGCAACTAAAACCTACGGACGTAGGTGAAATTGTGCCGATGGAACCGCGTATATTTTAAAACACTTATTTCAAAAACTTTCTGCCTCCTATAGCAATAGCGTGATTCTAACGGTCTCGAGTGCACATACTCAATGACCTTGGATATTGCCAATATTTCCGAAAACAATCTCCCCCCTCGGACTCTCGGTGTTTTTCTACAGCTCAACATTCAAAAATTAGGTTAGAGATTGATGTATAGGTAGAAATCTTATGTAATTTTTATTTTCTTCTTCTTTATTTATTTTGTAATCATTAATTGTTGTATTAAGATAATTGTATCACATTCTCCAATTAATAAAGTTACAATATTAATTGCATTTTATTGTGTATGAATGATGAATGCCATGAATCACATGTATGATATGAATGCACAACAATTTCCCCCTCTCAACCTAGCTTACGACACTCCTCGGTAGAATCAGGTCAACTCATCAACGCGAGTTGTTCTAACCTCTATCTCACGCCTCTTTCGACTAACTCAAAAACTTGGGTTCTCACAATACTTTTGCCAAAGTAATTGTTCAAATTATCAAATTAAGAGCAAATTATCCTGAACATAGGATAAAATCTATTAGAACGAATAATTCCACTAAATTCACTTCGCGAGCATTTAATGATTACTCTCTAGCTTTGCGCATTAGTCTGCTACCTTATGGTTGGGCTAAATCTCTTATGGAAAGAGTCAAATTAATTGCATGACCACTCCTACAGAATGAAAATTTACCAACATCTTGTTGGGGACATGCACTATTACACGCTAGAGATTTAATCCAAATTTGACTAACTCCACATCATAGGGCTTCCCCATTGTAGTTAGTACGTGGAAATCAACCAAGTATTTTCCATCTGCAACAATTCAGTTGCACTGTGTACATACTGATATCACCACCTCAGCATACATCAATGGGCCCTCATATGTAATTGGGGATCTATGTGGAGTATAATTCTCTGTCAATCATAAAATACCTTGAGCCCCTAACAGGGGACTTATTCAAAGCTCTGTACGGTAACTGCATTTTTTATGAGGACAATTTTCCGGCATTAGGGGGAGATCAGTACCACAAAGAATGCCGGGAAATAGATGGGAGTATCATAGGCATTCAGTCCTTAGATCCACGTAAAGAATTTTAACTAGAAGTTCAGAGAACCATAAATTTGCAACATATTGCAAATTATCTACTAGATGCATTTACTGATTATAAATGTGTCACAAAATCACATATCCCTATAGTCAAAGTGCTAGAAAGAGTGGAGGTACTTAATAAAACCAATCTTCTCCCAAATTAAAGCAGAAGACGGAGAAACCTAGATACAACTTTCTTGCTTTTGTATATGTAGATACATGCTCATTGAGGCCAGACAAATGAATGACCCACACTTGCCTCCAAAGGAAGTCTCGACGCAGATGAAAGGTTCATCAAGGACTATATCATAAAAATATTGAAGCTGAACCAAAGTACATACCTTTTCCTTTTCAAAGGGGTAAACCTAGTCATTTCTATACTTTTTGATTTCTAATTTATGTGAAACAATTATTAACTTATGTTTAATGACATGCCACTATAGATTCCACTAGATTCTAATCGTCCTTATATCAAGAGAGACCAAAGCCATATACCTCGGCTCCAGCATGAGGAGCAACAACCAATATACAACTATCAACCGATTACTAGATAGGTAAATAAATTTCCTAATTATATATATGTATATATAGTTCTACCATAGGTCGCTCAAGGTTTTATTAAAAGTTTTGGATCACGAAAAGAGCCTATGCTATGTATCGCTAGGAGGGAAGGGAAGGAAAAGGCTCTAAGTTTAGCCATGACTACAAGTTTCTGATATGTATCAGAAAGTGAACACTAATATACTACATCAAACTTCTTACTAGTGTCTCTAGAACTAATCAAGTATAGTTTTCTAGTGCTACCAACGGCTAGAGCAAACCAACCTCTATGACTACTATTGTGCTACCACATGGACCTTATCATGGGCCATTCATCCAAGTCAAATATATTGGTGTGTGTTTCTTCAAATAATAGTTATTATTTTTCAAATGACACATATGCAAGAATTTTCATATTGATAGGTTCCACCCATTTCACCGACAATGTTGCCAAAGCAAAAACTAGCAAAGATCGGAGGAACCAAGAATATCGGCTCCTTAAGACAGCATGCGTTTGTGCAAACATTTGAATTTTTTTAATTAGGAGTTGAATGCATGTACTTCTCTGAATTTCTACGTAATTGGACTCTGAGATGCATGCATGTGAGAATGGTTATGAAATTTATATATGCATGTGTGAATCTAGGATGGACGTGTGATTTATAAAATCTATCTGCATGTGTGAATGGTTCTAAACATATTTGAATGGATGTGTGAATGATTCTGAAATTTATATGCATGTGTGAATGATTTTGAACATATTTGAATGGATTGTGATTTCTGTGAATTTCTGTGTAGGGCAGGGCAGAAAATAAAATTATACCCATCATTTTTACTGATATCACACAAGGTTGAAGCCTACAAACCATCTCCAGTCTGTTCAGTATATTCAACCATCTAAGTTTGAACCATCTGAAATAACCTTT
Organism: Stipa capillata; assembly: GCA_019208055.1. Classification (NCBI taxonomy): domain Eukaryota; kingdom Viridiplantae; phylum Streptophyta; class Magnoliopsida; order Poales; family Poaceae; genus Stipa; species Stipa capillata. The sequence continues at coordinate 45,364 of JAGXJF010002832.1, read as the reverse complement.
TATTGTAGGCGGTTGAGCATAATGAACCATGTGAGATAAACATTTATCTTAGATGGTTCATATTTCCCAACTAGCTAAGATATTCTTATCACAAACAGACCTGATACCCGTCAAAGATGTGCTTTATTATCGTTGACCATTGTTTATAGACCCTACCCTAAACAATCTAAGATATCATTTTTGAACCCGCTAAGATGGGTTTTTCTGTAGTAGTGTTAGTCCCAGTGGTTGTATCTCTACATTCCCATCAGTAATCAAAGCCCATATTTTGCTCCTCGAGTCTCATGAAGGCGGCATATTAGTTTAGTGTTAGCCAAAGTACCCATGGATAGCGAGGTGTATGTAGTGATTTTGTCAATCTTGTGAGTTTCATGAAGTCTGGCCTTCAATAGATGTTGTATGAAGGTTACATATCTTCAGGCTCTGAAGCCAATTACATTCAGCAATTGGTATATGAGATAGTCTAGATGCTACGTGATAAACAGGAGCATGATCGGGATTACAACAATTGTTACGAGTCTCCATGCTAGTTCTCATTGTAGCAAACTTTCCTAAACCATTTGCTATGGAGTTTTTATCCCTACAAATATAATGGAAAGAAAGTTGAGAGTTTTGGGCAAGTTCCTTGGTGAGTAGAAGTACTGGCCGCAGTTTCCAATCCTTGACCATTGGCTCCTATTGGTGGCTGTTCAAGCTGTTTATCAGTTTGATCTTGTCCGAGAGGATAACTTCATCATGTACCTCCAAGTAATTCATAATGTGTGTTCCCAAAAGAACTCCCACAGCTTCAGCATAGGAGGGAGAATAACTTTTGACGTAAACATGAATAGTGATGTTTGCATTTTGAAAGGTGTAATTATGTTTGAGATGGATGCCAATACCAAGGGTCCTGTGTCCACTACTTCCTCTTCGGTAGTGGCACCTGCTTCACCGGCAGCTCAGCTTCCTACCTCAACTTCAGCTGAGGTAGAGGCTACAAAGGCTACTTCTACTAGAGCTCTAAATTTGGTCGAGAGTCCTCAACGCACTCAATGGGGTCACCCCCCAACACAAATAATCGGCAACATCTCTGACCGTATAACATGTTTCAGGTCCATTTCTTCCTCAACCTTGACACATTCTATTTTTTTACTTTTTTTAATCCAAAGATATATGTCATGCACTTTCTGATAATAGTTGGGTCAATGTCATGCATGAGGAGTTAGAGAATTTTGAGAGAAACAAGATTTAGGCACTTGTAGAGCGTCCACTTGATCACAATATCATTAGGACCAAGTGGGTGTTCAAGAACAAGCAAAGTGAGGATGGTATTGTTGTTCACAACAAGGCTAGACTCGTAGCTCAAGGGTTTAGTCAAACAGAAAGCTTTGATTTTGATAAAACGTTTGCACCTGTTACTCGATTAGAGGCTATACGCATTGTGCTTGCGTTTTTGACTTCTAGGAGATTTAAGCTTTATCAGATGGATGTCAAAAGTGTCTTTCTTAATGGTTTCATCGAAGAAGAAGTCTATGTTAAACAATCATGAGGATTTGAAAATCCAAAATACCCTAATCATGTGTACAAACTGTCTAAGGCTGTCTATAGTCTTAAGCAAGCTCCTAGAACTTGGTATGATAGACTTACGAGTTTCTTGGTTCAAAATAGTTTTGAAATTGGTAGGGTAGACAAGACCTTGTTTCTTCTTAGGCGTGGCAATGACCTACTAATAGTGCAAATGTATGTGGATGAAATAATCATTGGAGGTTCATCTAAAGCTTTTGGTCCAAGTTTTCTGATATGATGATATGAAATTTGAGATGCCCATACGGGTGAGCTTCAATATTTCTTGGGCTGCAAATTAGACAGACAAAGGAAGGCATCTTCATTCATCAAGCCAAGTACACTAAAGATCTCCTGAAGAAGTTCGGGATGAGCGATGCCAAGCCACTTAATTCCCCAATGTCTACTGCCACATCACTTGGTCTTAATTAAGAAAGAGAGGTGGTGGACTAGAAGGAGTTTAGGAGCATGATCAGCTCACTTCTCTACTTGACGGTGACAAGACCTGACATCTATTTTGCCGTTTGCTTGAGTGCAAGGTTCCAAGCCTTACCGAGAGACTCCCACTGGTAAGCTGTAAAGTGCATCATGAGGTACCTTCGATCATCCCTTCAGTATGGACTTTGGTATTCTTGCTGTTCTGTTCTTGGGATTCAGGGTTTTTCAGATGCAGACTTTGTTGGTGTAAAATAGATCGCAAGAGCGCTTCTAACACTTGTCACTTTCTAGGGACTTCTCTTGTTTCATGGTCTTCTAGAAAATAATCATCTATTGCACAATCCACTGCTGAGGCCGAGTATGTTGCAGCTGCGAGTATTTGTAGTCGAATTATTTGGATGATCTTTACTTTCTAGGATTTTGGGTTTACATTTGATAGTGTTCCGCTTTTCTGTCATAACACTAGTGCTATAAACATTGCTAAGAACCTAGTGCGACACTCTAGGACTAAACACATAGATGTACGATTTCATTTTCTTAGAGATCATGTTGAGAAGGTTGATGTAGTGCTCAAGTTTGTTGGTTCTAAAAATCAGCTTGTGGATATTTTCACTAAGCTCTTAGACTCTACACGATTTTGTGCACCTAGAGGGGAACTGGGGATAATACATCCCCATGGGCTAGTGTGAGGGGGAGTTTTCTTCTTGTATATCACATTGTATCCTAGTGTATTTTGCATCATTTGTGTTATATCATGCGCATTTTTCATTTGCAAGAGCTTTGTTTATTATCAATGATGTGATAATTATCTCCATGAGTTGCTATATGCCATTTCTTAGTTGTCTAGCTCATCGTTCCATGATTTTTCATGTGTATTCAAGATTTAGTGATGCTAGCTTTAATGGACTAACAACTTGAACATAAATCTTTGACCTTCTGGTGAGTTGACTACTAGTGAATCCTATGCTTTGAATCTCTTCATGAATCTAGTATTGCAACTATGATCCTTGTTTTGACTGGTCAAATAGAGGACTTCATGGTAATCTTGATAAGGACCGCTGGTGACTAGATATGCTTGGGCTTTTGTGGCTCGGGTTGGAGAATGCTTATTGTCATTAAGAGTCACTAGTTTTGCTCTACATGCTTGAAATCTACCATTTCCTAAAGAAAAATTGCTAAATCAAAGATGGACCACTTAAGGCACTTGTTCGTGCAGGAGGTAGTGTTTTGATTCTGGCTAGTCTAAATAATCATATGAAAACAGTATAAAAATTCTCAGGATGAATTACTCAAGGTACATCCTCATGCAGGGGGTTGTATTTTGCTTGTGTCTAATCCATTTAAACATGTGATTGCTTAATCTAGTATGTGGTAGAGCATTTTGATCCTAATCTTGATCGGTTGTCCTCCTAGTCTTGACTTGATACTAGCTTGTCATGCTTCACTCGTGCTTAGATTCTTTGCTAGTATGACCACCTAGATTGGAACTCATAATCAGTGAAATCTTTAATGTGCTAAGAACTTAAGATGCTAGCTGCTTTTCTTGATATACATGTTTTTTTATGGTTTGAGGAGTATTTCTGTGGCATATTAGCACCTTGTGTGTCTATTTTGGATAATCCTCAAAACTCGCTAAAAATTGAAAAATCAAAAATTTCCATTCCACGTCATGCGTACATGCTTATGCTTGACATTCATACATTGCATAGTCAAAGGGGGGAGGCGTGAAGTCCCTTGATGATTATTGTGCCAAAGGGAGAGAGAAAATTCAATCATAATTTTGGTATATCTTTGCAAGATCAGCATGTGTGCACATTTCTTTTTGGAGTAGAGATCATATGCATAAGGTCTATAGGAGTGAGGGGGAGTTTTAGAGACATTATTTTGCCTTCTCTACATATTTGGATTCTACTCATCCAGCATTCAATTGACCCGGTGCTTGCTTTTTCTTTCCTTTGGCCAAGTGTGAATTCTTGCAACACGTTTGTTTTTTAAATTTCCAAAACAACTCCAATTGTATTGACTTTGGGATGTTGGCAATATATTCATCAAAGGGGAGATCGTAGAACCTAGGGGGAGTTGTGATTATGGATGTTCTGCTTCCCTAGGTTTCAGATGATGAATATGTTGCCATAGAGTGTGTTATCGGAGTTGAATTTTAGGTTACATGAATTCAATGTTCAAGTAGTATATCGAAAGTTCCGAGTTTAAGTTTAAAGGCTCCGACTTTCGTTTCCGGAGGCTCCAAGTTCATGTTCTGGATTCGGCTTCAGTGAACGTCCGGTGGATTCCCAGACCGTGCTTGTGAAGTTGGAAGTTCCGAGTTTGTCGGACTTGCATTTTCGGAGTCTCCGAGTTCAATTTCTGGACTCGGCTCTAGGACCGCGCGTGTCCTCAGAGGTTTCCGTTGGAAGTCAGAAGCTCCGATTTAAAGTTGGAGACTCCGACTTTCAATTCCAGAAGCTCTGAGTTTAGCTTCTGACCTCAGCTGTGCAGATTGATGAATTTGAGTTTGGTCAATTTGTCAAATTGAAAATTGATGGAATAGGTTGTGTCGACTAACTTGGGTCGAGTAAAAATCTTGTGCTTGCAACACTTTGCTTGGTCTATGGGTGCAGGTGCGAGTTGGGACGGCGATGGCTCGGTCATGCAGGACCACCTTGGAGGGCTGAGATGCGGTCAAGGAGGTGACGGTGACATCGTCTAGCTTAAAAGTATGTACATGAAGGACACGGAAGTGGTTGGAGCCAACTCGTGAAGACCAAGGTTAGTCTTGGTGTCGTTTTGTGAGAAGCGCCGAATCCACCAAGAAGCTCTTCAAGAAACCGTGGCGAAGATGACCGAGGAAGCAGTTTAGGGATTGCTTGGAGTGGAAGGAAAATCTAAGAGTTGCTAACATAGTTAGGCATTTTGGGATGCGTGCTAGTTAGGTTAGGCCAATAGGGCATGAGGCCCAAGAGTGGAAGAGGGGATTGTCCCTCCCCACTATAAATAGAGGGTGAAGGGTGCTTACCCTTCAAGCCTTCAGTGAAAAACTTTTTGAGATAGCTACACTAGAGAGTGCTTTGGCCTGGTATGAGAGGCTTGTAAACACAAGAAAAACCAAGAAAATTAATTTAAAAAGAGTTCCTAGAAAATTCCATGCATTCTTGAGACTTTCCCTTACTTTGGATTTTCGTCTCTTTGCTTTTTCTCTTCTCTATTTTGAGTTTTCTTGGAAAAAGGCAATTTCTTTGGATCTTGAAATTAATCTTTTTAAATTTTTTGATCTAGTGATTTGAGGGATGGATTAGGTTGCTACAATGTGTGAGAGGACTCTATATTGATTTCATATCAAGATTCCTCGCGAGCACCTAGAAATCGATGATTTGCATTTCGCTCGACCTTTGGGGCTAATTTGAGGGATTAAAAAGGTGGATCTTTGAAGGATATTTATTGAGATCTACCCTTGATCTAGCATTACAAGATCATTCTGTAACCCCAAGCAAATTTTCATCAAGATTGGATGGACAGATTTTGAGTTCTCGCAATTTTCCTCATGTCTTTCTAAACTGGTGGTAAATCAAGGAATATTCTTAGCACAAATGAGCTTTCGATATGATTCCAATTTTAATAATGAGCTTTTGATATGATTCCAATTGTAATAGCTCCGTGCAAAATTTCACTCAATTTCACCAAGTAGATCAAAATCTGCATGGGTTTCTTTCAGCAATAATCAATCTATTTTTGGGAACTCGAACGCTTTGGATTTTGCCTAGAGACTCTGAATTTTCTATCTATTCTCTTGAGATTGGATTTGCAGAGCATTCGGTATTTTCTCGAAGACTCCGGGAGTTTCCCGAAGACTCCGAGATTGCTCTCTATCCTCTTGGCATTGGATTTCTGAGCAATTCGTGATTTTTTGAGAGACTCCGGCATTGTTCCGGACACTTCAAGATTGTTCTCTATCCTTTTTGCATTGGATTTCTGAGTACTTTGTGATTTTCTCAGAGACTCCTGGATCCGGGACTTTTCTGGAGACTCCGAGATTATTCTCTGTTCTCTTTGCATTGGATTTCTAAACACTCCGAGATTGCTCTCTATCTTCTCCAGTTGGACATCTATCCGAGATCAATCTAATTTGAACATTTTCTTCCACTGCACTATTAAGATTTTGCACTCTAGTTTTTCATGGTTCTAGTGCAAAGTTTTAAACAGTAACTTTTGAGTGTTCGACATTCACCCTCCCTGTCAGAAGTCATCAATCCAACATAATATATTTGTTCTTGATCAAGGAGGTAGCTGTGGATGTCTTTCCACATCGGGCACCATGATCCACTCCAATTAGATATTTCACCTACAAATAGTTGCCAAAACACAGTAGTTTCCAAGTATTTCCTTGCCCATAGGATGGAGTCCCATGTCCAAGATATTGAGACTTTTGAAAATGCTCTCCACAAAGTTGTATGAGAGTCGTATTTTTATTTGAGCACTTGAACTCAAAGAGAGTTAGGTTGAGTAACCAGTCTCCAAGCTAGGCCTATAACCAAAGAGTCATTAAGACTCAGAAGGTCCCTTATGTGTAATCCTCCCATGGTCTTGGGAAGAGAAATTTTGTCCTAGGGCTTAAGGTGCAAAGGCTTTTTTGTTTCATCCATTTGTACTCCTTCCACAAAATTTGTCTTAGAGTTGTAGTAGCCTTTTTGCACAAAGCATTTAGGGAATAGAACATTGGACATGTAGTAGATAGATATGGAGGAGAAAATTGATTTAATTAAAGTGAGTCTTCCAGCGTGTGAAAGAACATTAACCTTCCAGTTTCCAAGTTGAGCTCTAAATTTATCTATGAGGAAATTACAGGCATTGGATCTAGGCTAGTTCATGTGGAAATGAGGATGCCCAAGGTGGGTTGTTTGTTGCTCCATGTGTTGAACTCGAAAGATATTTGTGATACACGGTTTGACATTTTGTGGGGTGTTTGCACTAAAAAAGATAGAGGACTTTACCCTAATTTAGAGTTTGACCTGACTACTAACAGAAGTGCAGGAAAATAGTCTTGATAGCAAGAGTTTCATGTTGTGTATTAGTTCCACAAATCACGAGATCATCTGCAAGGAGAAAAGAATGTATAGGTGGGGCAGTAACTGCTACACGCACGCCTCGAATACTATTAGCCTGAAGGGCACAATTTAGTCTCTAACAACTCATTAATAGCAAGGATAAAGAAGTAGGGCGAGAGAGGACAACCTTGGCGAATACCTTGGGAGCTGTGAGAGGAGCCAAAAACCTAACGATTTATTATGACAGAGAAGGTAGGGTTGCAAATACAACCGTGCACTAAATCTACGAAGTTAATGACTAATCGATTTCAAGCATGAAAGCAGAGTGGTTTCATTTCTTTGATTAAAGGAGTGGAGTATTTCATGGAAGATTATGACGTTATCAGTAATTCTCCTACCCTTAAGAAAAGCATATTGAGAGTTAGATATGTAGGAAGGCATGTGAGGTTGCAAGTTAAGGGCGAGGGATTTAGCTACTATATTGTAAAAGAGATTGCATAAGCTTATTGGCCTATAATCCAAAGGAGTTACACATACCTTCTTCTTGGGAATGAGCACATTGTGTGTTCTATTGAGTTCTTGAGGGAGTATTTTTGTGAGGTAGAAATTATTGACCGAGAGACATCTTCTTGAATCAATTCCCAAGCAAACTTATAAAATTTTGCATTAAGTCCGTCTAGTCCGGGAGCAGCATTTTGTCTCACAGATTTTATTATGTCCATGATTTCTTCTTTACTTGGGGTGGAGGATAAATTATATTCTTGTATCATGTTTGCTATACTTGGCACTTGTGAACCTGCGGTAGGGACTAAAGCTGTAAATAGATTAGGGAAGTAATCAATAAAACAAGCAACAATGTCCTCATCAGTGTTATAGTTTATCCCACTGTGATCTGTTATGGAAGTAATCATGTTTTTCCTTCTCCTTTTGATGACACTGCTATGAAAAAAGGTGGTATTCTTATCACCTTTTGTGGCCCAGTGTTGCTTCCATCTTTGACGGTAGACTCAGTAATTTGTTCAGAGACTTTGAAATGGAGGGTCCTGAGTCTTTCTTCTTTTGTGTGATCCGTAGCTTGTGGTGGTAGGCCTCGGAGATCTATTTCAGACTCAATATTTTTCAGTTGGTCATTGAGAGAATGCTGGGAAGTCCTGGACCAAGTCATGAGATGGGCTGCGAGTTTTTTGGATTTAGAATGAGAGGTAGCTCAACTATTGGTGTTCGAAACCGACCTGCAGATATCATGAAAATCATCTTCATACAACCACCAATTCTCAAACTCGAAACATCTTTTCTTTCTTGCGTTAGAAGAAAAGGACATCAACGAAATAGGGGTATGGTCACCATACATTAGAGGTAAATGATAAACATTGGTTCTAGGGAACTTACGACACCAAGTAGTGTTTGCTAAGCATCTATCCGGCTTCCGTAAGTAGGACTTGATGAAAATCTCTTATTAGTCCAAGTGTAAGCAGGACCATTGTATCAAAGATCAATAAAGCCGCATGATTTAACAAAAGTATTGAAATTACGAATACGTTGGAGATTTCGAGGCACATCATTGGTTGTTTCATTAACAGCTAGAAGTTCATTAAAGTCGCCTAAACAGATAGTAGGTATGCTACAGTCTTTAGTTACAAAAGAGATGACTACATTCCATATTGCTGGGTTATTTACATGCCTAGGATCACCGAAAATGCAGAGCAATTTGCATTACCTATGATAAAATTAGGAGAGGACACTACAACAGAACAGGGTTTCCTGGACCCCAGATCTCAACCGGTGCAAGCAAAACCGACAGTAAGAACTCAAGTCTCAGTCAGTTGGTGTGAAAAAACTGACTGGAAAGAATAAACTGGCTGAGATAATATCTAACCTCAGCCGGTTCAGAGTGGAAAACCGACTGTGATAATATTACAGTCGATTGGACCAGTAAAACCGGCTGAGATAAGTGAACTTTTACAGCCGGTTCCCTTTTCCCAACTGGCTGACATAACTTTGAGACGGTTGTTTCGCTGGAACCGACTCAGATGATGCTATTCGACATCCATAAATGTTGTCCGAAGTTGCCAGCTGAGCCTTGAATGCAGGTGTCCATTGTTTGGTACACTTGATATAGGTTGGCTGGGGTAGTGTTGCCAAATTTTATGGTAATTTTTATACAATTTTGTGGCACATAATATTTTGATAGTTCTTGCTCAATTTAATAAAATTTGCATGTTTGTTATAGATGGATCGATGGTGGATGTACGCTGAGAATCGTGCTAGCAATGAGTACATCGAATCCGTCTCGGCATTCTTACGAATAGCCGAACAGTATAGTTTGAACACAGGGGAGACGTGGATCAGCTGTCCATGCTGTCATTGTGAAAATTTAAAGAGCTTCACAAACCTTGCATAGATCCAAGCACATTTGATCAGGACAGGATTCATGAAGGGATATGCATGTTGGATCAGCCACGGTGAAGATCAGATTGTAGAGGAAGGTTCGGCAAACAGGATGAAGGCAACGACGTGGCTGATACGTATGTACGTCACAAGAGGACGCATCGCAAGATGACACGTCATCGCATGAGGACAACGAGTTAGATCAGATGATCCGAGATGTCAAAGAAAACTGTGAGAATGATCGGGAGTACAGGAAATTTGCCTGCTTATTGGAAGACTTGGAGAAACCAATGTACCCTGGCTGCAAGTTCACAAAGTTGTCGGGCGTTCTGGAACTGCTAAAACTGAAGGCTAGCAGCGGATGGACCGATAAGAGCTTCTCGTCGCTCCTAACATTGTTAGGGGACATGCTTCCAAAGGAAAACCAGATGCCGAAAACTACATATAGAGCTAAGAAGGTTCTTTACCCTTTGGGAATGTACCATAAAGAGTACGTGAATTTACGGGCATGTCCGGTGTGCAAAGCTTTACGATATAAGCATAAGATCGACGGTGATGATGTTGGGGAAAGCATGGAGGTGAGGAAAGGGACTCCTGTTAAGGTTGCCTGGTACTTGCCCATAATTTCCTGTTTGAAGCGCTTATTTGCGAACCCGAAGGAGGCCAAACTGATGCGTTGGCACGCAGATGAACGTACAGATGATGGAATGTTGAGACACCCAGTAGATTCTTTACAGTGGAGAAATATTGACAGGAGGTATGCTATGTTCGGCGAAGAGGCGAGGAATGTAAGGTTCGAGCTAAGCACTGATGGAATGAACCCATTCGGCAACATGAGTAGCCGACACAGCACTTGGCCCGTGAATCTATGCATGTATAACCTTCCACTTTGGTTGTGTATGAAGAGAAAGTACATCATGATGGCAATACTTATCCAAGTTCCGAAACAACCCGGTAACGACATTGATGTGTACTTTGCCCCATTAGTGGATGATTTCAAACTTCTTGGGGATGCACACCTAAAGGAAAACTTCACGTTACGCTGCATGTTGTTCATTACCATCAATGATTATCCAGCCAACGGTAACTGTTCGGGGCAAACTATTAAAGGGAGCAATGCATGTGTTCAATGCCTTGTTGATACAGCAAGCAGGTGGCTAAAACACTCTAAGAAAATGGTGTACATGCGTCATCGTAGGTTCTTTACAAGGGATTACCGTTACCGCAGGATGAGACACGAATACGATAGAACCATCGAGAAAGACTCAGCTCCACATATTTTTAGCGGCACCGAGATCCACGATCAGGTTAAAGACCTGAAAGTCATGCTTGGAAAGGGGATGTTCAAAAGGCGAGGCACAACGAATAAAATGAAGCCCGTTGAGAAGCTCATCTGGAAGAAGAGGTCAATATTCTGGGACCTCCCTTACTGGAAGCATCTAGAAGTCTATCACAGCATCGATGTGATGCATATAGAGAAGAATGTGTGCGATAGCATAATGGGTCTCTTATTGAACATGCCTGACAAAACAAAATGTGGTCTGAATGCACGGCTAGACATGGAAGATATTGGAATCCGACCAGAGTTAAGATCGTAGAAAATAGCAAATGGAAAGACGTTCCTTCCGCCTGCTTGTTATACCCTTTCCAAGCCAGAGAAGATTGAGTTATATGATTGCTTGCATGGTATCAAGGTTCCATCCAGCTACTCCGCCAACATCAAGAGACTTGTTTCCATGGAAGATCTAAAATTAATTAGCATGAAGTCACATGATTGCCATGTGCTTATGACACAGATGCTTCCGGTTGCAATTAGGAATATTCTTCCACCAAACGTACGGCGGACTCTCACGAAGCCGTGTGGTTTCTTTAACACACTTTAGAAGAAGGTCATTAGCCTTAAAGAACTAGATGGTCTACAAGATGGGGTGGTGAAGACTCTATGTGAGCTCGAGATGTTTTTCTCTTCATCATTCTTTGATGTCATGGTTCATCTCATAGTCCACCTAGTGCACGAAGTAAGGATGTGCGGCCCTGTGTTTCTTCGCAGCATGTACCCATTCGAACGCTACATGGGAGTTTTGAAGCACTATGTTCGGAATCGATCTCACCCTGAGGGCAGTATCATCGAAGGCTACGCAATAGAAGAGGTCATTGAGTTCTGTGTTAAATACATGTCCCATCTTCAACCAGTAGGTGTGCCTCGATCTCGCCATGAGGGCAGGCTACTCAGTGTAGGGACCATTGGAAGGAAAGTAATCGATCATATTCAGATTGAGTATGCTTAAGCCCATTTAACTATTTTGTAGCACATGGCCATTGTTTCACCATATATGAATGAACACAAGGACATTCTACGTCAACAAAATCCAACTCGCGCAAATGACTAGATCATAAAACATCACAATCCAGAGCTCAATGAATAGTTCAAAGAGCGATTCCGTGTACTCCCATCAAGTGGTGCATTGTCATATTTAGCTAGAGACCCAGCATGGTCGGTCATCACATGGAAAGGATACGAAATCAATGGATACATCTTTTACACAAAAGAACAAGATATGAAAAGCACGGTGTAGAATAGTGGTGTCTGTGTAGAAGCTCTCGAAACAGATGACAAGAAACAACTGTATTACAGGTACATAGATGAGATTTGGGAGCTTGACTACAGCGAAAATTTTAAAATCTCGTTGTTTCGTTGCCGCTGGGTCAATAAAAAGCAAGTGATACCTTACGACAAAGGCCATACCACCGTGAACCTTGAACGTGTCGCGTACAAAAATGAGTCTTTCATCCTCGCTCAACTAGTTCATCAAGTCTTCTACATTACCGACCCATCCAACAAGAAGCAGCACGTAGTTATGCCCTCAAAAAGGAGTATTGACGGAGTTGAACACGTGGTGGATGAGGAAGATTACAACAAAATCAATGAGTTCACAGCCCCCGATGATGGAACAAGGGTCGAAGATGAATTGCAGCATGATCCTGCTCCGTATAAACGAAGTGATCATCAAGAAGGAAATATTTTATAACATAACTTCCAATATTAATGATATATGGTACTATTTCCTATGATTTAGAATAATCGATACGAAGTGATCATCAAGAAGGAATTATATGTTCTATGATTTAGAATAATCGTATATGTACGATTTCCTATGATTTAGAATAATCGTAACTGATCTACAAAGAGAAGAACTTAAATACAAAGAAAATAAATTAAACAAAAAATTACTTATCTACAAAGAAAATTAGTTAAATACAAATAAAATAAATTAAATTAAAAAATAACGCTTATCTACAAAGAAAATAAAGCCAACGATTGGAATTCTAAAAAAATAACTTTAGGGTTTAGGGTTTAGGGTTAGGGTTTACTCTGGAACGCCGACTGCGTAAACATATTACAGTCGGTTTCAGGCGACCAAACCGATTGAGATATTATGTTATCTCAGTCGGTTGCCTACCGACTTAGATAGTATGTTATCTCAGTCGATTGCCTTCCCCGACCGACTGAGATAGTATATTATCTCAGTCGGTTTCCTTGCCTGAACCGACTGAGATAGAACATTATTTCAGTCGGTTCGGCAAACCGACTGAGATAGCGTATTATCCCAGTCGGTTATGTGGACCAAACCGACTGAGATAGAAAATTATCTCAGTCAGTTTTTTGACCGAACCGACTGTATTAGATTTTCTCAATCAGTTTTCTCGGGGTTAACCAGCTGCGATGACTTTGGTTAATAAAAACTGATTCGTCTCCTTCCTCTGGAACTTCACAAAGCTTTCGACTCCCGTCTTTCTCACAGGACCCGCCGCCGCCTCTAACCGCCGCTGCTCCAGCCGCCTCAACCGCCGCCCCTCCTCCGAGATGGCCTCCTCGTCGCGCCGGACGAAGTCCCCAAGCCGCCGAGCCACCGCCACCGCCGTCGCCCGGGCCACTGCTGATCTGGCCCAAGCCGATGCCTCCGTCGCCCAAGCCGCCGCCACCTCCTCCCCGGTCCACCACACAAGGTACAAGGCCACCTCTTCACTTCATGTATTGCATTGCTCGATTGCTCTGGCTGTGTAGTTGTGTGGCTCGATTGCTCTGGCTGTGTCATCCTAGGTTCACACATGCACATGGCATTTCTTTTGCTGTTATTTTGCTCATTCTACCACGCAAACTGCATGTGCATGTTAATCTGGAACAAAAAATTGCTTAAATTTGCAGCCACAAGCTTTGCTCAATAAGATGGTCATGTACTAATGGTCTAGCATAAGCTTGTCGATGATGCGATTGCCATTTTAGTTACCTGCATCTCTAGGAATCATGGCAATCAACAATCAACAGAGTCCCTACATAAGCATATCAACGATGCTATTGCTGCTTTAAATTGCTCTAGAATGAAATGGGTGCAAACTACAAATTGCATGGTTTCTGTTTGCAGATCTGCTTTTGATCCCCGATGATCAATCATTGCATTGAGTTTTCAGTACACCGGGCAACTTACTTTCCCATTTCACTTACAAATGTCTGGACATACTTGAAACTTGTGTTCATAAGCATTCACTTTCTTTTTTGATGTGACATGCTTACTGAGTTGATTAATTAACTCGTCGATCCAAGTGGTATAAAAAGAGCAAGATGAACCAACAATCAGTGTGCTGCTCATTTTGGAAAGTCAGCCCTGTCTAACTATTGACATTCTAAGCTTTTGTACTTTGCATGTAAAATGTTTTTTGAAGGAAAAGAATAGCAGGAATTAGATATGTTAGAAAATTCTCCAAAATTACTCAGCTCAATAATATCTCATGTAGAATTTTCACCTATTCTCAATCAGTAGAATGCTATGGTTCAATTAGATGGTTTAAAACTGCTGACCAAAATGGTATGGTTCCATTAGATGATTTAGAATGATTTAGAATGATATGGTTCAATTAGATGATTTAGAATGATTTAGAAGATTTAGTTGATTTAGAGTGATCTAGATGATTTAGAACAATTTAGAATGATCTAAATGACTTAGATAATTAGTTGATTTAGAATGATTTAGATGATTTAGATGCTTAGATGATTTGTACTTTTCCTCTATTATCCCAAGATCACCAGACAATGGCGACTCTTGGTCGCCGTCGCCACCTAGGCCATCCGGTGACACAACAAGCACCTCCGGACCTAAGAAAAAGGCCCGTCGAGGAGAAGGAAGGAAACGGTCGAAGAGACCGGATGCGAAGTACACGGTCACGCACTTGCACGACTCAGGGGCACCAGACGAGCCTGAGAATGCAAGGAGGAAGTTCAACACGGTCTGTGGGATCGTAGCAAGAGAGCGGGTTACAATCACTTTAGAAAGTTGGAAGAGAGTAGGAACAGAACAGCTCGTTGTGATTACAGGGGAAATCTTGGGATACTTCATCTTACCTGAAGAATGGAAAGCTCGTATCGAGCGAGCAGCTAAGATCACAGCCTGCAAGGCTTGGAAGAACTGGAAGACTATCCTCGTCAACGAGTACGTGTATGCCAAGGTGGAGCCTTTCGGGAAGAGGCCAATGGTTTGGAACGAGTTCGTCAGGATGAAGATGACGGAAGAATTCAAGCTGAAGAGTGAGCAAAACCGAGAGCTCTCTAAGATAAACAAGCACCCGCACCGTCTAGAGACTGCCGGCTACGTGGGAATGAAGAAGAGATGGAAAAGGGAGGATGAGCAGGCATTGCAATCGGATGCCCCTCCCAGATTTGCGAACATCGCGGATGTGAGGACCAAAGCCTGGGTTAGAGCCAGGGCATCTGCATCGACATCGGCTTCGGGCGACCCAGCATTTGAGAACCCAGCTGACGCACAAGTGTACAGACGTTTGGTGAGATATAAATCCCGCCTTGGTCGTACTAACAGCTTGTCAATCATACCAATTGTAGTAACAAATAATTCTGGATTTTGTAGCTAGAGTTCGATGCGTCATCCCACGCTGGCACCTTCGTACGAGATGTGCTCGAAGATGGCTTGGGAAACCCCGAGCACCCAAGTCGCACGAGGGGTGTAGGTTCCCTTATTCCCCGCAAGTATGGACTCTCCCAGGCTTTGGAGGCGAAGCGCGAACGCAAAAGGGCGAGAAAAGCTGCTGAAGAACAACGCAAGCGTGAAGAGTTCAAGCAAGAGATACTTTGAGACTTAAGAGTGGACTGGATTCTAACTCCGCGACAAGAACAGCCAATTGCAGCCAGCCCTGGAGCTCGACATAGTAGCTACGCGTCGATTGACCTCCCTACGCGCCAGGAAGATACAACTTGTACCTTCTCCTGTGATGAGATTGAGATATTCTTGATATACCTTGAAAAATTATTCCACATAAGATTGTTTGTGGCCTGTTGGCTGAAATGCATTCTTTGATGTAGGCTCTCACGAGATGCATGATTCAAGTTAGGTTGGTGGGCGTGGATGATCTCGTGTATGCCGCTTGGGGGCTAGTATTCCCAGCAACGGGAGAGCAGAGGATACATAACGTCCTCCTAGACCCTATGAACGCGAAGGTGAGCATCGATGGGGTTAATGACACTTTTAGCAAGCTGAAGCTCCTGATTCTACCGAACAACGAGATCTTAACTCTAAGTCAAGCCAAGGGGACATTCATCCAGTGGCCCAAGAGGGACATCTCTCTCGATGCGTCGCGGTCGACTAAGAAGGTTTTGCCGCGACCAACAGATGAACCAGTGGAGACTTTGACGTTCTCGCCTCTTGTGGTAGCGGCGCTGTCACCAAGACAGCTTGAGCTGACAGCACAAGAATCATTGAAGAGGTCTCCCAAGATGGCATCGCCGAAGCATGGTAAGGGAAAGGACTTGATGAAGGTAGCTGCTAGCCGAGAAATGACCATCGAAGAAATACAGGCGATATATGAAGCTGGAGGGAGTCTCCCCAGTGCTCCGACTGTCCCGACATACAAGGCCGGGAAGCCGATGGTCAAGAATCACAAAAAGATGATGTCTGAACTTGGCTGGGCTTGTACTACATTGCAAAACCGTTACTTGGATAATTTTAAGAAACCCAAGCATCAGCGGAGCGATAGCATCATTGGCAGGTTCGGACGTGAGCACTTCCTCCATGATGAGGGTCGACTGTTCGTCGCGACTTGGGAGGACTTGTTCCTTACAGGACACGGGCCTCGTGAGATGCTTCACACTGTAAGTTCTTATAATCATGCTCTATTTAATTTACTATAATACCTATACATGTCACAAATATGGAACTCTTCCCTCTGTGTATATGTAGGTTCGCTTATATCAAGGTGAGAGAAGCAAATGAACCAATAGGATTCGCCGACCCACACCTTGCCTCTGAGCAATCCATGGAGTATGCTGAAAGGGTTGTCGAGGATTATCTCATCGATATCATGGAGGCCAGCCAGCATAAGAAATTCATCCTCTATCCCTTCAACAAAAGGTAAGCGCCATAAACTTGTCAATGTCTCCAACTTATTCATTTCGCACCTTCGGCGCATCATCAACTAACTTGGGATTAATGACCATTTAGCTCCCATTGGATCCTTATTGTTATCATACTCCCTATCAAGAAGGTGTATTATATGGATTCATACCTCGAAAACATGACCGACATCAAGAGGGTTAGCAAAGTGATCGATAGGTAAACAAATTACCTCATGAAATTCGATGGTAATAGGTCATTGGTATAATTACGGCTTTTCTTCCATGATTCAGAGCATACCAAATATTTTGTAATCGCGTGGGGAAAAAGGATGATGCGGGGGCCCCTCATAAGTTGTACCACCACTTCTCCTTTCTGGTATGTATCCTGTCGCACACTTTTAAGCTCGCTGGTATCAATTCTATAGACCTATATACCAAGGGAATGTATATCTTTGCAATGCCACCAGCAACCTAATTTTAGCAATTTGTGTGGCTTCTATGTCGGCCATCACATGAACCTTCTCATGTCTCGAGCTTCCGCTAACAAATTCTTAGTTGCCGAGGTATGCTAACTATCATTTCGATTTTGTTTTATTCATCTTCTATCTAGCATCAGTATGATCTTCATATCGACAGGTTGGTGCTGTTGCACGGACGGAATTGCTGAAGACGGATCTAGCCAAGATGCGAGAAGACATGGTGCGTCTCCTTCTTGCGAGCGTCATTGATCCAAAAGGCGAGTTCTACTACGACGGATCCGACGACTAAGACAATTGTTTTGAATCAAATGATCGATGTTTAGTTGTCACTTGTATTTCAACCTGTTGCAAATTCCTCAAGACATGTGATGGATGTTGTGGTGTAAATATTGAATTTCTATATACTTTCATTTGTGTTTAGTTGTTAATTAAAATATGATGTCAATATGAATCTCTATTATGAATTCAAGTTGGATGTGAAATGTGTTCTGGGGATTATGGGAATCTGGGAATATAAAGTGCTTTTTCTGTTTCAGGGCAGACAAAAACTTAGATTCTGCCTGCCTTGTACCAACGAATATCCCAGCCGGTTGTTTCCCTGGAACCGGCTAAGATGAGCCTTCATCGTTGCCTGTTGAATAGGGAAAACCGACTGAGATATGCTATTATCTTAGTCGGTTCCCGCGTAAAAACCGACTACAAAAGTTTACTCTTCTGTCGGCTCGGCTGCGAAACCGACTAAGATATTATATTATCTCAGTCGGTTTTTCATTCGGAACCGACTGGGATAGTATAATATCTCAGTCGGTTTTTTTGTTCTAACCGGCTGAGAAGTTGTTATCTCAAAATTGGCTGAGATAATTCATATTATTAGCACCCTTTCTCTACAACCGGAAGGTAAATCGGCTGAGATAGCAATTTTGGGCCGACTGTAATTGTGTGTTCTGTAGTAGTGGGAATCTACTACTAAGAGATGATACTTCTTCAGACCAAAGCAACCGCAGCCCTCTAGCACCGGACTACCAGCCAAATCGGGAAAAACCAGAACCAGATACTACACTGGTTCGGTTCGCTTCAAAGACCGTCCATGCAATCGGACCTGAAAAAACCGGGTGAACCAGTCGGTTTTGTACTGAACCGGTCATTTTTTACTAATATTTTAAGCAATATTTACATATTTTCTAGTGTAATAAATAGTCAAATAGTAAGATAATACTATATTATAGAACGGCGGTTCAACCGCTGAACCGATGAACTGAAGCCTTGACTGATTCAATCTCTGGTCTGGTTTCAATAACTTGGCCTTCATTATGACCAACTGAAGGTTGAACAAAAGCACTATCTAAATGAAAATGAGTAACAAGATCAACAGGAGAAAACTTTGAAGATCTCATTTCAGAAACGAAAGTTACCTTCGCTTTGGTTGACATAATTAGGTGTTGCAGGTGGTGCATTTTCAAAATTTGGAGGGAGCCACCAGTCCCTCGACAGTTCCATGAAAGAAGACTAATGGTTCCTGAGGCGTCTTACGGGTTGGTGTCACTGCCCCTGAATCGTCCGTGCGATTAAGCTGATGGTGCACATCAAGGTTGGGCCCTCTATCCCACTGGCTAGGAGAACTTCCATGACGACGATTACGTTGCTCAAGGGTGGTGATGGTGATCGGAGAGAAGTGACTGTTGAAGTCCAAAATTCAAATCTCTTGGCTCTTTTCACGCTTTCTCACAAACGGATTAAAAAATAGATTTTTATTTTTGTTGAAGTTTGGATAAACCATTGCTTCGTCTGGTGTCTACTAGTAAAACCCATCTACTGCCAACAAATACCTTCTTTTCTTTTTTGTTGTGTAATTGTTCTATTTAATTGAATCGGTTCAATTCTTGTCCTCATATTGAAATGAATCGAGATTGATAAGGAGTTAGTTAATGACGTTTGAGCAAGTACTTTTTTCAGTGTCTATTTATTTTCGATTGGTATCTATGGATTAATCACAAGCCGAAACATGGCTAGAGCTCTAATATGTCTTGAACTTATACTGAATTCAATTAATCTAAATCTCGTAACATTTTCTGATCTATTTGATAGTCGCCAATTAAAAGGAGACATTTTCGCAATTTTTGTTCCTTTTCGACTTTCCATTTCTTCATTTGGAATCTGGGCTCTTCTATTTTTGACTTATTTTTTTGGCTTTATTCTTTATTTATTTCATTTCCATTTTTCCCGGATCCTCCCTCTCTATCAAGAATAATGAACTGGGTGCTGATACAGTACAAAGAAAACTAACTAAATTAACCAAACTTGCCGGATGTTGAGGCATTCTCAAAGAATGAGGGGCAAGGGGATTGATACCGAGAAAGATTTCTTCTTATTATAAGATGTGATTTGATCCGCATATGTTTGGTAAAAAAAATCTTCTCTTGCCAGAATCATGTTCCATATTTGAAGCGGGTTGACCTCCGTGCTTCTCTCATGGTACAATCCTCTTCCTGCTGAACCCCCTTTCTCCTCGGTCCACAGAGAAACAAAATGTAGGACTGATGCTAACAGTTCATCACGGAAGAAAGAACTCACAGAGCCGGGATCCCTGGTCAGAGTTACACTACTACAGAAATGATTTGTACAGACGGTTCGGAAACACCGTGCGGGACGGTTTTTCGAACCGTCTGTACGAAACCGTCAGTACAAATCAGGTTTGTACAGATGGTTAATGAATCGTCTGTACAAATAATTAGTACAGACGGTTCCACACTCGAACCGTCTGTGATATTCGCTAGAACAGTACCTCAAAAGTATTTGTACAGACGGTTCCATCCACAAAATCGTCTGCACAAATGCACTGAACAGTACCTTAAAAGCATTTGTACAGACGGTTCCATTCCTAGAACCGTCTGTACAAACGCCGTAAATAGTACAGACAAGTATTTATACAGACGGTTCAACTTCTAGAACCGTCTGTAGAAATAAATTGAACAGTACGCTAAAAGCATTTTTACAGACGGTTCCATACGTAGAACCGTCTGTACAAATGCATTTGTACAGATGGTTCTACCCCTGGAACCGTCTGTACTACTGCTGAGGCAGTACAATAATGCTACCGCGGCAGCGGAAATAACCGTTTCTGCTGTCGCGGCAGCAGTGCGGCAGGGCGACTGTGCTACCGCCTGCTGCCACGGCAGCGGAAACAGATGTTTCTGCTGCCGCGGCAGCCGTGCGGCAGGGCGACGGTGCTGCCGCGGCAGCAGTGCGTCATGGCGACGATGCTGCCGCCTGCTGCCGCGGCAGCGGAAACTGCCGTTTCTGCTGTCGCAGCAGCCGTGCGGCAGGGTAACGATGCCCGGTGCTGCCGCGGTCCTACCGCGGCAGCGAAAACGCTAGAAACAGAGTGATCGATCACAAGCATAGCATACACAGACACACAATGTAGTCATTGATCTTAGACATAGCATTCAGAACCAAACATGAAACGTCATTCTCAACCACAAAGTCATTCAGAAGCAGTAATTCATCCATAACCACATTACAATTCATTCTCAACCACAAAGTTATTCACATGCAGTAATTCATCGACAAATTAGAAGAGAAGTCATTGTTAGGGAAAAAACTCTTAAGTCATTGAGGAGCAACATTTTCAGGACAATGGAATTCTCCAGTTTCCTTCAACAACTCTCTAAGTATGAAAGCTATTAACTGTTTTTGAACAAACCGAACGCCCTCACTGTCGAGCTCATTTGTAGGAAACTTAAAAGTCTGCAGAAGAAAATTAAATAGCTAGGTTAGGCACAATGTCCGAACGATGAAAAATGCAACTACATATAGTGTAATGACACTAACCTCCACATCTACCGGACTAGAGTGAACGATCTGCATCATATATGTCACGACATAGTATCCACAGAGATTGTTGCCCGGCGGCTGCCTGTGGCACTGTACAAATCATGATTACGTGCAGGGTAATTTAGTTTTACCGAATACATATTAGAACGTGCGAGGTGATTATTCATGGGCGAGGGAGGAATTATTACCGAGAAATAAAATCGGTGGGTCGGTTCGGTTTTTCCTGTTTTCACAACCCCCCCCCCTTGGCAACATACTTCTTGAACGCCCCGGTGAGCAACGTCGTCAAATCTGCGTACTTCTCTGGTGGGTAGTCCCTGGAGTCGAAGTACGTGGCATGTAGATGTTGTGGCTCGAGGCAGATGAGCATCCAGTGGAATCCATAGTTGTACGGTTGAAGAATGACGCGCTTAGTATAGAGAAGGAGCATGGCGTCCGAAATGTATTCCTCGACCTCCTTCGGCTAGAATTGGACCATTGTGCATGCGACCACTTGTGGATCGAGGAATCCGATATTAGGATTTTCTGCCCTAGCTACTTGAATCATATGTCTACACATAAAAGCAATGTTATTGAAAGAGCGTATCAATAAGTTAGGCAATTCATTTAGCATAAACCGTGATTGAGAACACTTACAGTGTCCAGCATCTTAATAGGCTGACATCGAGGGCATCATGACGGTAGAGATCGGATAAATCCTTGAACTCGACGGTAAAAGTTCCACCCAGATAGAGGAAATGTTGCCGCTTGAACGTGGCGCCGATATTTTGAGGAAGCGCTGTCTCCTCGTTGGACCTCTTCATGTAAAAATCATGCACAATCTGAGCTGCACAATCTGAGCTGCCGTTCCGTGTAGCTTCTTATCTCGGGTTCTTCTTCTACCTCTTTGCCCTTGGCCGACTTTGTGCTATTTCTGGTGACCCTAGGCTGAGCTTGAGAAGTCGATTTGGCAGCCTGTCTACTAGATTTGCTAGATTGCTGAGATTATGCTGAAGCGGATTTCACCTTTGGTGGAGGAGCACGGATTGAGCAATCTTGACCGTAACGTACCAGAGACAGCGGCTGTGCAGGAGGTGGAGGGGCAACCAGGGAAATGTACTTCTTCGGCCACTGGATGAACATGTGGATGGCCTACCCCAGTGTCGTGACGTCGTCCTCCAGGCGTACAGGAAGTGTGAAGGAGGAGCAATTCGCATACACCATGTCCACTGCCACCTTGGCGTTACCCGCCGCTAGCGGAACTCCGTGCACCATCGAGTCTTCGACATATGGAAATGCTAACCCCGTGCTAGCCTCAAGCATGTCAGTGGGGCCAAAACAGCTGGGCACGAGGAGCTTGCACTTAGTTGCCACCCGGATCTCGTCGACAGGGAATCTTTCACTAACGACTTCACGTGGAATGTCCTTGACATGTAAGTCGTCGGCGCGGTCGTCATCTCGAACGTGGTCATGAGCAGCTAGTTCATCGACGTCTTCGACATTGTCATTTTCCACGGATGCGCAGCTACTCCACCGCCGAGCATAATGCTAGCAGTGACGGTTTGACTAGTATCCCAGAAGTTGATGAAAAGAGCATTTTGAACACGATAGCAAGCAACAGAGCACAAAGTTACTGTCTATGAATGGTATTATGCTCTGGACTCAAAACTTTCCAAATATCACACCTATTAGTTAGCATTTAAAATATGCATAAATTTAGTAAGTTGAGACGAACAAAGCACATGGCAGCTATAAAGAAATGAGCCATACTTTGTACAATCAGGGGCAGAGGGCGTCGGGGCAGAGGGGAGGAGGTCTTCAGGGCGGCAGCGGCATTGGGGCAGAGGGCTTCGGGGCGGCGGCGGCGTCGGGGCAGAGGGCTTCGGGGCGGCGGCGTCGGGGCAGAGGGCTTCGGGGCGGCGGCGGTGTCGGGGCAGAGGGCTTCGGGGAGGAACGAACGCTGGAGAGGAGCGGGGAGGCCGGAGAGGCCGGGGAGGAGAAGGCCGGGTGACGGCGGTGATGTGCGGCGGTGGCGGCTCAGAGTTCGGGCGCGAAAGACTAGGGTTAGCGATGAAAATTGAAACTGGCGGCGCGGGTTTGGAAAGAGGAAGGCCGCGAGGGGATTTATTAGAGATGGTATTACAGACGGTCCGGAAAAATGAACCGTCTAGACTAATAGTACAGACGGTTCTATACCACGAACCATCTGCACTATTATTAGTACAGACGGTTCCACACCACGAACCGTCTGCACTATCATTCTTACAGACGGTTCTCAATATGGAGCCGTCTGTACTAATATTGCAGGCGGGACACTGCTACATTAGTACAGACGGTTCTCAATATGGAGCCGTCTATACTACGTTAGTACAGACGGTTCCCAATACGGAGCCATCTGTATTATTGTTAGTGCAGACGGTTCTGTACTACGAGCCGTCTGTATAAAGATTTTGCCCGAGTTAACCTACGGTCCCACTTGTCATGCTCTCTGGCTAAGAAGAGGCTAAGTAATGAGACTTTCATGTTATTGATTTATTAAGGAAAAGACAGAAAATGCTAGAAATGACTTAAACTTCTAAAAATCATAGAAAATTCATATGAATTCCAATTGAGTTGAACTTTTTTTGTAAATTCATATTTTAATCTGTACAATTTTATGGTATAACTGTTATTCATGTTACTATTATGGAAAAGTTTGAAAATGCCCTTAAACCCATAAACTTGTAAAATTCATAACTAATGCAAACAAACTCCGCATGACATATTTTTTTTTGTAAATTTATGGTTTCATACGTACTATCACATGGTGTAGGTCTCATTCATATTACTGTAACTCAAAATCTGCAAACTTATTATTGCATTAATAGTTCATACAGAAAACCCTGGTGGCGATACTTAACAATCGGGTTACATCATAGAATATAACCTAATCTCCTTTAACAACCAGCCCTTCTTGATGATCGACGCGCAGATAGCAGGTGGCCCCGATCGGCAGTTGTTCTTCATTCAGCGCGGTGCCATCTCCAAGGGGGAACTCATCAAATTGATTGTACTCTTCTTCGTCCACGACATTCTCAACTCCGACAATCCTTCTTTTCCCTTGAAGGATTACGTGAAGTTTCTGATTTGCCCGGTCTTGGACATAAAGGACCTGAATAGCTTGCTTAGCGAGTACAAAAGGTTCGTCTTTGTATGCGGCACGTTCGAGGTCCACCGTAGTCATGCCGTACTTGTCGACCTTAACACTTGAGAGTGTGACCCAACGGCACCGGAAGAGGGGGATCTTGAAACGTACATAGTCGAGTTCCCAGATCTCCTCAATGTACCCGTAGTACGCACACACCCCACGTTTGTACTGGAAGACATCTATGCGGACACCGTTGTTCTGTACCGTGCTCTTCGTATCCTGTGCTCTAGTATAAAAGGTGTACCCATTTATGTCGTATGCTTTAAATTTCAGGATTGTGTGACTTGGCCATCTGGCCAACCAGCCAATATTCTCCTCTGTTGTACTATTAGTACTTTGAACCCGTAACTAGTTGTTGAAGCTGTGGTTGTGCTGTCTGGTAAGCCAAGCCTCCATACGGCCTGGATTCTCTCTGCGTAGCTCGTCCTTATGCATGTTGATATGCGGGGCTACTTCAGTCATGTGTTGTAAGACTGTGAAATAGGCTTGAGATAACACCGCGTAGTCAAGAATGAGTGATTTCCTCCCTATGGTCCCTTTGCCATCCAGTCTCCCCTCATGGCGAGACATAGGCACACCTATTGGTTTGAGCTGGTCCATGTAATCGATGCAGAGCTCGACCACCTCTTTGGTTGTGTAACCTTCGACGATGCTGCCCTCTAGACGAGATCTATTTCGTACGTACTGCTTGAGAATTCCCATGTACCGCTCAAACGGGTACATCTGACGTAAAAATACCGGTCCACAGATCTTTATCTCTCTCATGAGGTGGACGATAACATGGACCATGATATCAAAAAACGACGGAGGAAAGTACATCTCAAGATGACATAATGTCTTCACCACATCGGCCTGCAACACATCTAGTGCTTCGGGATCGATGACCTTCTGAGAGATTGTGTTGAAGAAGTAACACAGCCTAATGATTGTGTCTCGCAGATAGCTCGGCTGGATATTTCAGATTGCAACAGGAATCATCTGTGTCATCAACACATTGCAATCATGGGACTTCATGCCAACTAATTTTAGATCTTTCATCGAAACAAGTTTCGAGATGTATGTGGAGTAACTGGACGAAACTTTCACACGTTGCAAGCACCGGCACAGTTCGGTCCTCTCGGCCTTTTTCAGGTTATAGCAGGCCGGAGGAAGCCTTGTTCTGCCTTTTTGGGAGGGCTCAGGTGCCAACTCGGGTCTGATCTTCATGTCAACCAAGTCGAGACGTGCGTTGAGGCCGTCCTTCGTCTTCCCTGCAATATTAAGTGAGAGACCAATCAGGCTATCACACACGTTCTTCTCTACGTGCATCACGTCGATGCAGTGCCGAACTTTAAGGTGCTGCCAATACGGTAACTCCCAAAATATTGATTTCTTCTTCAACATGCCGCTGGCCTTCACTTTTTTACCACTCTTTCCAAGGACAACATCGATATTCTTAACCATATTGTACACCTCTTGCCCGCTGTAATGCCTTGGAAGTAAAGCTCTCTCCCTCGCCCCACAAATTATTCCTTCATATTGCGGTACGGGTGATTCCTCTTAAGGAACCGACGGTGGCGCATGAACACCGTCTTACGGGAGTGGGCCAGCCACCTACTCGCAGTACCATCGAAGCACTGAGGGAAAGCCTTATCTGGTTCTTTACTCTGGCTCGAAAGGTTACGTAGGACAGGCAAATCATTGACCGTGCAGAACAACATGGCGTGTAGGGTGAAGTTCTCTTGTTTGTACGCATCCCATACATGCACCCCTTCGTTCCACAGTGTTTTCAGATCTTCCGCCAAAGGTCTTAGGTATGCATCAATATCATTCCCAGGTTGCTTCGGCCCTTGGATAAGCAGTGACATCATGCTGTACTTCCGCTTCATACACAGCCAAGGTGGTAGGTTATACATACTAAGAGCAACTGGCCAAGTGCTGTGCCGGCTGCTCATGTTGCCGAAAGGATTCATTCCGTCTGTGCTCAATGCGAACCTTATATTCCTCAGCTCCGCACCGAAGTGTTCGAAGATCATGTCGATGTTTCTCCACTGCGCAGAATCGGCAGGGTGTCTTAGCTTTCCATCTTCCTTACGGTCCTCCGAGTGCCAGCACAACAATTTTGACTCTTTTGGGTTCGCAAACAAACGCTTCAGACGCGGAATTATGGGCAGATACCACACCACCTTAGCGAGAAATCCTTTCTTCAGCTCGATGAAAGACTCGTCGTCGTCTGGTTGACTCTTACGCTTGTAACGAGATGCTTTGCACACTGGACATTAACGTAAGTTCGATAATTTAATGCGGTACAAGATACAGTCGTTCGGACATGCATGTATCCTTTCTACCTCCATCCCCAGTGGACAAACCACCTGCTTTGCTCGGTATGTGTTTTTGGGCAGCTCGTTTCCATCCGAAAGCATCTCCGATAGTAGACCTAAGAACGCCGTGAAACTCTTGTCTGACCAACCATAGCTTGCTTTCAATTTAAGCAGCTCGAGCACGGATGATAGCTTTGTGTATTTCGGCTTGCAACCCGAAAACAAAGGTTTTTCTGAGTCCTCAATCAAGTACATGAACTTGTTTAAGTCTCTCTCAGTATTAAAGTTCACGTCTGCATCGCGTATCATCTGATCCAACCTATCATTGTCCTCTGCGCCACCACAATCATCGTCTGCACGTACTTCCTCCGCGCGGCCACAATCATCGTCTACACCTACTTCCTCGTCATCTTCTCTCCTTTCATTGACTTCGGGTTCTTCGACGATGCCAACGTCTTTGTGTAACATGTTCTGCTCTTCACCATGTTTGGTCCAACACGTGTAGTCCGGTTTGAAGCCCCTAATAATCAAGTGCGCTTGGATTTGTAGGGCTGAGTTCTGTCTGAGAAATGATCTCTCATTTCTACAATCGCAACAAGGACAATATATAAATTCAACACCCTTCTTCAACCTATCCTCCTCGGCAACTCTCAGAAAATTTGTCACGCCATCAAGGTACCCTTGGTTCGTACGAGAACCGTACATCCACACTCGATCCATCTTGCTACACGCACTGCACAACAAGGAAATTAGTGTTAAATTGACCTAATAAAAGAAAGCCACCTAGCTTCTCATCAAAAAAAAGGAGCTACCAAAGTAATGTCCATGTAATAAAGTTCGTACGTAAATTCATCTAAAACACTACATTTCAGTTTTTTCAGTAATATGTAATCCCAACTATGCAAAACTCAAATAAAGTCAGTATCTAATTTTTTAAATAATCTAGAAAGGCAACATTCCGGCTCTATCGGGGAAGAACGAAAACACCGGAAAATAAGGGTATAAACATAATATCAAAATACGGAACATCGGCATGAGATGAAATGCATGTCATGGCATAGAGGACATAAAATAAAGAATAATGCAAATGGAATCAATTTAACCGGAGTCCGGACGCTCAAAATATCGCGATCCGAATTTCTGCGGCGGTTCCGGAAACCCTAATTTGAGTTTGTAGTCAATTTTATTTTTTCTACAATGCAAACATGAATGAAAATGACATAATTGAATAGATCTTATTTTTTGAACATTTTGATATATTATTTGCATTTTTCTGACTAATAATGAACTTTCTATGAATTTTATAAGATTTAAATATTTAAATAGTCTTTTTGATCTTTTCCTCAATAAAAATAATGAATAAATAAATTCAAAAATAGCAGAGGCTGACAGGTGGGTCCCACTAGTCAAAATTTGACTAGACACTGACATGTGGGGTCCACATGTCATATTTTCAATTCTTTTATTTCTTATTTTTGAATTTGGTCTTAATGTGTCCGGACAGCCATTAATTTGGTTTAGCGCAGCCATTAAGGCAGTTGGGACGCCGGCTGAGCACCGTCGCATCGGCAAGCGGCGGTGGCGCGGGACCGCGGCGGTGGAGGGAGGTGGGAGCGCGGAGCGTGGCGGCTTACCGGGACGCAGCGGGGCTCGGACGCGGCGGGGTGAGGCGTGCAGCGAGGTGGAGGCCACCGGCGGCGGGGAAGCTTCAGGGGCGGGGCGGCGGTGGCGGCTTGGGGAGATCGTCGGCGGGCGGCGGCGGCAGCTTGGGGAGGTCGTCGGCGGCGGCACGAGCTTCGGTCGGCTACAGCGCTTGCGGGCGGCTCGAGAGGAGGTCAGGAACTCTGCTGGGAGTGGGAGTGGGAGTGAGCTTATGTGCATCTTAGTACAGACGGCTCCAAGTAGGGAACCGTCTGTACAAACAACACAGACGGCTCCCTACCGGAAAACCGTCTGTACTGTGGGGGTTAGTACAGACGGCTCCCAACTGGGACCGTCTGTGACATTAGTACAAACGGTCTCAGTTGGGAACCGTCTGTACTGTCGAAGATGGTACAGACGGCTCCCAACCGGGACCATCTGTGACATTATCACAGACAGTGCCGGTTGGGAGCCGTCTGTACTGTGCTTGGCAGTACAGACGGTTACAGTCGGTAACCGTTTGTATTATTTGTACAGACGGTTCCTCGAGAGAACCGTCTGTATTGTACCGTCCCGCTTGTTCACCATCCTTGGTCGTCATTTTCTCAGACGGTTCGAGTTTGGAACCGTCTGTGATAAGCACTGTACAGACGGCTCCCCGTTGCCGTCTGTACAGGAGGCGTCCCGCTAAATGGTATCTGTAGTAGTGTTAGTGGGGAAGTGAACCTGGATGTAGATTTGAGGTCAACCTCCTAAATTCTTCTTAGAAGAACGGAGAGGCAATGGGGAGCCTTATCTCTTTGTATTCTCCTGATCTTTGCCATGAAGCGATGAGAGAAATTGTTGTGATTGTTGAGGCATGGTAGTGTTCTTGGAAATGGAAGTGACAAATTGGTAGAGACCTGCATGCTTTGATAGTAATCAAAGAACTCGACTTGTTGTTGGATCATACTTGAACCTGAAGGCTGGTGCGGTTGTGTATCAACATTATATAAGGGTTGTCGCTGACTCATGTGAAGCAGCTGCAGAGATTGTTGTTCTTGAAAATTTGGCCTAAGGTATCAGTTTCGCGGCTTTGAGTCATCCTGCTTTGCCCTATGGAAAGAGAAGGTGCGATTCGTGTTATCCTCCGGCGCATTGGCTGTTTTGAGTTGTTTATCTATGAACTGTCGATCACTGTACTGATGTATAACCTTCTGTCTCCATCCAAGTGTATGCGTCATGTTATATTTCTGCAGTTGTTCGATTACTGATGTGCTTTCCTCCTTGAGCTGGCCGCGGTAAATCAATTTGCATTGAGAGTTGTAGGAACTTGCATTAAGCGAGAAGGTTTTCTCGTTTTCTCCGTAGGCGGATGCCTTGCTTTCCCCTCCTCATCTCCACTCTCGCGCCATGAATCCCCAAAATCCACACGTAAATCTGGGTCAACACAACAAAATGAATCCTTCCCGGAGTGAGCCTCCTTTATCCTCCACCTGCTATGCTTCTCCCTCATCCATGGAGGCGAGTCCCCCGGATGATCTTGAAGCAACTTTTAGATCACTCAATATTTCCTCCAAAGAAGAGGTACATGTGCTATTTGAATATCAAGAAGAAGCTGCCTCCGCCAATTTCAATCTTCTACTCAAAGTTGGATCTCCGCAAGATGCCCCAACCAGATTAGTCTCTATTAACACGTTCCAGATGGCAATGAAAGTTGCATGGGGACACAGGTACTACAAGATTTTGCAGGTGGCCCAGGACCAGTTCATGGCACACTTCAAGCTCCAAGAAGATCTTCACTGGGTATTATAAAGGCAGCCCTCGATTTGGTTGGAGCGTAATGCGAGGATCTTCACAGGCGAGACGTCTTCGCTACCAGCTTTTATGGATAGGTTAATGGCTACAGCCGGCGAGTGGAGTTCGACAAGTATCCTGGATAACTAGGTGTGTGTTGAGGCGAGGTACGTGGAGAGTGTGTTGGCACTCTTCTGCCTACGCAGCATTATGTTCTACTTTCAATATTTTACTCTCTACTCTAATGAAAAAAGGCGCGTTGTTCACGTGTTCCTGAAAAAAAAAGCAGCCCTGGTCAGTAGATAGAGAGACCATTCTTATCGAATGGATATTCAACGCCCAAGCTCCTCTAGAGAGCTACATCTTTAGATATTTACCGGTTACCATTCGATTGTATGCTGTTCCTCAGTCTTTTTGTGAGCCTCCATCTGTCAAGAAGCTTGTTCATCACATAGGAATCAGAGATGATTCTGGAATTTTTTTTCTCAATCCTTAATATCTAGACAGAAAGAATATCTTACTGCTCGAATCATTATAGTTGTTACAAAGAAATTAATAGACACGGTAAGCATCAACACTTCTAAGACAAATCACAAGGTTTATGTCCATTATGAGAGAATCCACAAAATATATATGGGTATATGTTCCACGTGGTTGCTTCTTGCCCACAATGGCAAGAACTCAATTGCAAACTCAAAAATAATCCGGTGGAGGCAGCCAGGATTCCTATAGAAATTTATGGCAAATAGAGATCCCATGCTACTTCTGGATATTTGGCAGAATTTTAGTTTTTGTTGACTCTATTGTTTATACTTAACTAAATTGATTCAATTTTCAGTCCGTAAGGAGAGAGGGCTATTCTTTGGACGCCCATGGGTTCGTGGAGACTAGGATGTCATATCGAACGTGGTGCAATGAGCACTCATTATTTAGGCTAAGTGTTCAATTTATCATCGTGGAGCAAAATATTTGATCTTTCAGCATCATTACGCAAAGCTTATTCTGAAAGTGATTGAGTCTGTACTATGCAACATGTTACATATTGGCTGTAAGGCATACTGTGTAGAAGTCTAATTATGATTAAAAATTGTTGATTATTCTTTACATTCTGTATTGCATCTCTTGTGTGGAAACTATTTGTTTGAGAAGACTTTGAACTGTAGTTTATATCTGATCATTTGTTGATCACACTTCTTTATAAAGTGAACACTGTATTGAAACAATTTGACATATCAATGAGTGATCATCGCATCGATGCCCAGCGCAACGAAGCGAACTGACCCATTCTAAAGTGGATCCCGCAAAACTGCACGGGTTGATCTCAAAATATTTTATCTTTCACCATCATGAGAATAAGCTCATGCACAGCTTATCCCGAAAGTGATTGAATCTATACTATGCAACACGTTACATATTGGTTGGAAGGCATATTGTGCAGAAGTCTAATTATAACTAAAAGTTAGTTGTTGATTATTCTTTACATGTATTTCATCTCTTGTAAAGACTCTATTTGCTTAAGAAGATTTTGAACTGTGATTTACACCTGATCATCCATGTGGATCACACTTCTTTTATCACATAGAGTGAACAGTGCATTAAAACAATTTATAACATGATCGTCGCATCGATGCCTGGCGCGGCGAAGCGAACTGACCCATCTAATTCTGTTGTGAAGTGGATCCATTGATCCCAAAACCGTGTGCAAGTAAAGGTGCGACCCGGGCCGGGTTTTTCCGGGCTAGCCCGAGGCCCGGCCAGCACGGCCCGGCACGGCACGGCAGCTCGGCGGGCCGGGCTGGCACAGCACGAACGCTCGGGCCGGGCCGTGCCGTGGAGTTGTGCCCGATGGGTAGCACGGCCCGGCATGGAGCTTCGGGTCTGGTTCGTGCCGGCACGGCGATCGAAGCACGGCAGGGCCGCGGGGGTAGAGCGAGGCGGCGGGGCCCAGCGGTCTGGGGGAGGGGAGGGAGCGGGAGGCCAGCACGGGGACGTGCGGGCGGGAGGCGGGGCGGCCGGGGGGCCTGCTGCATCGCATGGGGGCGAGGCCACGAGGGGGCAAGGGGCTCACGCGTGGCGGCGGCGCGGCGTGGGGGCGGGGGGGCCGGCGCGGAAGGGAAGACGCGGGGGAGGGGGCCCGGGCGGTGGCGGGGGAGGAAGGGGACCCGGGCGGGGGTGTGCCGTGCGCCGGGGGGACCTGGCCGCGGGGAAGGAAGAATGAGGCGGGGGTGCGGGGGGCCGTGGGGCGCGTGGCGCCCGGGGGGGAGGGCCGGGGGCGCGCTTTAGTGGTGGCGGGCGCGTGGCGCCAGGGGTGAGCAGGGGGGCGGGGATAGGGGAGGGCAGCGCCACATGGCACAATGGGAGTGGGGGGGGGCCGGGGATAGGGGGGTCCGGTCAGGAGGGAGAGAGAGGCTGAGAGGGCTTCGGAGGGAGAAGGTAGGGGCTCGAGAGAAATCTCGAAGGGTTCAAAATTTTGAAAATTTTAGTACACGCAGAGAGCCTATATATATGCCTCCCTCAAGTCTCAATTCTCAACACAAAAATCACATACATACCTCCCTCTCAAGTCTCAAGTTTCACAAATGTTCTCTCGTCGTAAGGAGAAGGCCGCCGAGGTGGCGCGTCGACGCCGTCCTCCCATTCATCCTACGGTGTCACAACGAGGCCGATCCTCCCATGGCGGGTTGACGTCGCCACACCCTATTGAGGCCAACATGGAAGACGACGAAATCGATCCTCGTCTACTCTCCCCCGACATGGATGACTACGGTATGGAAGACGGTCATATGGATGGTACTACTGGTTTTGAAGATGTTGCTCATTTTTCAGGGGAACCGGAGTCAACGGACACCGACGTTGGATCATCGGTGCAAGGAACCAGGGGTGGAAGTAGCCGACGGTCATGGTGCTGGGAGCATATGGAGCACACCATAGAAATGAAAAACGGCCGTTAGGTATCATATGCCACCTGTAAATATTGCAAAGCTAGATTAAAGGCATCTTCCAAAATTGAAACAGGTAGTTTGAAGCAGCATGCTCAGGCATGCTTGCAAAAGATAGCCGCGGGACGGAGAGAAGGGGAAGCTGTCCAGACCCAGCTTAACTTTGGCCCCGACGGTTCGGTAAGTACATGGATGTACAACCCTCATGTAGCAAGAGAGGAGATAGCTAAATACATAGTTAGCGAGAATCTTCCGCTTAGTACGGGGGAAAGTGATAGGTTTGAGAGATTGATCCAACAGGCTTTCTACCCACAGTATACTCACGTCACTAGAAAAACCACTACTAGAGACATAGTAGCACTTTACAATCGTAAATTGGCTAAACTTAAAGAGCAGTACACGAAAGTGAGTTTTTCTTTCGCTTTAACGTCGGACATTTGGACTTCCTCCCATCAAAGGTCTGCCTATCTTAGTGTTGTTGCACACTATTTGGATGAAGAATTTAATTTGAACAAACGAGTCGTAGGCTTTAAGTTAATAGATGAGGCACACACTGGAGAGGCCATCGCGGAACGTATTCTTGAGGTTGTTAGAGATTTTAAAATAGAAAATAGAGTTTTCGCTATCACTCTTGACAATACCTCAGCTAATACATCGGCTATGGAGATTATCTCACCTCGTTTGCAAGCCTACACTGGAGGTTATATCATCCACCAGAGATGCATATGCTACATCATTAATCTCATCGTGCAAGCAGGTTTAAAGATAATGAAGCCAAATTTAGATAATATACGTACTGTTATTATGTTTATTACATCTTCACCGACAAGGTACAAAGTGTACCGCGACTATTGTAAGGCCAATAATAAGGTTGCAAGAAAATTCAATGTGGACATGAAGGTAAGGTGGAACTCCACATATACCATGCTAGAGCGGTGTGAGAGGTACGAGCAAATTATATCTCTCTATGTGAACTGTAATGCAGGTACGCAGATAATTACTGATGGAGATTGGGAGGTTGCTAGTCGTTTTTGTGATTTTTTAAAAATATTTTACAATGCAACCACAGTTCTATCTTGTATTTATTATCTTATTTCTTGCTTAGTCATCGAGTGGCTTTGGACAATGGCTGAAGCTATGAAAGAAAACATGGATGATAGTGTCCTAAAACCAATTATTGAACCAATGAAGGCTAAGTTCTTAAAATATTTTGCAACTATTCCACATCTTTATTGTTATGGTATTATTTTTTATCCTCATATAAAGTTAGAAGGACTGAAGGGGGCCTTTGAGGCAATTGGTGAAGCATTTGGTTTAGATTACTCTGATGCTTACGCTCATGT
Organism: Stipa capillata; assembly: GCA_019208055.1. Classification (NCBI taxonomy): domain Eukaryota; kingdom Viridiplantae; phylum Streptophyta; class Magnoliopsida; order Poales; family Poaceae; genus Stipa; species Stipa capillata. The sequence goes on along the minus strand of JAGXJF010002832.1, from coordinate 11,080 downwards.
TCATGATGAGCTTTTTGATGTTTTCGATTTGTATTATAAGAAATTTGGCAGTACAGGTCAACCAAGAACAAGTGTATCAGTAACCCCACAAGGAACAATCACTTTGAGCGCTGCTAATATGTGGAAGAATCTAAAAGGCAACAATTCTAGTGGATCATCTGGCAGAACGCAATGGAATCCAAGAGTAGAGATCAACCACTACCTCGACACACCTTATACGGAAACTGAGTTTGACCTCGCAGATGGCCAAAATGTCAACCTACTCATGTGGTGGAAGAACCATCATAGGATATATCCCGTGTTATCACATTTGCACGAGACATACTCATGGTTCCGGTGTCATCTGTCTCATCGGAAGCCACTTTCAGTATGGTAGGAAGGATAATCGAGCCAAGAAGGTCATCACTCGCACCCGCTATGGTTGAGGCACTTACATGTCTCAACGATTGGGACAAAGCAGAGACCCGGAAACAACATCAACTCGAGGATCCGGAGATCACGAAGGCTATGGCCGACCTTGAGAATCTCGACATTGAGTAGTATCCATGTATGCATACAAAATTATTGTACTCTTTTCCTTACGGGAGGTACTCCACACTGGAGTGTAAGGTTTTTAATGAGGGAATAATTACATATCAATAAAATTTCGTTATTCCTCCAATTAGTATTACCTTTATTTTTCTACTGCTATTTATATCTCTCCTTTAATCTTGCAATTCCCCTAAACCCCTATTTAAATGCCTCTATATTTTTTCTGCTCAATCCTCTTTACTTTTTTTCCCTTAAAAAACCCCTAAATAGCTAAAAAACCCCCTAAATAGCTAAACCCTAGTTACCCTAATTCCCTAAAGCCCTCCACCCGGCCATCCCCCCCACTGCCCCACGTGGCCTCCCCAGACCCCGGCCCCCCACCCACCCCCCACTGCCCCACGCGGCCACGCCCCCTGGCCCCTGGCCCCCTGCACGCGGCACGCCCGCCTGCCAAAATCCCCCCGGCCCCCGCCGCTTGGACGCTCCCGAGTCCCGCCCGGCTGCCCCCAAATCCCCCCGCCGCCTCCTTCTCCTCCCTCCCGCGGTCGTCCCTCCCCTCCCGCGTCCTGCTCCCGCCCGGCCCCCCCAAATCCCCCCGCCGCTCCCGCCCCCAAATCCCCCCGCCGTTCCCGCCCGGCCGCCCCCAAACCCCACGCCACCTCCTCCGCCGCCTGAGCCGCCTTCGAGTGCCGCCTTGCCGAGCGTCCAGAGCTCCGGTGCTGCGCCCTCGCCGTCGCCCCGCTCACCTCGCCCCAAGCCCCGGCAGTCGCTCCTCAACCCCGCTCACCACCCCGACGCCGGCGCGACCGAGCAGGCCACTGCCTCCTCGCCGCCGTGTGCGCCGCCCCCTCCTGCCCGGCTGCCCTCCTCCCCGCGCTTGCTTCGCCTCGGCGGCCCGGTATGCCGGTAATCGGGGTTCCCGTGGCGTGCTCGTGCTGGCACGGCACGGCGGGCCACCATTCCGTGTTTGGGCCTCGATCACGCCTCGGCACGGTTTGGATGGCGGGCCATGCCGACACGGTCAAGCGGCGGCCCGAGGCACATCACGGCATGGCCCGAGTCCCACCTTTATGTGCAAGCACGAGGAAGCAGGAGTATAGGACTATCGTACGCAATCACGTGCTTCCAGAAGCTAGCTCAGAAACCGCTAGAAGCATAGGTAGCGTACGTATCCAAGCCTGCACAATTGGCCAGTGATAGCGGTGGGCCGGAGCGCCCGCGCTCGCGGTCTCCTCGGCACGCGTCCAACCCCCACCACCTGTACGCCGCTCGGACCCACTAAGCTGGCGAGCCCCGCACACGCGTCGCTCCCCCGCACAGTCGCGTGTATGCGTGCCCGTTGCTCACTTCCAACTAGATCCATCCATGCCGCTTCACGAACGAACGGAGCTAAGACCGTACCCTAGTCCCTGGCTTTTATTTAAGGAGCTGTGCCGCCGTGCATGTCTGGTCCTACCTACCTTCATACGTTAATTAACCTGGTGCTATCGAAAAACCAGAGCTCTGTTGCTGTGTGCTCTCTGCAAGTCTCTCTCGCTCTAAGCCCTACTAGCTAGGGACAGATCAAGTGAAGACGCCGGGCTGCTGTGTTATAGTGTGAGAGAGAAGAGGATCGAGGTCGAGTCTCCGGTCCAATGGCGGGAGTGGGAAGAAACATGATCGCGCCACTCATGGTGCTCAACCTCATCATGTACCTCGTCGTCATCGGCTTCGCGGCCTGGAACCTCAACCACTTCATCAACGGCCAGACCAACTACCCTGGTACGTACGCAGTGTATGCATGCGTTTGTAGAGAGTTCTTGATTTGGAATGTTGATGTGTACATCCAGTACTCATGGAGTAACGCAACGCAATGTGTATGTGAATGGCAGGTGTGGCCGGCAATGGCGCGACGTTCTACTTCCTGGTGTTCGCCATCCTAGCCGGCGTCGTCGGCGCGGCCTCCAAGTTCGCGGGCGTCCACCACGTACGCGCGTGGCGCCACGACAGCCTCGCCACCAACGCCGCCTCCTCGCTCGTGGCCTGGGCCATCACCGCGCTCGCCTTCGGGTCCGTCCCATCTCCGGATTGACTTAATTTACAGCTTCTTTCGTAACTAATATGCATATGATTTGTTGTTTCTCTAATTCATTTGTGTTGCTCTGCCATTTTGCAGGCTGGCGTGCAAGGAGATCCACATCGGTGGCCACCGCGGGTGGAGGCTGAGGGTGCTGGAGGCGTTCATCATCATCCTCGCCTTCACGCAGCTCCTCTACGTACTCATGCTCCACGCCGGGCTCTTCGGCGGCAGCGGAGGCTACAGGGACAACGACTACGGCGTCGGCGGCGCAGCCGGCGAGCCCAAGGGCACCGCCAGGGTCTGATCAAGTTCCACGCCCGCGTCCCCGGTTGCCCAAGGGGGTCCCGGATGGAAGAAATAATATGTAGTTTGCTTGTCAATCGTGTCCGTGCATGTATGTAGAATCATCATCTGCTCATCCTTTGTTCAGTTGCGTTGTATGGTTTGTACATGTACACCAGGGTGTTTAAAATTTGTGTGTGCGTGGCGTGTAGTGCTATGGCCTGTCTATTGCACGCTCTCTGAGCGCAGCGACATTGGGGTTTATTATGGGGTGTTGTTAATTAGTTCGAGGTTAGTTCCATTGTGTCTGGTAGTACCCTGCTCGAGTGTCAAACCGGACTATAGCTTAGCACCCCTTTGAAGGATGTTGATCTTGTCGGAAAGCGTGCATGCAGCGCTGCCATTTCTTTCGCTTTTCACTTTCGCTACATGACGCGTGGGACGTAGGTGGGCCAATATCTAGACCTTTTTTTTTCTAGATTCGGGAGCTCTGTTTTTTATTATCCTGGAGGAGCTCCGTTTCATTAGCTTAGCACGACTACACATGAGCTCATCCCAAAAAACAGGTGTCTACACCCCTGGATGGCACCAGAACTTCGCTTTGCACAAAGTTCAAAAAACAAGAGAGGGGCAATCAGTCTCCATGATAATTCGCTTGCACCTTGGTTGACTGCAAAGGAAATTATCACGACACGCGAGGGCCTCCATGGTCAGGGGCTCCAGTGCATGAGGTTAATTATCAGCGCGTCGTCGCGCGCCTGAACCCACCATGATCATCCCGGGGAATCACACCAATAGCTCGCCCGTCTCCATGTCGACGTTTGTTCCTGGCCGTCCACAGCGACCACAGGCTAAAGACGATTATGACAGCATAGTTCTTGTTGCCGACGCGGTCCAACAAAATTGGTCACGCGCCTACGTTAATGCATGGACCGCATGTACGGCAGCTTCACGACCATCATCTCCTTCACAGGACACAAGGACTTATTCGCGAGCGTATAACGGACCAGGGCAGATTTTTTTAAAAAAATGTTATCTTTTTATTCAGAAATTTTAGAAATATTATCACAATCAAAAAAATTGTAGAACTGACCTCAATCACCACAACCCATAGCAATTAGGTGGCAATCGCCACCACCCATAGCGATAGGACCCAAGGACGATTCATTATGGAATCGCCAGACGCCATGGCGATTTGTCATTAATCGTCATGACCAGTGGCGATTTCCCCCTCTGCACCCCCCTCTGCTATTTAAACGAGTGAGTAGACGTTCCCACCAGGTAGCTAATCTTTCCTGAGTTCTTCCCAAAAAATTGTTGGTATGTCGGAGTAGATTGTTTTGATTTGGGAGGAGAAGAAGAAGTAGTTCGCGGATGGATAGCGACGATAGAGGTAAGTCTTGTAATATATTTTCTCCTCATATGCATTGAAACATTGAGATCTACAAATTTTGTTTTGTGCAATAATAATTTTTCATGCAAATTACTAGATGCCAGTGATGCTGTTTGGAACTCGAGAATGGACTACGAACTTCTTACTGGTGCGGAAATGAGGAGGTGGAGTTGTAAAATTATACGTTCACAATCTTTGAGGAGGTTCATAAGCGTGCTCTTGTAGAGGTGTTAGCGAGAAGGGGTTTCCCTGGAATTACGTACAAGCAGGTGTACAAGCGTTTGAGAGAGTTCCACTAGATGTGAGAGAGGGTGAACGAGTTTAGAAAACTATGTGGGGCGAAATACACAAAAGACGATTTCTGCGAAGGAACGATAAGTATTCCGCAATCTCAGTATAATAAGCACATAAGGGTTAGTACAATTCATTTGTTCTTAGTTCGTAAGCATTTCATGCACTGTTTTCGTTTGATACATCACATTCTCGGTATGTAGGCACATCCGGAGGATGTAGGGTTGCTGAACTACGAGATCCGAAACTTCGGGCATGTGGACCGATTCTGGAGAGACCCATTTGCTAATAGAAGACACCTAATGAAGACAACATTTGAAGAAGATGAACGCAAAGTTGCTGGACTCCCCCCTTTGGCAAAACGTGGGTGCACATATAAAAAAGATGTTCGATCATCAAAGGATAAAGACGCATGCAGTTCATCGAAAAGGCATGTACCGAGTGCTCGTCGAGTAACGAGGACTTCTCGAAGCTGTTTTACTTCAAAGCCCCCGCTCCAGGACTCTTCGCAAGCGATAGCGAAGATGATTTCATGTAGTCATATTAGAAGTAGTAGCGAATAATTGCTTGTTCTACCTACGATATGTGTAGTCAACTATTAATGTGGCAGTATAACGTGGCTCTGTAACCTATGCTTATATAATCGGATTTAGATGTTAATTTGTTAGTGTAATATGGTTCGTCAACCACTATGTAGTAATATGTAGCAGTGAATACAAATGTACTAATTCATACAGTACGAAATGTTAGTACAATATAATATAGTGAAAGAAAGGATAAAATGAAAGTCGTCGACGTCTAGCCTCGTCGTCTCCTCTCCTGATCAGTGACGGTGAGTACCTCGGCCTAGGCTGTCCCGCTCTTCCCGCTCTAGGAGCCCTGCCCACCCGTAGTGTCGGGTCTTCCTCCTCGTGGTCCTATGTATCCTGCGTGGGCAACGGTGGCCGAGTCTGCTACGTCATGCTGGACTGCCCAGGTGGAATCAACTTGTCCGTCTCGTCGTGAAAATTGAAGCCATGAGTGTCGGAGTTGTTGAGGAGGTAGTCAAGTGGACTAGCTAGTACTTGAGGCGGTACATGATTTGTATATAACTAGAATTAGTCAGCACAACAATGTAAGAAAAAATGGCTTGTACGAGATGAGAATTGTTTTACCTTGTCGACTCACGATGTACAGAGGCACTAGCAAATTACATAATACAAAGAGTGCGACATAGACTATTGATGGCCTGACTCAGAGGCAGCACTAGACGCGTCCTCCCTTCTTTTTTGTTGGCCCACCAGCCTCCGCCTCGTCCATCATGTTAGCAATACGGCGAGTCCAACGTCGCTGCATTGTTTGGTTGGCCCACCAGCCTCCGCCTCATCCATCGTGTTAGCAATACGGTGAGTCCAGCGTCGTCCCACGGAAGCTCGGAGGAGGCTGAAATCGGGACCCAGAACCGTTCGCCTAAAAGTACCTGCGTGAAATTATCCACCACACGGAAACCATACAGCTCGTCTGTCCAGGTATCACGGACAGCCTCTTTTGTGAAGTAGTACGACACAAACGGCCTCGTGTCCATCTATGTCTTAACAGCCGCAGCAAGGACGTGAGAGCAAGGCTTGTGAAGAAGTATGGGCTTGTTGCACATACACGTAGCAAAGATATTTTGTTCCACATGGAAAGTAACCTCCTAAGTAATCTCCCATGTGCAAACCCCAAATCCACTCTTCTGCTTCAAACATACCTCGAACCTACGTTGCACATTTTTTGTGCGTCTGACCTTGTGCATTTGCCCCTTCTTGGCCTTCTCCTCAATAAACACATAGTCTTAGCACAGTAAGGTATTCCATCGAATTTTTTTATATGCAGTACAGCCTTTGCACGCTTCTCCTGAAAGTATCTCATTGTGCCGTGCAGCGAACCTTCCACGATGGCCACCAAGGTAAATCGCGTACCCCCCGAGAACAAAATTGTAAACCTCAGCAAGATTGCTATTCATGACTCCATATCTAGCGTCATCTGTGTCAGGAGGAGTGACCACTGCTCAAGTGGTTCCTGACTTATCCAATCCGAGAAGCACTTCACTCTGTTTGAAACCTTCCTCCTAGTGTTTGGATCATCAACTCTCCGAAGGTCACAAAGTCTGTGTGTTACTTCCCCAGGGTTACGTTGTCTAACCTCAGTCGTCGTGAACTCGTCGAGTTTGCTCCAGTACGTGTCAAACTTTCTAGATTGGTTCTGTTTGCATAACGTTTTGAAGAGGTTCATCAACTGCTTGTTCTTGAATTGGTGATAGAAATTAGCGGCTAGGTGGCAAACTCCGTATGTCGTACCAACTGGAATCTTCTGACAAATCTCCCCCTCCCTTGTCTTCGCTCTTCCTTGCTGAAGATTGCGAATTACTAGCAGCAGCCTGGCATGCCTGTCATGAATAACACACATTTCGTCGATCATTTACAATACCTTTCTTCAGACACACAAGGAACCACAGCCAGTTATCATAGCTCTCACAATAATGAAGGCCATTGCCAGTGGTATTAACTGATCATTTCCATCTGCCCCAATTGCAGTAAATAGTGTCCCCTTCATCTGCCTGTCATGAAAGTTCTATCAATACAAATAACCGTCCGACAATGTTTGAAAGCTTCTGCGCATGGGCCAAAGCATCAGAAAGCATCATTCAACATCATTTTTCCAAGTATGTCCATAGAGGGCAATTCGAGACGGCTAACATATGTCACATCATTCCTCTGGCCAAATGTGTCCAACAGGTATGGCAAAATTATGATATGAATCGATAAATATCTCAAACTGCCGCTCTAGTGCGAGCTGCTTAGCCCCTCCATGCCATGGCATAACTTATGTTATACTGATGTTTGCTTTCTATAGATGTCTGTATGAACTGTGCTGGTGAAAGGATCGTAGGAGCCGACTAGAGGGGGGTGAATAGCAGGCTAGCCAAATTTAAATTAACTACTCAATTTAAATAAGTAAAGCCTTAACAGGTGGTTCAGCTAGCTGTGTAACAGACAGACTACTCAGGCAGCAAATGATATGAAGATTAACACGTAGCTGTCACACAGGTAGCTAACACAGGTGAAAGAAGACTCTAAATAGGCTGATATAAAATATGACTGTGAAACAGGTAGCTAACACAGATGACAGATAAGCTAAAGAGCAACTATGACACAGCTAGATAACACAGGTATAAAGTAAAGATTATAGCTAGATCAGATATCTATATCAAGAGTTACACAACCATGCAGGGAAATAAGCAAGTGAATACAGAATGTAAACACACAGAGAGACATGTGATTTTTCAACGAAGTTCCCATTCTTTCAGAGAGGTATGTCTCCGTTGAAGAAGCTACTCCTAAGAGATAGCCAGCACTGAAATGTGCTTGTTCTCCGAGTACCTGAATCTTCAAGTCTCTTATTTTGCTTGTGGAAGTCATTTTGCTTGCAGCAGGTAGACTTCAGATCACCTTCACAAACGTCCAGGCCAACCCACACAAGTTTGGATGATCACCGGCGACTCCTACACCTGTTTAGGAGTAGACACTCCAAGAGTAACAAAATCTGCTACAACGATCACTTGGAGGAACCAATTGCTCTTGCTCAAAGCTCTAACTCTCTAGAACAGAAACTTGGACACGCTCACATGAAGGATTGGTTCTGTTCTAGAGGAGAGGTTCGCTAAAGTTGACAGAAAAACAAAGGTTTGCAAGGTTGAGCAAAGGTTGAGGTCCAAGACCTCCTCTGGTCCTCTATATATAGGGGTCTACAGACACCTGACCGTTACACTCATGCCACGTAGGATTAAGTGAGTCACTTGTGACAGGCACCAGTGACACAGCTAACCACAACGCACAACGATAACAAGACTTCAGGCAGACCGACACCTGTGTCACCGGTGGTAGACATAGTGAAATCCTAACTGATGTAGACTCCTTACTCAGCCCGGTCTTAGCACATTACATGCCCTCAGTGCACACAACAAACTCTGATGCTTAACAGGAGAGAACCTTCAACGGTTTTTTGACTCAGCAGACAAACCATTACAGTGCAGTTCCCTTAGCATTTTCAAACTCTCTCTGGCACAGAGGTGTACCTGAGTCATAGAGCGGTTGTTCACATGTGACACAGCTATGCCACACAGGTAACTATGGCTCTAGGGTTTAGGAAGCTAGCACAGCAGTGTACTAGCACAACTCAGTTTCACACTGTGCAAAACTGTTTTTACAGGGCCACTAACCTCAAGGCATCAGTGCCACTGTCCAACACTCTGAGCATTGAGCATAAGAACTTCTGTGAGTCATGTGAGGACTTGACAATATTTGTGATGAATATTTTGCCATCTAATGTGGAGTTGACTCTTTTGGTTGTATGAATTCGTGGTTTGAATTATTTGCAATGTGATTGATTGTTTGAGTTTCTCAATTGTCTCAAGGAAAAATTGAGTGGATAAAGAATTTTTCTCGGCTGACTTGGGTCAAGTGAAAAACTTGTGCTCGCAACGCTTTGCTTGGTCTATTGTGTGCAGGTGCGAGTTGGGTGCGGCGATGGTTTGGCCATATGGACCGGCATGATAGCTGGAGGGCTGAGATGCGGTCAAGGAGGTGGCGACGACATCGTGCGGCTTAAAAGCATGTACGCGGATGACAAGAAAGCGGGTGGAGACGAGACGTGAGGACCAAGTCAGTGCGAGGGCGTTTTGGTAAAAACGCGAAAACCACCAAAGCTCAACCAAGAAACTGCGGCGGCGGCCGGAAGGGTTTAGGGTTGGTAGCTTAGGGTTGAAGGAAAATCGGGTGGTGGCTAAGCTATTTAGGCGCTTTGTGATGCGTGCTAGGTAGTTTAGGCCCATTAGGGCATGAGGCCCAAGAGTGGAAGAGGGGGTTGTCCCTCCCCACTATAAATAGATGATGAGGGTTTTTCTTAACCCTTAACCCTTTTTGATTAGCTGTTGAGAGCTGCACTTGATGAAGTGCTTGCCTAGATGAGAGGCTTGTAAACCCAAGAAGAAACCCACGAAAATTCAATACAAAAGATTTCCTCAATCCCTATGTGTTTTTGAGTCACTCTCTCTTGAAGCTTTTGGGTTTTCGTTTTCTTGCTTTTCTTATGGATTGATCTGTGGTATGGCAAGTAAGTGATGGGGATATCATCTCTATACTGATCTCATCCAAGCATACCCAAGGATTCAACCTTTCCCTCCTCTATTTTCGAGTTTCCTTGAGAAAAGAGCAAGAAAAGTGATTTTCGTGATTGATCTTGTAGAGGGGTTAATTCTAAGTTTGGTGCTGGAATAGGTTGCTGGGGACATGTGAGATGACACTATATTGATTTGAGATCAAAATTCCTCACGAGCTTCCTTTTCCCCTGAGTTTTCACTTTCTCTCATTTCTTGGGCTGATTGAGGAAATGGATAAAGTCTTGATTTGAGGAGTTCTTATGGAGATCAGCACTTGATTAGACTCACAAGACCCACCTACATCTCCCTGTGAAATTTGGTTGAATTTGTTGGGTAGATTTTAAATTGGCTCAAAAGTTGGAACGAATTCTGTTCTGGAATCTAGACAAATCTGCCCTGTCAGCTGAGTCACTCAACTGAGTCACCCAGCTGAAACTCAGCTGAGTCACCCAGCTGAAACTCAGCTGAGACACTCAGCTGAGTCACCCAGCTGAGTCACCCAGCTGAAACTCAGCTGAGACTCAGGTGGGTGACTCAGTTGCTGCTTCGGACATGCACTGTTTTGGTCATAACTTTTGCATCCGGACTCCGTTTTCAGTGATCTTGTACTCGTTTAAAGCTAACGACAAGCTCCATGTCGTCAATAACTTTCTAGGTGTTTTCCGCTGCATCTTCTTTGTCATTTACAGTAGTACCTCAATTGCTATCTGTATTTGAATTTGAAGAAAAATTTGTATCCGACATTCACCCCCCCTCTGTCGGAAGCCACCGATCCAACAACTTCCAAATGAGCTTGTAGCTTCATCCCTCTTAATAATACAGGTGTTACCTAAGGACTTAAGGAAACTAGCAAATCTAGTCTTCAGCTTCCACCAACTGTAGTCAGGATTCTTGACATCTTCAAGCAACCATCACCTTGCTAGCAACTCTTTGCTCAGCACCGACTCATCACAGCTGTGGCACAGCTACCTAGCACAGCCATCTCCTTGACCTGACTAACCATCCTTGTACTTTTTTTGGTGGTCATCCTTCCTAGAAGAATCATTCTTCCTGGAACTAACTTTCCTGTTAACACTCAAGGTAACTGTTAGATCCCAGTTGAGTTGCTATTAATCATCAAAAACCATTTAGAGGTCTAAATGCCCTTTCAGTTGGAATGCAGACATTCTCACTATCTCGTGATACATCAACCCAGCCACAAGTTCAGTACTGATATTCCGATGGGTGTCAGGAATACCGTTTATACACATGTGTGCGGCACCATCCTTCGTATGACCCACTGCACTCATACTTCCTCAAGGACGCATGCACGTAGCCCTCACACCCAGCAGACCTACGCTTTACT